>JAMXDD010000001.1:820887-1137555 GCA_024733475.1 Syzygium grande
TGATTTAATTGAGTGCTTATTTATGTGTTTTTATAGTGGACATATATGCATGGGTGTACACATGGGCCGATCAATTAATTGTTGATATTGGCCATGTGAATTGTTGAGTGAGCTCGTCTGCGGTGACTCACGCGTACCCGGATCAAGGTGATAGGCCATTTATGATGGTAAATGCATATCGAGTATGTGCATGAGTAAGGAGAAGTTGTGATGTGACAAGGATTGTGAGAAAGTATACAAAGGTGTGATAGTGCGAGAATGGGATCGGGCCGGTATCGTAAACTCGGGCAGCGATCACGTAGATATATTGCATTTGACACAGCCGGACGCTTGAAAAATCAAGTATAAGAATCGGTCCGAGGCACGATCAGCTTGGGTGAGACCGGGATTGGACCGAGGCATCATAAGCTTGGGTTCCAATTATGTAAGCCTGCCGCATTTGGCGCGGGCTGAGTTAGCTTAGGTTGGGTTTAGGGGTGTACTTGCTGAGATATAATCTCATGGTTGTGTAAACCAACAATTTTCAGAACCCTAACCTGAACGATGAACTCTCCACCACCGCCACCAAGACGTTTTGGAATACCAAAGTGCATACGGAGTATAAGGTAGCTAAGTTTTGATGGGTGACGGGATGATTCGATAAGACACACGATGACCGTGTTTGTAGAAGTGGGAAAGCTTGCCTTGATGAGAATCATTTTTGAGGTTGAACGCCAGGTCATCGACTCTTTTTATTTTGGTAGTTTCGGTAAAGTGTGCCTTTGGTGTAGACAGAGGTTTGTTTTATTGTATATATGGTGGAACAAGTTTTGAGCAAATAATACAAATGAATATTCTCCCAATTCTCCCACTTTAATTTGTCGTGGTGTTTATAGTTTCCGTTTATGCGATTAAAACTCGATGTGTTTAGATGAGGTCGGCAATAACCTAGGATGTCGCAACTGTTCGACCGGAGGCGGGATGTCGCCCGACTCGACGGCAGTTTCAGGGCGATACTCCAAGTAGTATGAACTCGAATAGATGGAGTCGGGTCTAGGACTGGTGGTGTTGTCTATTGAAGTTATGACAAGAGGGAGCATATTAGAAAGGATCGCCTTAAGCTGAAGAACGACAAGGGTAAGAGAATTAGAGTTGATCATGTGGATGATGTTGCAGCTATAGTTGATAGTAATTGAATAATGCTGATTATGTTTTATCTGTCATTGATGATTCATCGCTTGATGGATGGATTATGGATTATGGTTGTTCTTTTCATGCTACACTAAATAGAATTTGATTTACTACTTATCGATTACAATTTGATAGTAGTAAAGTGTAGTTGGTGAACAAGGCTAAATGCTACGTTATTGGTGTTGGTTTTTATCAGAATCAAAATGCATAATGGTATTGTGTGGACATTGATTGGAGTGAGGCATGTTCCGAGTTGAAGAAAAATCTGATTTCTTTGAGTGCCCTAAATTCAACTGGGTATCGGTATTCTTCAGAATGTGGAGTTAAAAGTTCTTTGAGGTGCCATGGTAATAATGAAAGGAATCAAGCATAGTGGCTTGTATGAGCTTCAAGGTGATACGATGATGGAATTCATTGCGAAAACATTGGATGCATCGGTTCGAGAGTCTAGATTGTGGCATATCGTTTGGAGCACATTAGCGAGAGAAGCCTGAAGGTTCTAAGTGAAAGAAATTTGCTATATGGTTATGTGGCTAATAAACTGAATATATGTAGGAACTGTGATTTTGATCAACGGCAAAAGTGCAATTTAGTATGATAGTCGAGAAATCACGAATATTGCAGAATTGATTAACTTGGATGTTCGCGGTCGTTGCGGTTTTCCTTCGGAGAAAAGCGCCAGATTTATGCTAACAGTTATTGATAACTACTCGAGGAGGACTTGGGTATTTGTGCTAAGGCACAAGTTTGATATTGTTGCTAGGATCGAGGCGGTTTAAAGCTTTGATCGAAAAGGAGATTGATAAAATGATCAAGCAGGTGCAGACTAACAATAGTATGGAGTTTTGCTCGGGAGTGTTAAACAAATTCTACATGAAGGAAGGCATAGTGAAACACCGCACTAGTGCCAATGAACCACAACATGTTGCGAGTTGATAAGCAAAACATTACTAGAGACGGCCCATAAAATGCTCTCTAATGTTGTTATGGCTAGAAGATTCTTGGCGGATGCGCTTTAGTATGGTAAGCTACTTGAAGAATAGATCCCTATCGATTGCGATTGAATGTCGGACTCCCAAAAAAGCGTGGTCGGTAACGTTGTTGATTATTTTGTTTTTAGAATATTTAATTGTCCATGTTATGTTCAAGTTAGTGATGGTAAGTTTGATGGAAGGACAAAAAGTGCATGTTCCTAGGTTATGTACAAGGTGAGTGCGGTCTGTTGACACCTAATTTTAATTTGCCTAAAATTAATTGCACAAAATTTAAGAGTTAATTTTCTTTAATTCCTAAAATAAATAAAAATTTCTATTTAAATGCATTGCATATAGAAATTAGGCATATTTTGCATTAATAGGGTCTATTAGAAAAAATTTCAAATTTAAAAAAAAAAAAAGTCGAAGCCGGGTCACGGGCCCCCAGCCCCTTTTTTTTTCCCCCCATAGGCCTAGCTCGCTTTTCCTTTTTTCCTCTTCATGAGCTAGGCCCGACCCAACCTAGCTCTCCTTCTCTTCCTCCCTCCTCCCAACCTGTCCCTCTCTTCCCCCGTAAACTATCTCTTTCCCTACCCCTGCTTCACCTCTACTCCCGGCCACCGACAAGTAGCCAAGCGCCCTCGCCCCATCGTTATCCAAATTAGACCGAGGCCCGGATGAAGCATGCCAACAAGACGGCATTAATTGCCAGGTCCCGTCCTCCCCTGTTTTCTCGCCATCTCTCCCCATTTTTCCTATCCTTCCCCGCCTCTCTCCGCACACTCGAGAACTGCCCCTTCGCTTCTCGGGTGACCGCCTAAGTGGCCACGAAAAGTCACGAGCCACCAGGTCAATGCAGCCGCCGCCACGGGATGTAACAGAAAGGCAGGAGCAATCGGCTGGCCGAATATATATAGCCCGAAGAGAGAGAGAGGCCGGGGGGCCAATTTAGAGAGAGAGACAGAGAGAAAGCAGGGAGAGAATAGAGAGAGAGAGAGAGATCAAACTGAGTGGCCGTCGGAGTGAAAAAAGAGCCGTTAGCCTTCATTGCCGCCTTCCAATCACGGACGCCCAACATGCCGTGAGCTTTCCCCGTGACATCCCGATTTCGGGCCTAGGAAGCCGGGGCTGGTAATAAGTGGATTAGCGGGTAAACAGTCGAGAGTCGGTATTGGAATGGGCAGCATGATCGGAACAAAAAATCGAGGTTAGTCGTGGTTCGATCGAAGATTGTCCATGGGTTGGCCTAGGGATCGACGAAAGGAATGACCATGACTACGCATTACGATTGTGAGTAATCGACCGTGGGCGATCCCCGACCATAAGGGTTGTTAGTGGAACAGTCCGGATAACCCCATGAATCAGTCCCAGATAGGCATGTGTCGATCGCGGTGATCTTTGCCGCGGCCATACATTAGTCTCGGGTGACCAAGTTAATTCCGCACCGCAGTTCCATGAGGCTACATGACAATCGAGGGGTGGAAGCCATGGATCATTGATACTCGAACGGGCCCCGATCCGCGAATCGAGCACGGATCGTTATGCCGTCGGGAAGGCCATGGATGAAACATGTACCAGGCCGTGTGCCTAATGGCTTAGTTTGTGGGCGGGAAAAATTGCTGGTCAAATTGCCCGATGGCCCGGCCGTGTGCCCCATCCACCCGAGAATGCTAATTTAGGTTATTTTGACTTAGATTTTGTAGAGCCAAATTTGGACAATTGTGAAGTCGATTTTACATTAAATTCTATTTTAAAAGGATATTATTGGAATTATTTTATGTGAAAACCCTCGAAAAGTTATACATATTCTTACCTTACCAAAAAAAAAAAACCCTCGGGAAAAGCTTGGGAATAGTTATGGTGCGGGGTTCATTTTGGACGCTACGAGCGTATCTTCGTGAGAACCGTTTGATCCGAGCAAATTGAGATCGAATTCAGCCAATTAGAGAGAGCCCTAGAAGTCAAACCTTATCTTCATCATCATTTCCTTCATTAATTGCTTGGGCCTTCATTTTCCACAAGTCATTATGGCCATTTTCATCATTATCTTGACTTTTTGGACTTGGATCATTAATGAAGGGATGAGGTATGCGCTTACCTCATCGTTCTGATGACACGTGCGCATACCTCATACCCCCTATGACATATGCGCACGCATCATCCAAACTTTAAGCTTTGTCCCTCTATAAATAGAACCCTTTATGAGAGAATTGGCCTTATTTTTTCCCACGTGCATCAACCGGTCAAGAAATAGAGAGAGAGAGTGCGAAATAGAGAGAGAGAAAAAAAAAAAATCAGGAGAGAAAGAAAATTAGAGAGAGGGAGAAAGAAAAGGCCATTACCAAGAGTCGTTCAAAACCGAGACCGTCACCTTTCCGCCCGTTCTTTTCTTTTTAGTTCTTGTTTTATAAAAGAATAAGTGGGATTTTACTACCGGAAATGACGTTGAAATCGTTGTATCACGAGCCTTCCCGTTCTCGGTTATTGGTGTTTTAGATGTTATGTTTTTCTGTAACAAGTTTGCCTTGTTTCGTGTTTTTGCATGTTGTCTAATACAAATTAGAAATCGAGGCGCGACACATGAGGTAAACCGTGACTTAGCCATGCTTGGAATCCATGTTTTATGCTTTCTATGCCCGTCGTTGTTTGATCGGCCACGGAGGCCGGTACGGTAAGAATGTTTCGTGTAACGACGATTGATATGTCCTCGCCTGTTAGTAAAGTTTTACTTACTAAGTCTCCTCGACTTACTCCCGTTGTTTTCCTCTTTTATAGGTCCGTAGGAATGGCGTCACCCTCGGCCCAGTTTGGCAACCCGGTCGAAATGAGAGCGAACTCCTAACGGTGATCGACGCCTGTGAGAATCGTGTCTACCGCAGGATTACCACCTACGTGATGGTGGACGAAGGTCGATAGACCTTGTCCCGCTATGACGTGGGCTTGGTACCGCCCTAGCCGTGACGGGGATCGGGTTGGCCCCTTCGTGGATTTAACGGTCCATTCACCAGCATGGGTGGTTCGACTCAAGTGATCGACCATGGGCGGGGCGTGGCACGGCAATGTATGACGAGGGCGGGGGAGGAGCGAGTGAGGACGATGACGAGGAAATACTAACCGTAGAGAAGCTAAGGACCCAAGCCAAATTTTGTTGTGCATATGGTTTGTTTGTTTTATTTTCGGAAGTGCCTTTGAAATAGGCATGTGAAAAATATCGTCTAATATGACTTGTGCCCGAGGTAGGGCTTGTAAATAAGTACGAACCCATCGTGTAAATACAACGTGCACCGTTTGCCTTTATTGCTTGGTTTTGTCTCGTTGAATCGCTTCCGCATGTTTATTATATTTAAGAATCAACGGGACGTTCTAATAATAATTTATGCTTCACGGGCCCGTTCGATCATGGTCGGTTAACAAATATCGATCGTGAGTGGTTCGGGACATGACAACCGGAGTTGTTTTGGTATCAAAGCAGGTTTTCCTTCAATGGGGTGCGATTCGCGACTTGCAATTGGACGATCCGATGAGGGCGGGGAGTAACGCCGAGGCCATAAGACCTGAACATTAAGCGGCCTCTTAGGAGGTGGCGCCGGGGTCACGAATACCTGAATATTGTGCGGCTTTTGACCGAGGTGGCGCCGGGGCGGGTAGCCTGAACATTGTGCAGCCTCTGGAAAGAAGTGGCGCCGGGGTACAAAATATACCACCTGATCATTGAGCGGCTTCTGAAAGGAAGTGGCGCCGGAGTGAAGGGCCTGATCCTTGAGCGACTCCTAGCAAGCTTTTAGGACGGCTAAAGAACGAGAATTTTTCGAATCAGGCAATCGAAAAGTGGAAACCGGGTTCAAAACCAAATGGTAATAAAGGCTGAGTGATAAGTCACAAAAAGTGGGGTAGTTTAGCTAGGAAACATCCTATGCATGTGATTATGTGTATGTACGCTTGATTGATTGGTAAGCATGCTTGGATTGCTGAGTTTTGATTGCTGAGATGTTCTTGCGTTGTAGAAAAGCCTTAGTCATTTACCAAAGGCAGTATGAGTGCTCCGGACCTGACCTCGACCTCGAAAGGAAAGTCTAAGCAAGATCCTCGAATAGATGGAATTTTGCAGGCTCTTGCGACCGTAGGAGAATTGCTGGGGCAGAAGAAAGTAGAACAAGCACGTCAGGCGATTGCCTATTGCCTTTGAGAATGTAGCGGCAAAATGGAAATGGGAATGGTGACCGAACAATGCATGGAATGGTCGAGCAGTTCTTGAAGTTGCGACCCCCGAAATTTGCTGGAACCGGAGATCCCGAAGAGGCGAATCCTGGATCGATGAATTACAAAAAGCATTTGAACTGCTGCGGTGTTCTGAGGAAGATAAAGTCGCCTTTAGGAGCCTATCAACTGCAAGGGAATGCCAGCTAATGGTGGAAGGCAACTAAAGAAACTATATTCCCGTAAAATGTTGCGGTGAATTGGAATGCTTTCGTTGAAGCATTCAACGGAAAATAATTTTCCGAGTGTGCTCGTAATCGTAAAATGAAGGAATTTCTGCAACTCCGAGAAGGGAATATGACGGTAGAACAAGATGAAGCAAGGTTAGCCCGTTGTCAAGGTACGCCCCGGACTTATTGAAAACCCCATCGACAAGGCAAAACGATTCGTGATGATCTCAAACCCGACATCCGGAGTCGGGCCTTAGTGCCACCGAACTTGAAAGATTATAATGAATTATATGAACGAGCTCAACCGACGAGAAGGATTTGGCCGGAGAGGGTCCTTTGACGCAATCCTATTATTCTACCCCGAATGGATCAACGCTCGAGTAAGAGACTAGTGATGAAGGAAAAGGTCCATTCGCTTCAACAAGAAGCTTAAATTTCCATTAGCCACCAATGTTCTCGTAATACTTGTTTTGTTTGTGGATAACAAGATGGCGATGCCCCGTGCCCTATTCATACCGGAGTACATGCTTCGTGTGGCCAACAGGTCACATGGTCGAGATTGTCCACAAAGGCGGCTGCCGTATATGCCTTTGCCAAAGAAAGATGTGCAATGGCAGCAAATCGGAGTTCAACCCCGGTTAACACCCGGTGATCGCCCTCCGCTCAAGGATTTAATATATGCGCTACGCAAGAGGGACGCCGAGAACTCCGATGCAAAGGATGATCAGGTAACGGGTTTTCCTCAATAACCGCTGCATATGCGCACTGATACCGAAGCTACACATTCATTCGTATCTAGCCAATTTGTGCATTTAGCCAAACTTGAGGTGAAACCGTTAGAAAATGCACTTAGTATTTCTACTCCAATGAAAAATGAAGTACAGGCTACCTTAGCATGTCAAGGGTGTAAAATGATTATAGGTGGACTTGTGGATGTTATAAATCTAGCGGTATTGGCCATGTATGACTTTGATGTTATCATTGGTATGGATTGGCTTAGTCAACAACGAGCTAAAATCGATTGTTATAGCAAGGTAATTCAGTTTTGTCCCACTAATCGTCCCTGCTATATATTCGTGGGAAATGGAGGAGGACCTTCTACTCCTCTGATTTACGCTATAAACGCCACCCGACTATTGCGAAAGATTGTCAAGATTTCGCAATGTGAAAAATATAGTAAAGAAAGACAAATTAAAGTTGGAAGATATCCTGGTGGTACAAGAATTTCCGGATGTTTTCCAGAAGAATTGCCAAGTTTACCTCCCGAACGTGAGATCGAGTTTGCTATCAAAGTAGCCCCCGAAATGAACCTATCTCAAAAAGCTCCATACAAGATGTTATTAACTGAGTTGAAGAAGTTGAAAGTGCAAATGCAAGAATTGCTGGATAAGGGATTTATCCGTCCAAGTGCATCACCCTAGGGTGCGCCAATATTGTTCGTGAAAAGAAAGACAATTCGTTTCATGACTATGCATCGACTATCGGGTAACTAAACAGGGTTACTATCAAGAATAAGTACCCACCGCCGAGAATCGATGATTTATTTGATCAACTCCAAGGAGCATTAGTGTTTTTTTCAAGATCGACCTAAGGTCGGGATATCATCAGCTAAGAATCAAGAGGGAGAATATTCCAAAGAATGCATTCCAAACCCGATATGGCCATTATGAATTCACCATTATGCCATTCGACGGACGAAATGCTCCAAAGAACCTTTATGGACCTGATGAATCGAGTATTCAAGCCATACTTGGATAGTTTCATATAGTTTTTATCGATGATATCCTGATATATTCGAAAAATTCGCTGAACATGAACAACATCCGAGACTTGTACTCCAAACAATCGGAGAATACTCACTTTATGCAAAATTCAACAAATGCGAAGTTCTGGTTATCTCGCTGTGGTATTTCTTGGCCACGTGATTTCGGGAGATAGCATATCAGTGGATCTATCCAAAATTAAAGCGGTAGTTAATTGGCCAAGACCAACGATTATCATCAAGTCCGAAGTTTCTTGGGTTTAGCAGGATACTATAGAAGGTTCGTGGAATGATTCTCTAGCATCGCTTATTCCCTAATGCAATTGCTAAAGAAAGAAACGAAGTTCGAGTGGAACGATAAATACGAGCTAAGCTTCCAAGAATTGAAGCAAAGGCTGACGATCGCTCCTATTTTGACTATACCTAAAGGACCAGAGGATTTGAAATATACAAAGGCGTTTCTCACAAGGGATTGGGCTGTGTATTGATGCAAAGTCACATCCCGATTTTTTGGGCTTGAGAAACCGCAGGTAAATGGTAATATCCTCAATTGCAGTCCCTGTGAAATGGCTATGGTTTAAGTTTGGTGGTTTTCCAATCGTAACAAAATGGTTTTCTCTTGTTTTGGAAAACCTAGTTTTGGATCATTTGTACCCTTTCGTATTGTTATTTTTGGGGAAACTTTTGTGATCCGAATTTCCGAGCACTTTCTTCTGGAAAGTTGTTCCAAACATTTTGAAATTTTATGTGATTTAATTTCAAAATTTTTTGGAATTGAGATGAGTGGTACGATGGCTTAATTTTCGGACTGTGTGAAATTGCCCAGAATGAGTATTTCGGTAATGTTTACACCGTCTTGATTTTCTACGAGTTTTTCTGGGCTGATTTTAGAAAAATTTCCTCATGAAAGTTGTTGAGAACTTCCTTTTCTATAACGTGTACAAATTTGGAAATTTTCTGAGATGATTTGAATACTGGACAGAGCTTATTTTCAGAAATAAAAATGCTGTTCCAGTAAGCTATATTTAGTTCGTCTTTGAGTGACTGAAAATGGTGTTTATAGAGAGATTTGGATTTTATATTCTTCATGAAAAATGTTTATTAAGGTCTTTTTTATAACGTATCCAAAATTGAAAATTTTCAGAGTTCATTTACTATGATTTTAAGTCCGATTTCGTGAACAGTGCAAAACTGTTTGGTTTTGCCAGATTTCAAATATTTAGCATTTTCTATATGAAAGCATTGGCATTTGGACTTGGTGTCTTCTGGTGATTTAAAGTACGCGTTCTGAGCTTTCAAATGAGATATTTTATGCATTTTTTCGGAGGTCGGACCAAGGGGAAACAAAATAGAGAATAAGCTTGAAAATGATTGGCCAAGAATGAAGCTTGTTCAAGAAGCCTCATTAATTAGTCTTGACTTTGATGGCCCTTCGTGATGACATGCATTAAATGGGCCATTATTATTCTTGACTTTGGTGGTTCTTAATGATAGCCATGTGAGGTAAGCGCTTACCTCATTGCCTCAATGACACGCCAAGAATGACCTCACGCCCGATGACATAAGCGCTTACATCATCCAAACTTTGGCCCCAAGTTTCCCCTCCCTATAAATAGAAAGAAGGCCATTCGGCCAAGAGAGAGAGAGAGAGAGAGAGAGAGAGAGAGAGCCGTGAGGGAGAGAGAGAAAGAGAAAGAGAGAGAGAAAACTAAGAGAGAAAAGAGAAAGAAAAGAAAGGGCGACACCGTGAGTTGCCGAGAGAAAACCAAGAGAGAAAGAAAGCCGTGGGAGAAAAAGAAAGGGCCATCGAGACCCCAAGGCCGTTGTTCTCACCATCCGCTCTTCTCTCTAGTTCTTGTTTCAGTTTTGAGTAAGTAAACTTCCTAATATCGAAAGGAAGTTGTGATGCGTTGTGACACGGTTTGCTTGGACCGCTTTCTGGTCATTTGGTTGATCGTGGTTAGTTCATTTCTTGATTTGATCATGTTTCGTGTTTGATATTGTTTTGAGATAGAATCGAGACTTGAATGGCAAGGTGCACATGTTATAGCCATGCTTGATGTTCTTTTTGTATGAACTTTGCTATTGATCTGCCATTGATGCGGGTGCGGTAAGGGCCGGCTTGTGCTAACGGGCGATCCCCTCATCCTCGCTTGATAATAGTAGGTTTACTTATCGAGTCTCCCCGACTCATCCCTTTTTTTTTCCCACCCTCAGGTTCGTGAGGATGATCGCATTACGACAGCAAACGAAAGGGAGAGCTTGAGCCATGTTGGAGTTCGGGAAAAGCGAGGAGCCGTGGAACCCAAGTAGTAGGCTTAGGACACCCAAGCCACATGTTTGTTGTGTGTAAATGGCTATGAAAATATGTGTTGTTGTCATGGCCCAAAGGGCTTGTTAAAACATGTTTGCATGTCTTGTAAACACAAGGTTTGTTCATGATACTATTTGTCTTAATCCCACTATTGTTTTTGTTGTGATCGTCCCAGTATGCTTCCGCTTGTGTGTAAATAAAGATAATAATGAACAGGACATCATATTAATGGCCCCGAGGTCGGGCGTCACATGCAGGATGGCAAAGTGGTGGCTTATGCCTCGAGACAATTGAGGCCGTATGAATTGAATTATCCAACTCATGATCCGAACTCGCTGCAATCGTGTTTGCCTTGAAAATTTGGCGATACTACCTATATGGGAAGCAATTAGTTATTTATACGGATCATCAAAGTTTGAAATATTTATTTTCCAGAAGGAGCTGAACATGAGGCAACGACGTTGGATGGAACTTTTAAAGACTACGATCATGAGATATTGTACCATCCTCGGCAAGGCAAATAAAGTGGCCGATGCTCTTAGTCGAAAATTGGCCATCGCTCATTTAATGGTCAAGGAATGGACCTTACTTAAGGAAGCTCAGGATTTGGATTTTAAGTTGAAAGTTGAACATCATCAGAATTTATTAGCTGCTCTCTTTAATCGAACCGACATCATTGTGAAAATCAAGGCGCTACAACAAACAGAACCCAAATATCCGTAAGATCCGAAGGAATTAACAAAAAGGAAGAAATCTGATTTCCATGATACGGATGATGGAATCTTGAAGTTTAACGGATGACTATGTGTACCAAGGATGAACAACTCAAGGAAGAAATATTGATGAAGCTCACAAGAGCCATTACAAAGATCCATCCGAGCAAGATTAAAATGTACCAGAATTTACGACAACATTTCGGTGGAACGGCATGAAGCCAGACATAGCCAAATCGTGGCTAAATGCTTGACGTGTCAACAAATCAAGGCTCAACATTGCAAGCCTAGCGGATTATTGCAACCATTGGAAATTCATGAATGGAAATGGGAGCACATCACGATGGACTTCGTAATAAGACTACCAAGAAGTCAGCGAGGAAATAATTTGATATGGGTGATCGTTGATCGAATCGACAAAAATCGCTCATTTTCTTCCCGTGAGAAAGGATCTTCTGTTGGAAGACCATGCCGAGTTATATGTTCGACATATTGTGCAATTACATGAAGTCCTGGTAATCGATCACATCGGATCGAGATCCAAAGTTTACTGCAAGTTTCTTGGGCGAAGTCTTCAAATCGCTATGGGGACCAAGCTACGATACAAGATACTTTTATCATCCGCAAACGGATGGCCAAACAGAAGAACGATCCAGACCCTTTGAGGATATGTTGCGAGCATGCGTCGTGGATTTCAAGGGAAGTTGGGATGAGCATTTACATCTCATTGAATTTGCGTGACAACAACAACGGCAAAGTATCGGGATGGCACCATTCAAGCATTATACGGTCGAGCTTACGTAACTCCAAATGCTGGGATGAGGTCGGGGAAAAGAAGGTCACAAGTCCGTAGCTAGTACAACTCACCAATAAGGTCGCGGCAAGTAGTTAGAGGCAAACTAAGAACCGCCCAAAGCCGATGAGAAAAAGTTATGTCGACAAGCATAGGAAACTCCTAGAGTTTCCGGATAGGCGACCACGTATTTCTCAAAGTTTCACCCATGAGGGGTGTGTCTTTTTGGGAAGAAAGGTGTTAAGCTCCGTGTACGCCTCCCTTTTGAAATTCTAGAGAGAATAGGAATTTGGCTCATCGGTTGGCGCTGCCACCAAAACTTGCTCTCAGGTGCATGATGTGTTCCATGTATCTATGTTGAGAAAAGTATTTAACTCGATCCAGCACATGTGCTGAATTTCGACGAGGTCAAATTGGACAGCAGAGTGTCCTATGTTGAGGAGCCAAATATGGATCGTGGATCGTAAAAGAGCAAGTATTGAGGAATAAAACTGTTCCCGTAGTAAAGGTCCTATGGCGACACCAGGGCGTAGAGGAAGCTACCTGGGAAGGTGAGAAAATCATGAAGCGGCAGTATCCGCACTTATTCGAGGAACCAGGTACGTGTTTAAATTTCGAGGACGAAATTTTTATTAGAGGGGAGAATTGTGACATCCCCGATTTCGGGCCTAGGAAGCCGAGGGCTGGTAATAAGTGGATTAGCGGGTAAGCCGAGTTGAGAGTCGGTATTGGAATGGACAGCATGATCAGAACGAGTGTACTGAGGGTTGATCGTGGTTCGATCGAAAGATTGTCCATGAGTTGGCCTAGGGATCGACAGTGGAATGACCCTGACTACGCAAATGATTAGAGTAATACGACCATGGGGCGATCCTTCGACCTTAAGGGCGTTAGTGGAACGGTCTAGGATAACCGTGAATCGCCCGTGTAGCCATGTGTCGGTCGCAGGTGATACCTTGCGACCATGCATTAGTCCCCGGTGACCACGAGTTAATTCCGGTCTCAATTTCCACGAGCCTACATGACTACCGAGGGCTTCATCATGGATCGTTGATACTCGAACGTGGCCCGGTCACGAATCGGCCACGGATCGTTGTGCCAAGTCGGGAAGGCCATGGATGAAATATGTACCAGGCCATGTGCCTAATGGCTTAGTCGTGGCCCGGGCAAAATTGCCGGTCAAGGCCATGTGCCCGGTCATGACCGGCCATTGTGCCCGTTCATGCCCGAATTGGCTATGCTACCACGTTCGTGTGCGCCATTGTGCAGGCCGCCCTCGTGCCACAAGTTGTGCCTGTAAGATCCAGTCCGATCTTGTCCAGTGTCCAAGAAACGTGGCCATGAGTCGTACATCGTGCCATTCCCGAGCCGATGTGCGTATTGGGCCACGAACCGATCTCTCGCCCGTATGACCTGGCATGGAGCCCATGCGGCCAACCAAGCACTAGGCACGTCGCCCATGCAGTCCGCGAGTCGCCCGGCACATTGCCTGGTAGCCCGGCACGTTGCCTGGCGCGTGGCCCGTGCAGCCTAAGCGCGTGGCCCATGCGGCCCGGCCACCGCCCGATCAAGCCGGCAAAATTGTCCAAAGGGCGGGGCTGCAGCCCCATCCACCCGAGAAGGCTAATTTAGGTTATTTTGACTTAGATTTTTGTAGAGCCAAATTTGAACAATTGTGAAGGCCATTTTACATTAAATTCTATTTTAAAAGGGTATTATTTGAATTATTTTATGAGAAAACCCTCGGGAAAAGCTTGGGAATAATTATGGTGCGGGGTTCATTTTGGACGCTTTCGAGCGTATCTTCGCGAGAACCGCTTAATCCGAGCAAATTGAGATCAAATTCAACCAATTAGAGAGAGCCCTAGAAGGTTTGAGGTCAAACCTTATCTTCATCATCATTTCCTTCATTAATTGCTTGGGCCTTCATTTTCCACAAGTCATTATGGCCATTTTCATCATTATCTTGACTTTTTGGACTTGGATCATTAATGAAGGGATGAGGTATGCGCTTACCTCATCGGTCTGATGACACGTGCGCATACCTCATACCCCCTATGACATATGCGCACGCATCATCCAAACTTTAAGCTTTGTCCCTCTATAAATAGAACCCTTTAGGAGAGAATTGGCCTCACTTTTTCCCACGTGCACCAACCGGTCAAGAAATAGAGAGAGAGAGAGTGCCGAAATAGAGAGAGGGAAAAAGAAAAATCAAGAGAGAAAGAAAATCCGAGAGAGAGAGAAAGAAAAGGCCATTACTAAGAGTCGCTTCAAAACCGAGACCGCCACCTTTCCGCCCGCTCTCTTCTCTTTAGTTCTTGTTTTATAAAAAGAGTAAGTGGATTTTACTACCGGGAAATGACGTTGAAATACGTTGTATCACGAGCCTTCCCGTTCTTGGTTCTTGGTGTTCCGATGTTGTGTTTTCTCAGAATAAGTTTGCCTTGTTTCGTATTTTTGCATGTTGTCTAATATAAATTAGAAATCGAGGCGCCATACATGAGGTAAACCGTGACTTAGCCATGCTTGGAATCCATGTTTTATGCTTTCTATGCCCGTCGTTGTTTGATCGGCCACGGAGGCCGGTACGGTAAGAATGTTTCGTGTAACGACGATTGATATGTCCTCGCCTGTTAGTAAAGTTTTACTTACTGAGTCTCCTCGACTCACTCCCCGTTGTTTTCCTCTTTTACAGGTCCGTAGGAATGATGTCACCCCCGGCCCTGTTTGGCAATCCGGTCGAAATGAGAGCCGAACTCCTAACGGTGATCGACGCCCGTGAGAATCATGCCTACGGCAGGATTATCACCTACGTGATGGTGGACGGCGTCGGTAGATGTTGTCCCGCACCCGCATACATGGCTTGGTACCGCCAGCCGACGGGGACTGGATCGCCCCTTCGTGGATTTAACGGTCCATTCACCGGCACGGGTGGTTCGACTCCGTGATCGGCCATGGGCGAGGTGTGACGGCGACCCATTTAACGAGGGGCGGGAGGAGCAAGCAAGGACGCGAGGACGAGGAAATACTAACCATAGAGAAGCTCAAAACCCAAGCCAAAATTTTGTTGTGCATATGGCTTGTTTGTTTTATTTTGGAAGTGCCTTTGAAATAGGCATATGAAAAATATTGTCTAATATGACTTGTGCCCGGCGTAGGGCTTGTAAATAAGCACGAACCCATCGTGTAAATACAACGTCATACCGCTTGCCTTTATTGCTTGGTTTTGTCTCGTTGAATCACTTCCGCATGTTTATTATATTTAAGAATCAGCGGGACGTTCTAATAATAATTATGCTTCACAGGCCTGTTCCGATTATGGTCGGCTAATAAATATCGATCGTAGTGGTTAGACGTGACACCCCCGGTCCGAATCGGGCCTGCTTCCTCGCTTTGGCGTCGATTTGGTCGATTTGGCGCCGCCATTTCAAGCATAATCCCGCCCATACCGTTATGGTCCCAAATTCCTAATTTGCCGCTTCGGAGGACGGTGGCAGATCCATTGGTCGACCGGAATGCGGAGGAGGCCGAAAATCCTTCCGATTTTCATCGCTGCGCCAAATTATCATGGAATGCCCCATGAGTGGGGTTTGCTTTTTGGCGCCGGCCGTCGGCGGTCGAGCAGCGAGCCTAGCCATCGAAAAAGGTGCGTGGGGGTTGTGAGGTGAAGACCCAGGCCATGGGTGGCTTAGGTCATTTACGCAATCACGGTTCGTAAGGCGAGCTCCCGAGTGCCTAGACACGCCGGGGCCGTCATTGTGACCGCCCTCAGAGACCGGTTCGACCCGATCTGCCGAGATCAATCTATACGCAAATCGGGGCTGGTTCGACCCGTCGAACCGCCCAATTTTATTTTCATCCACCGGACCGGAACCCAACCGGGCCCGATCCGGTCCATACTGGGTCAATGACCCGGTTGACCCCCCGGTTCGGATCTAGGGATTCGACCCAGTCAACGCGAGGGATCGGGTTTGTTGACCGTATTCGATCCGACCGACTTCGGTTATTATTATATTATATTTATTTATTTATTTTTAATTTTTTTTAAATAATAAAAATAATTTTTTTTTTCTCATTTTTCTTTTCTTCCGTATTTTTTTTTATTTTTTTTTTTTCTCCCTTTTCTTCTTTTTCCTAATTTTTTTTTTTTTTTTTAAATTCAATATTTTTTTTTTTAAAAAAAGTGTTTTTTATGTGATATATTTGTTGTTTTAATTTATTATGGTATTATTATGCAAGTGTTTTTGTCTCATTTAAATTTAATAAATCTAAGGTCGCGTGGTATTATGTGTTTTAATTTATTACCATGGTATTATTATGCATGTTTTTAATACAATTGCATGGGCTATTGTGTTTTTTGAATGTCATATGACTTAGTTAAGATTAGAATTTTAGGCTGCATGAATTATTGTGTTTTTTTATTGCCAATCGTTTCTAATTATGCACTCCGCCTAGTCACCTCACATGTTAGGAGAAAGGTCCTAAAATCAATCCAAATTGCCCGACAAATGTTTTCAAAAAATGAACAGGGTAAAAAAGGTACCGAAATGGCATTAGCTATCCAACTAGTGTAATCAAGTTCCCGAACTCGCTTAATCTCTGGTTCGTAGGAATAGGGTGATTCTCCGCCACCTTATTTGAGTTTCTAATCAACCCATCCCAAATCAATTAGTGGCAACTCCTTTGGTATAAACAGTTTGTATGTTAAAAAATTAAACCCTAAATCGTGATATGGTATGGGCTTGGGAGAGCCGAGTTAAGTCCTAAACCTAAACTTAGCACATACCAAAGTAGCCATCCCTTCCTTTTTGCATGTTGTCTAAAAAATGCTCGAGGTCGGGGTTCGCGATGGTGGCGACTCAATAGGGACTTGCATTTTTTTTAAAAAAAGTAAACTTAAGCCAAAATTTTTACCATGTTCAAAATAATTTTTATTTGGCAGCAAGGACTCTAGGTATGAGCCCCGACATTAAGGTGTTATTTGTCTTGCAGGTTCGAATTAATTGTTTGTAAATTGTTGTGCATGCTTTAATGATTTAGCACTACATTATTGCACACACGACCACGCTACTTGGGACCACTGGCTGTAATAGGACATTTTAGGATGGTGTTAAGAAAGATATAACCTCAAACGCGAGCTCGCGATGTAGATGTTGCCTTTTTTCTCCCGAAATTTATTCCTAAAATCGTAAAGAAGTATCTTTAGTCGCTATTCGCGTGACTATAAAATATTTCTTTCGATTTGACCGAGGTTAAAAGGACTTGACACCAATGCAAGACTACAATGGTCGGTACCCTTTTAATTTCACTTTGCTAAGCCAGCCTAGATAGAAATCGAGCCTTACTCCTCATATGTATGTCGCTCTGATTGTCATGGTTCAAGGAAAGGTATATATTCTATCCCTTCTCATTTTATTATACAGCCTACTTATTCAATTGATTTGTTACTGTTAAACCACTCATTGATTACGGTCTATAGATAAGGAATATGTTTATTGTGGAACTTGTCCGTGAAAATAAGCAGCTCCAAGAGACTGTAGATTCCCTATTGTCTATAGAATGAGCATCCGAGGAGGGCGATCTTTTTGTTAAAACCTCATATCTTTTATATTTTCATAGTAATTATGTTCGGGGTTTTGGTTTTTGTCCTTAAAAGTATTTTTTGGGTTGTGCTAATGTCAATATAACTCGGACCGCTTTTTATTCTATAAATAAAACTTTTTGCCTCTTAATGACACCACCGTGGCCTTGGCCTAGTGGTATCCGGGGATGTAGCGTGACGATCCGAGGTGACCGCGGTTCGAACCCCAGGGACGCCACCTATAATGTTTTTTTTTTTTTTTGGTAAAGGTAAGAATTGTATAATTTTTTCAAAAACACCAAGTACAAACAAAAAGAAGAGAACCATATTATATGGGCAATGAAGGTTTGTGGAGGCCCATCTTTTGCACACCGTCTATCCAGGTTCTCTTTTGGTGCCCTTTGTCACATAATTTGGACGGAAAGAAACAACTCTATCTTCCGCAACAAGAGTATCTTCATTCCGGGCATGCGGAATCATATTATCAAAGTGGTAAAGGACAAAGTTGCAGCTCTTGGAAGAGTTCCAGACACGCCTTTGAACAGAAGACTACAGAGGAGTTGGGGGCTTTCACCTTCCATCTTTTCGTAGTTGAGTTGTGTTAGGCCTCTCTTGTATAGCTGTCTCTTCCTTTTTCTTTTTTCTGTGTTGTCTGTGCTCCCTTGTATAGTCCTTTTAGGACCTGGTTAGTCTCTTGCTTTCCGTTGTATTTGGTGATTTGAAAGTAATATATACCTTACCCTTACCAAAAAAAAATCAAAAGAAGAGAACCCTCTTTCCCAAAGGAGAAAAAAAAAAAATGCAATAGGGGAAAGAGGGCCACTCAATAGACAAACCAAAGAGCAAAGCCCTATACAAGACAGAGACTAAAACAGCAAAGCCCTATACATGATAGAGACTATACCAGCTAGCCCTATACAAGACAGAGAACTAGACGTCCAGATTCAAAAAGATGGAAGGAGAGAGGTCCCAGTTCCTTTGAAGCCTTCTATTTAACGGTGTGTCAGCAATTTTTCCTAAGGATAGAACTTTATCCTTCACCATCTTGATAATGTGCTTGCGTATTCCAGGATTGAAGATAGTCTTGTTCCCGAAGAGAGAGTTGTTCCGCTCAATCCATATGATGTGGCAAAGAGCTCCAAAGGAGAACCTAGCGAGTTTGTGGGCGAAAAGAAGGTCCTCCACAAACTTTGTTTGCCCACGAGAATAAGATCTCGCCACGGACGGTTGCCACCTATAATGTTGATATTAATAAAAACCCTTTTTTCTTCTTTTTTCTTTGCAAATAAAGAAATTATATAATAATAATATGCTTAGATCATAAAATGATTCTTTATTGGGCATTATACTCGTTCATTTCTACGTTTTCGCAGGTAGTTAAAAAATGGCCGAAAAAAACGTCCGTCTCAATAACATGGAGAACGAGATGAAGATGGTCCTCAACGCAATCCAAAATCTCACAAAGCAGGTGGAATCCATTCTGGGCAAGCTCATGCCCACCACTGCGGCGATTGAAATGATGTTACCACCACCATCTCTTTGGAAAAGACAAAGCCTTCGCCCGATGTGATAACATGCCCCCACTAAAGGACAATCCGCTTCCCCTTGCTGTCGAAAACTGAACCCGAAGTTGCACCAATGACGGAGCATGACAAACGCCTTGCAAAAGTCGTGGAGATCTTTGAAACAGCTACAAGGCCCATAACATGCTATTCCACTTGACTTGTCTATATACAAACGGGTCAAAATACGGAAAAGTTCAAGATGCCAAAATTCAATAAGTATGATGATACCTCATGCCCCAAGCATCATCTCGCACATGTATCATGTGCGGATGACCCAATCGTTGATAATAAACCCCTCATGATTCGGACTTTTCAAAGCGAGTTTGACGGGACCAGCCCCGACATGGTATATGTCGAGGGATGTGGATGCTTTTAAGTCCCGGGATAATGCCACTGATGCATTCCTCAAGCAATATCAATTCAACCTCGGCGTCATCTTTACTCTTGATGATCCGGAATGCGTTGAGAAGAAAAAGAGTGAGTCCTTTAAGGAGTATGCCACCGGATGGAAAAACTTGGCCGCCTAGGTTACCCACAACTCACCGATCGGGAACAAGTGAAGTTGTTTATAAAGTCGCCTGTGACGAATACGAGACACCGCCTGGTTGGTGCCATCGCTAAATCCCATAATCGTCTTGTTCCTATGGGCAAACGAATTGAAAGCGGGACTGCGTGAGGGGTGGTTTATAGACCCCACTTCCGAGAAACTCGGCATGAAGAAGGAGAAAGAACCCTTGACAGATCACGGATGTTGCATACAAAACCGTTTGTCCTTCCCCAATGGTTCGGATGAGCAAAGGACAATAACCAGCCTCGGGCCATAAAAGCCGCCCCAAAAGGCGAAAATAACAAAAAAGCGATTCATGCCACTCCCTTTGCCTCTGTCTCAAATCATGCCTATTCTCTTGGAAAAGAAGTTACTTGCTAAAGAGCCAAAAGCGTGAAAATCCTAAGCGTTTCCCCAACTATGATCCCTTCAAGGCATGTGACTATCATTTGGGCGAAATGGGACATTCCGTCAATGACTGTGTTGTCCTGAAAAATAAGGTCCAGAAATTATTGGATGCAAAGATGTTTTCATTCCGCAATGTACTACCCAATCAAGCGTAAGGCGCATGAGATGTCGTCATTAAATAAACCAAGGCTCAATTTTCCTCCCTTAGAATAGAGGCATATTTAATAGTTTGAATCCTCCCCTATGTGGGAGCCTTTCTTGCTTTCTAAAGTCTCCATTGTTTTTAAAGATTCCCGATTTTCTGAATTTTAATTATGCTTTGGAATTTTAGTATTACAATTTCCATTCCAACATATGTAATTCACCTGAATTATTCAAAAGAATTACAAATGTTTTGTTTTGAGGGCCTGAGGAAGTATCCCAAACCGCCCGTTGATAATATCTAGCCATGCAAAGGAAAGCGCTAAAGGCCGGGCTTCCTCATGCTTCCTTGTTTCTAAGCTTTTGAAAATAAAACAATCGTTTGTCATTTTCCAAAAGGGCAAAAAGAAGAATGGTGTTGGAAAAGCATACATACTTATGGCCCTGTTTGTTTTTCTAACTCGCTCACTTCGTGTCTCATAGCATACTCCTTTTAATTTGTTATTACAAATGGGACATTTGGAAATAACACCAACTAAAGAGCACATCAGCCCATGATCTCATTACTACTAGTGGGTGATATCGGCCCTAGAAAGTCAAAGAGAACGCTGAGCTTTCCTTGACTCCATGATGAGTGAAATATCATTTCGCATAAAAAGTCAAGGCAGATCAAGAAAAGGTTACCCTTTTTGAAAGAAAAAAGGTACGCCCCTATTCCTTAACAAATTTTGAAATGACATTCTACCCCTTTTTCTCTTGCAGATAATGAAATGGGGAATATGCTAGATTCTCGACGTGCTAGCGAGTCGAATAGGGCACCAATAGTGAGACCTCTCGAGTCGAACACAGCACAAATGAAGTGCTTAATTGGAAGAGTATACTAGGGGGCATGCGATCTCCTAGTCCATAAAAAAGGGTGTATTTCATTTCTAAAGTCCATCCACTTTAGCATAGAAATGACATATCTTTTCCTTTTATATAAGACAAAATTGAGTAAAGAACACCCATGGTAACAAGTCTAACTAAAAAGGACTTCGCACATGACAAATGACATCAAGGCCGATCTTGACAGCCGTAGAGGTCTCGATGGCAGTCATGCCCACGTCCATCAAAGACCTTTAAAGCAGAGATTAGCTTTGCTGCGAAGATCTCCATGCAAGCAATTACATATGCCTGTGTAGTCAAGAATCGAGCATTCATGAAATTCCTCGACACGTTGGAGCTGCACAACACGTGCTTACAATAGAATCCTCTACCCAAGCACCTATAATTATAGAGGATTTCATTCGAGCTTCGAGACTCGGAAGCATGGAGGAGCAAACTAAGACAGAGAAGACCTAAACAAAGTAAAGAGGAGAAAAGACTTTGCTAGCTTTAAAGGCAAAATGGAAAAAGGGTAATTTGTATCATTCTCAATTTACCCTTAGTCATCTCATTTTTAACATAAGCTCCTGTTCTCGTCGAAGGGAATTATCAACATTCGAGAAAACTCAAGGAATTGTCGGTTTAATCTCTAATGAAAGGAATCACGAAGGGTAATGTTGTATCGTTTTCAATTCCTATCCCTTAAATAGCCCATTCACTAATACGATCTTTCTTATTACCGTGCAGGTATGCCTCACTCATCACAACATAGGTAAGTATCTCTTTCCCTAAAAAACTCTTCTTATAAGAGTAAAAAGAAACAAGAAGGAAGAAATAATTAAAGAAAATAGATACTATTTTCTTTCTCGAGTGTATTACATAGAAAGGACTCTTGCATGGTAATTTTACCTGTTTAATTCATCAATTCCCTATGAAAATTTTGACAATTGTACGAATGGTGTCGAACTGTTCTGATGTATTGAACGAGGTGTGTTAGGATGATGAGAGACAATCCTTAGTCTATACACATTCTCACGTATTAAACTCTTATAAGATGAATGAAGAGATTTCATTTCTACAAAGTAAAGGGATTTCTCGTATAAGGTATAGTAGTCAAAATGACGAGAGGCAATTCATTTCTCTACCCCATCCTTTGCTCAACCATTTTTGAGCTCACACACTGGAGGTTCCTTTCAAATTACCTCTGTCAAGAATCATCCCACATTGGGGCAGCTCGAGGTAAATCAGCATCATAGGGAGAATTCAATTCGGAGGGAGCAAGAAGAGCCTCCTCCCTTTCGGTCACCGCTCTCGCGGCCGACCTCGTTGTTTTCACGGAACCCATGATCCTCAACGGAGTCGTCCAAGACAAGTACACCATCGACGGCTGGAAAGTCGATGTTAAGAGGGCTTTGTCAAGAGAGAAAAGCAAAGAAATTAATATCTGTTCAAAATGCCAATATCTTATTGATAACAAAGTGATGTTTTCACCGAGCAAGACAAGAAAGATGAGGAGTTTGTAATATCTAAAAGTTTTCATGATCATCAGTTGCAACAGCTTGCACAAGGTGAAAAGATTTAATAGAAATTTTCGTGGCTCTCACTTACATTAATCTTTGAGTGATTTTATTGCAAATGAATTCTCACGATAATTTAAATGCTTAGGATGACGAAAAAGCAATTCTTTTTCTGTCCCATACACTTATATCCCTTACTAGCCTAATTGAGCCGGCAATTTCATTTCGCATTTAACCCAATTGATGATCATCCCCCACAACGGGCAAGGCAAAATCACCACAGTTTGAGCATCACAGTCCCAAGTACCGAATGAAGATGAAGACTTCAAGAGCCTAATAACATTATTCTGTTCAAACTTGTTCAAAGCTAGTCCCGACAACACCAAAAAGAGCAGCAAAAAAAATGTTGAAAATTAGGGGCATGAAAAAGTAGTGTGCCCGGCAAAAGCAAGGTCAATGCTCATGAATTTAAAAAAAGAAGAAGAAAAAATGATGAAAAAGATGAAGAGGAAAGAGTCCTTAATTTCTAGGTAGCTGCTATAAAAACAATGAAGCTTTAACGAGAGATCTCCGAGCATGATAACATGCTCTCAAATACCTCAAAGTTATTAAATGGTGAAAAATAGACAATTCCAAAAGATTTAAACTTGAGTTCTCCTTTGATACAAATTTCTACTTAAGAATTATATCTTGACAAAGATCTGCTATATGATATATGAAATGGTATCCAGGAAAACGCTTGACATAGAAACTCCTCAAGAAAAAGTTGTTAAAAATGCTAAAACACAGGATTAGTCGTGGGGAGTCTTCCAAAAGGATCTTGATGGTAGAGAAGAAGATTGGTGACAATGCCAAGAGGATCACCAATTCTCACCTTTACACACATTTTTTTAGCTCAACGATCATTTCATCTCTCAATCTGTAAAACCAAGCCCACGTTACATCCCTCGTGAAAGTTTCTTCATCTTTGGGGCATTTGAATTAATGCAGGATTTCAAATGTTTATAAACAATGCTTGAGGAAGTGCGAGCAAGACTATTTTTATCTCGCTTTTGCAGGGTTCTTGACTTGTAAACTTGGAGATGATTGCAGAATATTTTCTTTCAAGACCTTGACTTGGACAAATCACCTTTGTTAAACCATTGACCAAGCCAGCATTACAACCCCGAAAAAGACCTCTCGATTGGTAGTGTCGTAATGCTTGTGAGAAAAACTCGCACCCTTATGGATCTATTAACGATCAGATTGAGTGTTTCAATGTTCCCGCATTAATGGACGGGACAAATAACCCTTTTCAATGAGAGCGAGTGAAAAGTCCTTTCTCGACTGAAAGTCCCTCATTGAACATCTCGAAAATCCACCTTGCAAACAAAAATTGTCTTGATTGACCCTCGGATTTTGGGTAATGCAAACATGGCAAAATCATCATGTATGAACTTTCAAATGCACATTCGAAATAGCCCAATTTGTCTATCCTTGATGAATGCATGCATATTTGTGTTAATCGCCTTTGACGGCTCAAAACTTTAATCCCCAAAGATAGAATACAAAAATCCAGGCGCTGGAGAAGCCCTTATTATCATCCCAAGGAAGATATCCTGAAAAAGGTTGGTTATTCAAAAGATGATGCATTAAACCTCCGGGTAAGAAATCTTAGGTATTTCAAAGCAGATTCTTTTCAAACTACCCAAAAGGTAAACTAGGTATTCCTTTAAAAAGAAAAGCATCTTGACCAGCTAGTCAAGATATTTAATACAATATTCAAGAATAACCTCGCTTGTTTATTTCTCCAATGAATGCATATGCGTTTGCACAAAGAAAAAACTTGTCCGACAGAGGTATACTCTTAAGAGGCAGCAACGTGCCTGTGTGCTCATCGTTTGAGCCTTTTAAGACCCACCGGCGAGGACTCACCAGGCAAATCATCAAATCCTCTAGTGAGAACCCCTAGGTGCTCATCGCTTGAGCCTTTTTAAGACCTCATTGGTAAGGACCCACAGGGCAAATCATCAAATCCTCGAGCGAGGACCTCCGGATGCTCATCTTTTGAGCCTTTTCAAAGCTTGCTAGCGAGGACCCACTAGGTAAACTGTCAAATCCTTGGACGAGGACCCCTAGGTACTTTGGCAAAAAGATCCCCAAATCAAGGCGATCAAGAAAGGTTCAGTCCTAGATAAATAAAATCCAGTTAGTCAAGGTAAATCAAGAAAGGTTCAAGTCCTAGATAAATGAAATCCAAATCAAGGCAATCAAGATAGGTTCGGATCCTATGCAAGCGATTTCCCCGCTTAAAGGCGATCAAGAAAGGTTCGGGTTCCTAGACAAATGAAATCCAAACGAGGCGACCAAGATAGGTTCGAGTCCTGTGTAAGCGATTTCCCCAATCGAGGTGACCAAGAAAGGTTCGGGTCCTAGACAAACAATCTCCAAAAGGCGATCAAGAAAGGTTCGGATCTTCGACAAAAAATTTCCACCGTCAAGGCGATCAAGAAAGGTTTGAGTCCTAGACAAACCATTCCCCCGCTCAACGCGATCAAGATAGGTTCGGGTCCTCGACACACAATATCAACTATCCGAATTACTCTACCCTTCGGCAAGGTACGTAGCCCCTGTATATGTTTTTATTTGCTTTAGCATGCATCATCTTATCACATCATAAAAATGAAACTCACGGTCTCGCCAAAAATAGCATTCATTGAGCATGCATAGGCCAAATTTAGGTGTCATTTTATCTTTGAACGTAACCTCCCACGAGCTCACCTTCAAAGAAGGACAGCTGTTAACACCTATTTTTAATTTGCCCAAAATTAATTGCACAAAATTTAGGAGTTAATTTTCTTTAATTCTTAAAATAAAAAACATTTCTATTTAAATGCATTGTATATAGAAAAGTAGACACATTTTGCATTAATAGGGTCTATTAGAAAAAGATTTAAAAAATGAGATGGGCTTGTTCGGTCAATTTAAAAAATTTTCTTTTTTTTTCCCCGGCCCCAAATTCCACTTTTCCTTTTTTTCCTCCTTGTGAGCTGGGCCCAACTCGGCCCAGCTCTCTTTCTCTTCCTCCCCTCCGGCCCAACCTGTCCCTTTCTCCCCCACGCACTGTCTCTTTCCCCCCGCCTCTCGCCCTCCTCCTACTGTTCGACAAGCAACTAAGCACCTTCACCCCGTCGCTATCCGGCCAAAGCGGGGCCAGATGAAGCATGCCGACAGGACTGGCATTAATTCGGGCCCCGCCCCTCCCTGCTTTCCCGCCATCTCCCTGCGCTTTTTCCTCTCCTTGCCTCTCTCGCACACCTTCCGAGAACCGGCCTCCTCGTCAGACCGCCCAAGTGGCCACGAAAGTCATGAACCACTGTAGGCCTTGGCAGCCATCGCCACGCCGGATGTAACGGGCAGGAGCCTCGGCCGCCGCCAGCTATATAGCCCAAGAGAGAGAGAGGTCGGGGCCACCCCAGTGAGAGGATAGAGAGAGAAAGCAGAGAGAAACAGAGAGAGAGATCAAACCGAAAATAATCGAGTGAAAAAGAGCCAACAGCCTACCAGGTCGCCCCCAATCCTACCGGAGATGCTCCACCGTACAATGAGTTTCCTCCGGTCCGAATCGGCCTGCTTTCCCTTTATTTTGGCATTCGCTTTGGCCGGATCTTGCTGGCCGCTTCACAATCTCGCCCATACCATCGCCGGTCCGCATCCCTACTTGCCGTCGGAGGCTAACAAAGATCCATCAAGTCGGCCGGAATGCCGCGAGGAGGGTGAAATCCTCTGATTTTCATCGCACACGCCAAGTGCTCAATGGAATGCCTCCATGAGCCAAGTTTGTTTTGATCACGACCAGCGATTGGGCAATCGACGGTGAGCCCAACCGTTGGAAAAGGCAATTAGGGGTTGTGGGGTGAAGACCCAGGCCATGGGTGGCCTGGGTCATCCGGCGAATCGCCGGACCGTAATAAGCTCCCGGCGTGTCTAGGCACGCGGAGCCGAATCCATCAATATCGGCTTGTAGGACGGTTCGACGGTTTGCGCCCGATCTATAAGAAGTTGGGCGGTTTGACCTGATCAAACCGGGCCAATTTTGTTTTCATCCACCGGACCGAGACCCAACCGGGCCCGATCCAGTCCATACTCGGGTCAATGACCCGGGTTGACCCCTGACCCAGTTCGGATCCGGGGATCGGACCTGGGTCAATGCGAGGGGCCTGGGCTTGTTGACCAGGGTCAAGTCTGACCGACCCGGGGCCCGCTAACCCGACTCGACCGGTTATTATTATATTATATTATATTATATTTATTTTAAAAAATATTAAAATATTAAAAATAAAAATAAATTTTCTTTCTTTCTTCTTTTCTTTTTCTTCCGTATTTTTTTCTTTTTCTCCCTTTTCTTCTTTTTCGTATTTTTTTTTGTTTTTTTTTTTTTTAAATTTCAATATTTTTTTTAAAAAAAGTATTTTTTATGTGATATATTTGTTGTTTTAATTTATTATGGTATTATTATGCAAGTGTTTTTGTCTTGTTTAAATTAAATAAATCTAAGGTCGCGTGGTATTACGTGTTTTAATTTATTACCATGGTATTATTATGCATGTTTTTAATACAATTACATGGGTTGTTGTGTTTCCGAATGTCATCCGACTTAGTTAAGGTTAGAATTTTAGGCTGCATGAATTGTTGTGTTTTTTTTTACTGCTAATTATTTCTAATTATGTACTACCTTGATCACCTCACATGTTAAGAGAAAAGTCCTAAAATCAATCCAAATTGCTTGACAAATATTTTCAAAAATGAATAGAGTAAAAGGGTATCGAAAAGGCATTAGCTATCCAACTAGTGTAACCAAGTCCCTAAACTCGGTTAATCTCTAGTTTGTAGGAATAGGGTGATTCTCCCGTCACCTTATTTGGATTTCTAATCAATTCACCCCAAATTGATTAGTGGCGACTCCTTAGTATAAACCGCTTGCATGTTAAAAAATTAAACCCTAAGTCCCGATATGGTATGGGCTTGGGAGAGCTCGAGTTAAGTCCCAAATCTAGACTTAGCACGCACTAGGTGAGCCACCCTTTCTTTTGCATGTTGTCCAAAAAGGCTCAGGAGGTCGGGTCGCGACAGCTATCGATTGTGTGAGCAGAATTAAATCCACCTATTATCATCGTGAGAAGTTACATTTGACGAATCTCTAGTACTTCCGGCTAAGAGTGTTAATAGCAAGATTTATAATGGATCCGGACGGTGTTCAGCTTGAGATAGAGTTGCAACCAAAAACTCCCGAGGTAGCGGGTACTAGCGGTAATCGACACGGATGGTGCTTGTAGCGAGGTGGAGCCTATTGAGCCAACAGTTGTTGTAACTATTGATATTGACAAGGTGCGATTCGATCTCCTAACAAATATGGATGAAATGGTGGTTTTGCTTTATCCGTGATTGAGGAGTATGTGTCGGAAAATCCTTGTGGAGCAATTAAGGGTGCATGTAGAGTTGGTGATCCGATGAGATTCACGGCTATGGCGAAGTTCAAGTGAGGCTTGGACTTGGAAGACGCCTATGGCGATTGAACCCATTGGGGCTATGGGAGAGTAGTAGCGAAATTCAAATTATATCAAAGCGATTGTAACTTGGTTCAAACGTCGAGCTAATATGGAGATTGTTAAAATATATGTATCGAGTTTGAGCCCGTGAACGAAATCCGACTTGAAATTATTTGTGTGAGATTTGAATATGTTAAATTGGATATTTCCGATATGAAATTGGAATCGAAGAAGACAGGAAAAGGAAATATACGAAATTAGCTCTCCTAATATGTGTTGAGTTTGGCCACCGAAAAGTCTTAAATTGGAAAGTCCACATGGACTTTGAATTTGACCTTGATTCAGACATGCATGGAGTTGATATATATATATATAATTTTCCTGTTGAAGTTGGACTTTTGTCTTTAAGCGCCTTTGAGTGCTTGTGTGCCGTAGGCATTGTTGATGCGTCTTGAGAGCTGGTCTTTGTGTCGCCTATGTCCAGAGAAGAGAAGTCTTGAAGTACCTCGGTTGACATGAAGATATTGTGTTTTGAGTGCTTGGCATTGATTCTGATTTTGTTCGTGAAATTACATTAAGAGTTCAAGTATTTGTAGCAACTAAATCTTGTGATAAAATTTGTGTAAAATTCATTCACGAGATTGAGAGATTATTTCGTGAGGAATTGAGGGGCTAAACACTATGTGCGTTATTGGGTGTAATTGGGGCTTAGAAAATGTGACATCTTGAAAATTTATTCATTTAGGATTTGTAAATATACTGAGTTTTATGAAATATACTGTATTATATTCTCGCCCGAACTGATTATTTCTAGGATGCTAACCAATAGAGAAAGGCTAATCGAGGAATTAAATTCACGCGACTAAGAGAAAATTCAATCGTGAATTGATTTTTGATCATAAAATCGTTGAGGTGATATTTTCAGCCACCGCTGGCCGATCCAAGGATAGTCATGGGTCAATTCACCACCGACATAGTAATGGATCGCGGATGATTCCACCGGACCACGAAATGATTTGATGAACGATTCTAAACTTATACCAAACGATCGTGCCCCGGATCTAGTGATTGACCTTCGATTTAAATGACAACTGAAGTCGTCACAAACCGAATGAACTTGCACATGACTCGATTTATTATCGATCCACGAGTCGAATAAGCGAATTTCTCCAAACAATCGCCTGTTAATTTGAGAAATGCTCGAGTTGCGTTTAATAAAATTTAATTATTTAATTTAGCCTAAATTGGACACCAGAAAATTAGAAAGTCACAACAGGAGGTTAGGATGACGTTGTAGTTGGAACGATGCAAATTTAGAATGTCCCGAATCCTTTAGAAAAATTCAATTTTGAGGAGAAATGAGGAAAGTGACCATTTTACCCCTAAGAATTATCAAAGGGTAGGTTTTATGAAGAACGGGTATTTTGGTAATTTTGCCATAACTTTTTGCTTGGATATTTTTTGCCCTTGAATTTTATGAATTTCCCAAAATACCCTCGGATATTTTTGGGTAAGATGCAATCTCGGCCGTCGGTTTTAAGATAAAATCGAATTTGGGCCGTTGATTTGGTTTGTGAGTAAAGGGCAACATCGTCATTTTGGCTATTGAATTATTGGTTTGACTTTAAAAGCCCCAAGACCACTCTCTCTCTCCTCACTCTCTCTCTAACTCACAGCCATCTCTCTCTCTTCCTCTCTCCCTCATGCCGACTGCCCCTCCCTCACCGATCACCGCCCGCCATCACCGCCATCCGTCGCCCACGGTCACCGCCCGTATGCTCGTCGCGCGCCACCGCCACCACCCTCATGCCGTCGTCCCTCCCCTTCTCTCTCTTTTCCTCCCATGTGGGGCGTGAGCCTTGCTGGCCACATCCAAGCCGCCACCGTCCCGCCCGTTCACCGATCGCCCATCCGCCATGAGCCATACGTCGTCGCCGCGAGATCACCGTTGATAGCACCTATTTCACTCTAACCACGTGAGTCTAAAGTCGGGTAAAGTCGCACCCCCAAACCCAAATTAGGACATCGGGTATCAACGGATAAATTCTGGTTGAAATCGGGTTTATCACTACAAAAAAAAGCGCATTTTTTGCCACGAAAATTTTCCAACGAAAAATTTTCATCATAAAATGCGACAAATTTTCCAACGAAAAATAAAATTCGTTGGAAATTTTCAACGAAAAATTTTTAAATCGCAAAATTCGTTGGAAATTTCCAACGAAAAAATTCGTCGCAAAATTCGTTGGAAATTTTTCATTTGAAATTTCAACAATTTTAAACTAATTTTTTTTTTTGAAATTTCCAATAAATTTTATGACGAATTAAAAAAAAACCCGGTATTGTTCGGCATTTTTTATATTAGTGGGAAAATTCGTTTGGAAATTTCAACGAAAAAAAAATTCATTGAAATTTCCAACGAATTTTCCAACGAAAATTGTGCACACTAAAAATAATTGCCCGAAAATTTAAATTCGTTGGAAAATTCGTTGGAAATTTCCAACAATTTCAATTTTCGGGCAACTATTTCTTTTGTATAATTTTCGTTGGAAATTTAGTTTGGAAATTTCCAAATGTGTACAATTTTCCAACAATTTAAATTTTCGGGCAATTATTTTTAGTGTGCACAATTTCGTTGGAAAATTCGTTGAAAATTTCAATGAATTTTTTTTTAGTTGGAAATTTCCAACGAATTTTTTCGTTGAAATTTCCAACGAATTTTCCAATGAATTAAAAAAACCTGGTATTATTCAACTTTTTTATATTCGTGGGAAAATTTGTTGAAATTTCAAATCGAAATTTCCAACAATTTCAATTTTTCGGCTAATTATTTTATTGTGTACAATTTTTTTTGGAAAATTCGTTGGAAATTTCAAACGAATTTAAATTTTCGGGCAATTATTTTTAGTGTGTACAATTTTTCGTTGGAAAATTGTTTGAAATTTCAACGAATTTTCCAACAATTAAAAAAAACCTGGTATTATTCAACTTTTTTTATATTCGTGGGAAAATTTGTTGGAAATTTCCAACGAAATTTCCAACGAATTTCAATTTTTCGGCTAATTATTTTATTGTGTACAATTTTCGTTGGAAAATTCGTTGAAAATTTACAAAAAAAAAATTCGTTGGAAATTTCCAACGAATTTAAATTTTCGGGCAATTATTTTTAGTGTGTACAATTTTCGTTGGAAAATTCGTTGGAAATTTCCAACGAATTTTCCAACGAATTAAAAAAAACCTGGTATTATTCAACTTTTTTTATATTCGTGGGAAAATTTGTTGGAAATTTCCAACAAAATTTCCAACGAATTTCAATTTTTCGCTAATTATTTTATTGTGTACAATTTTCGTTGAAAAATTCGTTGAAATTTCCAACGAATTTTTTTTCGTTGGAAATTTCCAACGAATTTTCCAACAAATTTAATTTTCCGGGCAATTATTTTAGTATGTACAATTTTTGTTGCAAAATTCGTGGGAAATTCCCACGAATTTTGCAACGAAAACCTAACTTCTGCCTAATTTAAATTTTCGCGCTCATTATTCCCACTTTCAATTTCCACATTTCTCTCTCTCTCTCTCTCCTCTGTCCTGCGCCTTCTCCCTCGCTCTCTCCATCTCCCCCTTCACCTTCTTCCCCCACCTTGCCTCCTCCCCCTGCCCCCCTCCTCCTCCGGCCAGGGTTCCGGCCCGCGCCATGGACGCTGAGTTATCGCCATGCCCGACGCCGCTCCCTCTCCCCAAAGGTGCCCCGACGGCCCCGACGCCCGCCAGGCCCGACACGCCTCTGGCAAGGCCACCATGCGCGAGCCGCCGCAGGCCGCAGCCCGCTGGGCGCAGCTCGCCAGACTGGGAGCAGCTCGGTGCCTCGGGCCATCGGCCGGCTCGCCAGCCTATGGCGAGGGTTGGATTGCTAGCCAGTGAGGGCGAAGCTCGCCAGACCGGCGAGCTTTCGCCGCCGACGCAGGATCGCCGCTACCATGGCGGCCGAGCTCACTCTAACGCCTCGACGCCCGATGCTCCCACCACGCCCCGATGCCCTCCGGACGCCGGCCCCCCAAGGCCACCATGGCCGCCGCGCCGACCATGGAGCCTCATTGCCCAGGGCGGGCGAGCTCCAGCTCGGGCGGCTGCGAGCTCGAGCCGGCCGGGCGGCTTCGCCCTCCGGCTCGCGACGCCCGGCGGGGCCGGCCCTCGTCGGCCATGGCGAGGCCGATCTCGCCATGGCGGGCGAGGCGAGCTCGCCCGGATCTAGGCGAGCTCGCCCCGCCGGTGATTTAGACCGCCCTCGCCGGCGACAGGCGCCCTCGCCGTGGCGGGGCGATTTTTCGACCAAAAAAATTGTCGACCAAAAAAAAAATTTCGACAAAAAAAATTCGACCAAAAAATTTTTTTTATGGAAAAAAATTTCCACAATTTTTCGACCAAAAAAATTATAGTTTCCAACGAAAAAATATTCGTCGGAAAAAAAGAATTCGTTTCAACGAATTTAGCCACGAAGTTTTCCAAATTTTCGAAAAAAATTAAATATGAAATTTCCAACGAAAATTTAAATTTTTCGTTGGAAAATTTCCAACGAGCTATTACCAACGAATTTTTATTCGTTTGAAATTCCTTACCAACGAATTTTCCAGAATTTTTCGTTGGAAATTTTGTCGGAAAAAATTGATTTTTTGTAGTGCATGTGGGTGTGAAATTGTACGATTTAGGAACGGAATCGATTAGCGGCCTAGGATTGAATTCGTAAATTTTTAATGGAAATTTTGAGGTCAATAGGTGGTTGTGATTGGCCATTCGATGGGCTGTGATGTGCCGATAGGGGCGAATTGGATATTTAGAACTGGCAATTAATTGTGGGAAAGTGTCGTGAAGGACCGGAATTAAATTGCCACCGCTTGGTTGGAGAAAAATGACAAATTGTGTGTTTAATGTATGTTTGAACTATGACTAAATTGTGGTGATAAAATTGAGTGCATGGTTGTGTGGTTAAATGATTGAAATATGTCTGTTGAGGCACGCTTATGCTTAGACTGAATTAATTGTTAAATTGGCAATGTCAAATGCTTGGTAAGCATGATTTGTGCGTGAATTGATGTGTGCACGGGCCACGCGTGATTGATCAATTGAGTGTGGCAAATGATTTTTGAGCATGGGAGAGTGGGAGAGTGAATGTGGTGTGGCATGTGTAATTGTGGAAATTATTCCGCCCCGAGGCGGTACTTCAACGCGAGATGATGCCGGTATTACCGAAAGACCGCCAGCCTAAGGCGTGTACTTCAACGTGGGTTGTGCAGTAGATGGTAGATGTTGAGCTTGAGGCATGTACTACAATGCGGCAAGAAACATAGCCTGAGGTGTGTACGCTAATGCGGGCCCTCAAGTGTTGTGATAAGTTTGTCGCAGTGGACTTGAGGTGTGTATCAGAACGCTGGTCACCGGGCGAGTGATGTGAAAAAAAAGACATGATGAGAACGGAACGAATGCATAAAACGAGATTTGTACATGTATGTGATGGTATATGATGTGATTATGACTAACGTGTAGTAGCATGCATAACAGACCTGGTAAGAACCATTGATGTGCTCGCTATGTGATAATTTGGTGTGTGTGACTGTGTTTTGTGATTGTCGAAGGTACGTGATAGCCTAGGTGGGGTTTAGGGGTGTACTTACGAAGATGTAGCCTTATGGTTGTTTCAACCAATATTTTTCAAACCCCGACCTAAGCCATGAATCCTCCGCCGCCCGCCGCCGCCTAAGCATTTTAGGGTACCGGTATACACCGAAAGTGATGTTGCAGAAATTCCTATGGGCGATAATATGACCTGGATTAAGTACACTACTACAGTCTATGTAGAAGTAGGACTACCTTTTATGGGAACCCTATGTATACACTGCCTGGTTCTTCCGAGATGGAGTTGATGAGTTCGGGCCTGTCGTGGGTTTTGATGTTCCTTTTGATTTGTTTGAGGACTAGGACCTGTCTCGCTATACCCCCTATAGACGGAGAATTGACTAGTGCAAAAAACTAGTTTAGCGAAATCTGGATTGCATCCAGCACCCGCAGCTCGTGAATCTTCAAGGGTTAAGCACAAACCCGAGCTCAAGGATCGCAAGCGTAAGACGACCCGATGGACATAGATTTAGAGCCAACTCTTGAGGAGGAACCAGAGGAGGTAGAGCCCAAGATAGAACCCGAGAACAAGCTTGATGAGTCCAAGAGTCCGAGGAGGATCCGGAGTATAGACTTCATTTGACAGTTTATGGATCCCAATTTCATGCTTGAGAATAACTTTGAAGGACCGGCCGAGGAGGATCGGTTTGAAGTTCCGGCGAATCGGGTGACATTAATCACCCGATTGAGATTGAGGCGAAACCAGAGTCCTCGGAGGAGCAGACTGCTCAGGGAGTTCGATTTGAATAACGAGGAGTCGGACTCAGAGTGGATGCCGGATAAGGGGCGAGGGGGCTAGTATAGGGGTTGAGAATGGGTTTTTTTTGGAAGAGTACCATTTTTAGGGTTAGAATACCAGGTCATCGATCCTTTTGTAATATCGGTGGTTGTATAATACGGTGTGCATTATGGGTATGATGGATGTAAATTGTGAATATTGTATAAGCTTGATAGTTAGAAATGAATATGTATATTCTCCTGTGTTCCCCAGTTCCAATTGTCCGGTATTAATTGTGGTTTTCACTGATCGCTCAAAATCTCCTGATCATTTTAAGTGAGTCAGCGATACCACAGGATGTCGATAATCGACCAATAAAGTGTGCTGCACTCTCGGTGGGGTTCGAGACGGACAGAAAATACTTAGAGTGTTTGAGTGACTCGAGTGTGGTTGTAATCTTTATTGTATCGCTTGATTTATAGTGAAATCCGTGCTGCTCTCCCCATGGACATAGGTCACTATGATCGAACACGAAATCTGGTGTCTAATTTATTTTCTTGTTCTATCAAATTTATTGTTCGATCGCTTGACTTCCGCAACACTATTGTGACGTGCTTGAAGAACGAGGCGCTCGAGTAATGGATGATATAGTTCCCGCATAGAGGAGTGCCTACTTGAGGGGGGCAGAGGCCGCAGACGTCAAGGCCAATTCATCAAGGTAGGCGCGGCAGTCCATGGCGGTATAGTCACTACGACAGAGGCCAAAGACGAAGGGGTTTGGGAGGCACCGTGAGACAGCGGCAGAGGCATTGAAGAAGCGGTAGGAGAGGGTCAAGGAGTTGGTGGTGGAGATTGAGGAGAGAATGGTGGTGAGGGTGGCTTGGTAGGTGCTATTGGCGGTGAAGTTGCTGGTCGAACCATAGTGGGTCGGTGCCGATTGGGCGTTTATGGTGCAAGCAAACCTGAGAAGAAGCAATAGAGGGAGAGTTGGAGGATCCATTTTTTTTCTATAGGAGAATTATTACTCAACAAGCTCGTTCTCTAGGTAACATGACTACCCATAGGGTGCAAAACAAATTGTGTTGAATTATTTTATATAGGAGCAGGCACTTTAGATCGGACACATCATTAGTTTGAGAGCATATTATTTTACTAGACATTTGAAAAAATCCTTTGTACTTTTCTTTTTAGATCGACAACTTAACTTCAATGTTTAAAAAGTTATAAGTTTTAAATTTACATTGTATAAGAATACATTCAAGATCACAAAAAGTTACATCTTGCAAAACCTTAAATAATAAAAGGCTAGAGCCATCATCCGCCTCACTAATTTTGTCCTAAAATATTCATTATTTGGTTGGGTGGATTCGAAATGAGTGGCCAAATACCATTTTCAAAGAGCATTGCCATACTAAATGATCTAAAGAATTTGAATTTAGTAATGGCAAATACCACAAAAAATCCTAAACTATGCCCACCGTGGCACAAATATTTTAAACTTTTTTTCGTGACACTAAAAAGCCCTAAATTTGCCAATTGTGACATAAATACCGTTAAATCTTTTTATGTTACTTAAAACCCAAACTTATACATATGCGATATATATATACTTTATACTAGTACTTTAATATAAGTTCAGGATTTTTTATGAAACAAAAAAAGTTTGCGGTATTTGTGTCACGATGAGCAAGTTTTGGGATTTTAGTGGTACAAAAAAGCTCGGATATTTATGTTACAGTGAGCATAACTTAAGGTTTTTAGTAATATTAACTCATTTAGTAAATATGAAAATCACACGAATTTAACAAGTGGTCTAATCTTAAGAAAGTAAATTTGTTGAAATATCTTATGAAAACTTACCACGTCATAAATACTTCAGCGGACAAAAAAAAAACACACAAACCCCATCAACCACGATCACCAAACTTTGCAGAGTTGTCGTGCATCTCAGTGGGCAACATTCGAGTCTCGAGAAAGTGTCGACTCCTTTGACCGTGTCTCTATCTTTCGTAAGAACGATAAGACAACCGGTGAGGAATTTGAGTTTCGAAGAAGCATTGACTCTAACGGAAAGACAAAGACTCCTTTCGAAGGAGTTCTGTGTCTTCCTGCAGGTACAATAGGACAACCGACGAGGGATTCGAGCCTCGAAGAAGCATTGTCCCTAACGAAAAGGCAAAGACTCCTTTCTGCAATTGTACTGGAAAAGGGGCAAGTTTGTCTAGAGAAAATTAAGTCCTTGTTGGACTTTTTATGATCGTCTATGATTTTCTTAAGCACGCCGGCCATACTTCCTATATTAAATTCTCTGCATGTGAAAAGAAGGAAGAAGACGAGGACAAAGAAAACATTGGAGTTGGTGTGTGAAGAAAGAAAGTGCAATGGATATTCACCCACGGATCAAAGAAAGAGGACGTGTACGTCCATTTTTTCTCTTCTTCATTAATGTGTGGGATAATGATACAAATAATCTCTGACCTTTAACTCAATATACAATTTGATCCTTGAACTTTTAATTTTTTTCAATATAGTCCATGAACTTTAACATAATATTCAATTTGGTCCATAAACTTTTAATTTGTTCAATATGGTCCTTGAACTTTTTATATGTATTCAATTTAGTTCCTGAATTATATAAAATGTTCAATATAGTCCCTGCACTTGAATTAATGGAAGGACTATATTGAACATTTTAAATAATTCAAAGACTAAATTAAACACACATTAAAAAGTTCAGGGATCACATTAAATAAATCAAAAGTTCAGAAATCAAATTGAATATTAGGTTAAAGTTTAGAGACTATATTGAATAAATTAAAAAGTTTAGAAATCAAATTATATATTGAATCAAAATTCAAGAATTATTTGTATCATTTTTCCTTAATGTGTGCGTGCATGCATGCCATGAAAATGGAGGCGCTGCTGCTGCTTTCATTTAATGCAAATAGGAGCCTTTTCTTTTGTTTTATTCGGCTGAGTCTTAATTGGTGTTGAATTCTCTGAGAGTGGAAAGAGAATAGCATGTGAGTGGACTTCTTCGCATAGAGAGAGAGAAGATGAAGTGCGATGATGATGGCCAGCGAATTCCGCAGACCATCTCTTGTGCATTATAAAAGAGAGAGACATCCAACGAAGGTGTGAGCCAAGTTGCATTTGGTGGCCGAGAAAAAAGAGAGTTCTTCTCGTGAGGGATTTTTTTGTTATAACTACACTCAAGTGATTTAGCTAATTAAATTCTTGCGAGTACAATTTGTATAATTCCTTGAGTGAGATTTCACTAGGAATTGTAATTACTAAATATTGGGTGAGTTATTGAGTATAATTTGAGGCTGGGAAACACCAAGAGAATATTTAAGTGCTTGTTTACACCAAAAAGCGAAAAAAAAAATCGTGGAAATAGGCATTGGGAGATTTGGCGTTGGTAACATACCAATAGTTCGCAACTTACCGATAGTGAATGAGCAAAACAAAACTGCTTATGGATAAGGGTGGTTATTTGAACGTGGAGAGTGCCTAGAAAATAGGAAGATAATAACCACCGTTAGGAAGTTACTTTTATTTAAAATTTAAAAGTTGTAAAAGCTTGTAGGAGATTATAAATATCCCAAGTTTGTATATTGTAAAGGTCCCCCACCCCCAATCAACAACAGAACTCACGTTTTTTTTATCAGTTTATCTTTCTTTTTATCTTTACATTTCCTGCACTCGTACCTTTACATTTGGCCACGCCCATTATTTTCCTGCAATTTACAAGCTTTAATTCTTTTGGAGTAGTTCTAATGCTCGATTCATGTCGCCGAGTCGCCCTCGACATGAATCTTCATCCTTGGTGCTTCGTCGTCGAGTCAAATCCCGGCATAGTACCGCCGCTCTTTCAAGCTTCGTCCTCGAGTCAAATTCCGTCGAAGTTTGTTTCGATAGTACTTCCTAAACTTTTCCGTCGAGTCAAACTCCGTTTGGTTTAGGTTTGTACAATTCCACATTGATTTTTATGATCGCTTGGATATTTCCTGTCAAATCACCACAGAACCCGTCCTTCAATTAAAAGCTGAAGATCCATTTTCGGTGTTTGTTTCCTTGCGGATTAAATTACGGAGAAACAAATTGGCACGCCCGGTGGGACCAATGTGGCCGATTCGAGGAAGTATGAAGGTACGTACTCAACTTGATCCTGACCATCCTGGTCGTGTTCTGGGTTATCATCTGCATAATTGGTGGGACAAGTAACAAGAAGGAGGTATCAACATCTCGAAGTAATTACCGATGAGCAGAGAAAACAGTTGGAGACGAAAAATTCGATCGTAATGGCTTCTATAAGGAGGACACAGAATTGGCCCAACCAACTAATGAGACTCCACAAATTGCAGCAGCAGATGATGTTGAGTTAAGTTCTACACCTTCTATATTCGTGAATTCAAAACCGATGCGAAAAAGGATCAGGGGGCAAGATGGTCAATGACTTGTATGCTCTTCAAATGACAAAATATGAGGATTCGGCTTTTGTCAAGTAGTAGAAAAGTTACCAATGCCGGGGGGTAGATTCGGCTTCTATCAAGTAATGAAGAGTTACGGGCACCAAAGGCCATTAGTTAAAAGAATCGAATGATTGGTAAATCATTCCATTTTTTTAAGGGGGCATATGTTTACACCAAAAGTGAAAAAAAAAAAATCGGAAATAGGCATTGGGAGCTTTGGCCGGTAACATACCGATAGTTCGCAACTTACCGATAGTGAATGAGCAATAACAAAACTGCTTATGGATAAGGGTGGTTATTTGAACGTGGAGAGTGCCTAGAAAATAGGAAGATAATAACCACCGTTAGGAAGTTACTTTTTATTTAAAATTTAAAAGTTGTAAACGCTTGTAGGAGATTATAAATATCCCAAGTTTGTATATTGTAAAGGCCCCCCAACCCCAATCAACAACAGAACTCACGTTCTTTATCAGTTTATCTTTCTTTTATCTTTACATTTCCTGCACTCGTATCTTTACATTTGGCCACGCCCATTATTTTCCTGCAATTTACAAGCTTTAATTCTTTAGGAGTAGTTCTAATGCTCAGATTCACGTCGTCGAGTCGTCCTCCGACATGAATCTTCATCCTTGGTGCTTCGTCGCCGAGTCAAATCCCGTATAGTACTGCCGCTCTTTCAAGCTTAAATCCTCAAGTCAAATTCCGTCAAAGTTTGTTTCGATAGTACTTCCTAAACTTTTCCGTCGAGTCAAACTCTGGTTTGGTTTAGGTTTGTACAATTCCACATTGATTTTTATGATCGCTGATATTTCCTGTCAAATCACCACAGAACCTGTCCTTCAATTAAAAGTCAAGATCCATTTTCGTGTTTGTTTCCTTGTGGATTAAATTACGGAGAAACGGTGCTTAAGTGACTATAATATCCGTTGTATTACTTATTTTTCTACAGTGAAATTCCGTGTTACTCTCCTCATAGACGTAAGTTTCGATATTCGGATAGAACCACATAAATCCGATGTTCGATTTTCTTTCTTTTATTCTGACTTTTTTATCTGATTCGCTTGGCTATTATTCGCAACAAGATGATTAACAAGGTGTTGGCAAGGAAATTCGTTCATCTCCTCATGATTTTAGTTTCAAGATTTGTCGAGAACACAACAGGAAAAAACCATGAATGCATTAATTCGATGCGGGGTAGTGTGTGCTTAAGATCGCACGAGGAAATGGACCAGTTAAATACTCGAAAGCTTATCCCGACTTCAATTGACGCGCTATACCAAAAATAAAGTCGACACAACGTTTTTGTGTTACTTCGTTTGGTCGGGGAACTTCCACTTAAATTTCCTATTTCATAATATTAAAGATAGAAGCCTAGTTCTCAGTGCTAGTGGGAATGGGAGAATCTGTTGTGGTAAACCAAGGACGACCAAAAAGTCTGTCGAGCAATAACTCAAACATAAATTATTTTTGTAAATGAAAGAGAAAGAACTTGCAAATTGAATGATTGCTAATGAATGGATGAACCCTACTTTGATCTCCCAAGTGGAAGATCTACCCCAAATTTCAGTTCCGATCGGCTATATATGTAGCTTAATATCTATATAATCTCAAAGTGTATATTTCCAATGCCAAACAAGAAAGAAAAAGCACCTCCATACTTCCATAACAATTATTCAAAACCAAACGTAAGTGTAGGATATTGAGAGTGCAAGTAACATATATTTTTATTATTTTTCATACCTCCAGATTCAACTTCAAGCTCAAAGTCGAGCTCTTCAGCTCCAGTTCGAGTTCAACTTATGTACTGAAATTTAATTTTGGTAATCAATCTTACGAAAGTCGAGTTTTGGCTTCTAAAACATTTCATCAAGTAAAAGCTCAAGGCTTGATGAATAGCTCATTCAAACTCGAGGCGAGTGTCGCAGTCTAAGTTTATTTGAGCTGAGTCCTCGAATTACAATCGATGCATACGTCTCAAATGTCCCAATAGAACAAACTTCCTATAGCAAGTCTAGTACTTAGAATATCAATCTTCTTGGAGCAAGCTTAATTTAATGAGTCGGTCAACTGAAAAAAAAATGGCCCGACGCAAACAAATGCACCACTTATGGGAGATATACCAGTCGTGACATCATCATTAACTACCTAAGTTATATCAATAAATGAAATATTTAGATCTGAAAATTTGATATGATAGACCCAAAACCTAGAAACACGCCTCATGCCAGGAAGATTATATTGCGGTCAAACTATAATAACACTATCATTATATGGGAACACAAGAGTTCAAACTGGTCTTGTCTTACCTAGCTCATAAAATATGCCAGTAAACCATAGTTTAATTGTAATTTTAATAGGATGCACAACGAGAGGAAAAAGACCTGGCTAGTTTCCGTTGTAATGCGCAGGGTATGTTGATCTCCCATTTTCTAAGGCTACCATGGGTACGACTCCTATATAGAGGCCTCAATTTCGAGAACTAGTTCGATTTGCTTCTTGATCTCTCAACCTCAGATACCCTCGAACTATAATCCTGCATGGACGGCATATCAGATTCGATGCCACTGTGCATGAAGAATGCGGGTTGTGATGGCACTTGGAGGTGACTGAGTGGCTGTTAAGCATGAGAAGGACTGAGGCCATTGTTGGCCGGTTAGCCATGTTTTCTTGGACGCATAGTAGACCAATGTGGCTGCACCTCGCAATTTCAATGCTTGAACCAGAAGTTATAGAGGGATCGATGATGTTCAATATTGATCCTTTCCTCCAATTCTTCCAAAGCTGCAAACATCTGACAAACATTGAGCATATTTTATCTCTGGAATATGATGCAATATGAGAAAGTATGTTCTGATACTCACATAGTTTGTAAGGACCACCATGTCATCGCCCATGCGAAAAAGATTGTTCCTTTGACCACTTATAATCTCCAGAACCAGCACTCCAAAACTGAACACATCTGATTTGACTTAGAAGTTCCCATGCATTGCATACTCTAGTAACATATATTTGCTGTGCTTCACAATAAGTCTATTATATTAGCTCTACAATCGGCCTTGGTTCTTTTGATAAGCATTAACTCTAGTATGTTGCGGCAGTTACTAGGTTCCCACGATTTGGTGTGTCTCGCATGAGTTTGGTCCAACTCGAACAGCCTCGCCATACCAAAATCCGATATCTTAGGATTCAAGTTTGAGTCCAACAAAATGTTGCTAGCTTTGAGGTCCCGATGGATGATACGAAGTCGAGAGTCTTCATGTAGGTAAAGCATCCCTTGAGCAATACCCATTATTATCTTGTGACACCTATCCCAGTTGAGAATCGCCCGCTTCAAGGGATCTATGCATTTTGGTAGAATCACATTCTATAAGACTACCATTAATCATTTTGTGAGGATCTGATTTCACGAATGATAACGCGAGAAACATACCAAATATGAACTGATCAAGGCTCGAATTAGGCACAAACTCGTAAATGAGAAGCCGTTTGACTCCTTCTAGACAGAAACCTAAGAGCCTAATCAAGTTCCTATGTTGTAGCCTAGCTAGTAACATGACCTCATTCTTGAATTCTACTTCCCTTGGCTGGAATTTTGCAATAGCAGTTTCACCGTGATTTCCTGTCCGTTGGAAAGGTGACCCTGAAATTTTGCCAAATCAGGTCCTTGTGAGTATCAATTGGTACAATGAAGCATTTCAAAGAGTATCAAATTGATGTCATCTTTGACTATTTGGTTGCTTAAATTTTGAATACAAGGAAATAGAGGGTGTGCTCTGTTCATTATTACCATGTAGACAGCACAAAAACCGCCTTGTCCAAGCTTCTTGAATCAGAGAAGTTCTCCGTTGCCGCTCTGATAGTGCTGAAATCAAATTGCAGCAACTCCGCCGTGCTAATTTCATGCACAACTTCACCTAGAAGTACAAAAAAAGCGTCATTCAAAGCGAGCATCATTACCTTATAGTTTTCATAATGAAAGTTTCACAAACTTTTAGTATATATAAGTGCACCTGTAGGCATTACTCATATAACCTAAACCGTTAACCCTTATAAAGTTTTTGGCCTAATTGTCGAAAGTGATGCAGCTCTTACTACTTTGCTGGTGCAAAATCATAGTCATTAGTCAACTTAATTACTTTCACGATCTTTTTAACCTCATGAACAGTTGGTGTTCCAATGAAAAGGATAAAGACTCGTCTTCAACACATTGTCTGGGCTGCTTCATCTTCCTTTTCACTTTCAGGAGCACGACAACGCCGGTGACAAGTAGGGACACTTGTGACGACCGCAATGATCACAGTCATCATCAAATTACTCTTTCCAGCTGCAAGAGCAAAGGCACATTATGTTTATAATCATTGCTCACTAATTACTAAGTAATACATTGCAGAAATTACTCAAGCGCCATTACGACTGTGGAAACGAAACACATTTGCAAAGATATAACAAGAACAGATGCGCAACACAAATTACGATGTGACAGATACATCGCTACGTTCTTTGATAACTCAAGGTAGAGTTATTCGATTTCTGGATTTCGTCAACCTACCAATTTTCGTCTAATAAGATTCCGAATATATGGTATTATTCTCAAAATTTTAAGTTTTAGGGATAATTGGTTGCCTTTTTCGACTTCAATTTCATTACTTTCACGAATTTCTTATGGAAATCAGAGTAAATACAGTGAGATGGTTTACAGAAATACAGCGGAGCGAGGAACTATCCCATGCAAGTTTAGAAATTTTTGCAGATTTATAAGACGCTTCCAATGTACACATATGGGACCGGAATATACATGCGGGACCACCAACCATGGATTTTCTCATCTTAGAGGAACACCGCAATGGAGGTGACCATCATTGTGGTGGAAGCCACTGCTAATGACAAAAACCAGTCTGAAGCTATATATACGTATGGCAGCTTGTGAGCTATGATTGCCATAAGTTAGTGATTCAATTAACTGACTGTGATAGTTGATTAGTAGCCATGTAAATGCATCAATATTTAAACATATCTTCTTTTCCCGAAAAGAAATAAAAATCGCATGTGAACTGAGCATATATATTGACAAAAAAGAAATTGGACATATATAAAAATAAAAAATTGAATGGTTTTATAGAGCATGTAAATTAAGCTCATATGAACAATTAATTGTGTGAATCTCATGCGAAATCCGCATATTTTTATAGAAAAAGAAAAAAACAAACCCAAAGGCCATGTACCTAACTCCTAAACAAGAGCCAACACACTTGATGGCAACAGTGGCGGCAAAGGTGGCGGTGCCGGAAGTGGTTCATTGACCGGATCGAAAAACCGATGATTGGTCTCGTACAAGATCAGGCAACTAGGCACCATGAAACGTCCTCCTGTGTACCTAACATAGCACTCGATCAGGATGCCTATTACCAGGCAGTCACTGCATTGCTGCTCCATCAAGTCGGGTGTGTGTGAGGTTGATGTTTTGTATTCTATTGTTCAAGAGATTATGAGGCAATTTCAAAAAGCTCCTGACGCCTAGATAGCACAGGGGTCCTGCTCCCCGATGAGTGGACGTGGTTCCAAGGGGCTCGCCCCTGTGGGGGTTGTGGGGCAGGCCCCGAGTCGCCAGAAACGTTTTATGTTCAGTCATAGAAGGATTTATATAGGAAAGCTAAATATTTTAGGTTATGTTGGCAATTTTGTAATTTGTGCCGTGTGAGGTTTCGCTACATATATTTAGGGCAAAACGAATCTAGAATATAGGCAGGAGTTGAGAAAGATCGGCTGTACACTTTTTTTACGTTACTAGAGAAATTGGATCTCTTCTCCCGTGGGCGTGGGTAGTCGGAACATCTCCCCTTCTGAACCATGTAAATTCTTATGTTGTGCGAATTTTCATTAATTTTCTTGCATCATTGATAGGATCGAATTCAGATATTCGACACGGCATGCACTTCACCAATGCATAGATCATGTCAGGCCCCGCATATTCATTCCCCAATGCATACTTTCTCAGCGAGCCGCCACCCGCCGCGTCGACCCACAGACCATTCAGGAGCTTCCTCATCACCACGTCGTACGTGTCCGGGCTTGATACATTGTCAGTGGTTCTCGCCACGTAGGTGGGTTCTGTCGTGACTGTGCTGAAGAATGAGGCGTCCGAGTATCAGATGATGCAGTTCCCGGTGTAGAGGAGTGCCTCCTTCTGGAGGGGCCAGAGGCGGCGCATGTTTGAGGGCAAGGCATTGAGGCAGGCACAGCAGGCCAAAGACATAGAGGGTTTGGGAGGTGCCAAGATGGCGGCGCACGATTGAAGAAGCTGTAGGAGAGGGATAGGGAGTTGGTGGTGGAGATGGAGGAGAGGAGGGTGGTGAGGGTGGTTTGTTAGGTGCTATTGGCGGTGAAGTTGCCGCTCGAACCACAGTGGGTCGCTGGGAATTGGGCGTTTATGGTGGAAGCAAACATGAGAAGAAGCAAGAGAAGGAGATTTGGAGGATCCATTTTTTTTGGGGTGTTTTGGGTCTCTCTTGATAGACCCAAAACAAAATGTGTCGAATCATTTATATAGGGGCGGCCCCATGCCAGGCACACTAGGCCTAAGACATTATTAGTTTGAGAGCATATTATTTTATAAAACATTTAAAAATCGTGTGTACTTTTCCGTTTAGATCGACATCTTACTTCACTATTTCAAAGTTGTAAAGATCTTGAGTTGAGTTTTAAATTTACACATAGATATAAGAGTACGTTCAGGGATCACAAAATGTTACCTCTTGTACAACCTTAAAGAATGAAAGGTTGGAGCCATCATCCACCTCACTAATTTTGGCCTAAATGATCCATTATTGGTTGGGTTGGCAAAATACCATTTTTAAAGAGCGTTGTCATACTAAATGACCTAAGGAATTTTGAATTTAGTAAATATGAAAATCACACGACATAAACAAAGGGTATAATCTTAAAAAGTAAATTTGTTGGAATATCTTAAGAAAATTTATCACTTCATCAATGCTTCAGCCAAAAAAAAAAAAACCACACAAACCACATCAACCCGGATGACCAAACGGTTGTAGAGTTGTTGCAGAGTTACCATGTTTCTCTAGGGCAACGTTTGAGTGTCAGATAAGTATTGACTCCTTTTACTGCGTCTCTATCTTTTGTAAATATTACAAGACGGACCGCGATTTCCAAGCAATGAGCAATTTGAGTCACCAAGAAGCATAAACTTTAATGGAAAAGCAAAGTTTCCTTTCTACGGAGTCTCTGTCCTGTGCCCCAATTACAACAGAAAAGGAGTCTCTTTTGCAAGAATAATAGAAAAGCATTGACGCCTTCTGCCGAGTCTGTCTTTTGCAAGTATAATATAAAAGCAAAGACGACCGGCGATTGCCAAGTAATGTGGAATCTTTACAGGAGAAATCTTTACTAAAGATGATGTTTCCTCAACAGATGATTAACTATGTGTTAAGGATATTTGTTCATCTCCTTGTGATTTTTGTTTCACGTTTTGTTTAGAGCACTCCAAGAATAAAGTTATGAATGAATCAATCCGATGTGTAGGAGCGTCCCTTAAGATCACCCGAGGAAGTGAGCCAGTTCAAATGTGCGAAAGCTGGTCCGGACTTCACGCTTCACCAAAAGAAAGAAAAGTCCAAAAAATAATGATAATGTGACATTTTTATATTATTTTGTTCGGTAAGAGGAAACTTCCACTCAAGTCTCGTGTTCCAAAATTTGAAACGAGAAGCCTAGTGTGTAGTGCTAGTGGGAATGGGAGAATCTGATATGGTAAACCAAGGACGACCAAAATGTCTCTTGAGTAATAATTCAAACATAAAATATTTCGGAAATGAAAAAAAAAAAAAAAAAAAGAACTTGCAAATTTTATGATTGCTGATGAATGGATGAACCGTACTTTGATCTCCTAAGTGGAAGATCAATCCCAATTTTTTATTCAGATTGGCTATTAACCACAAATGATAAAAGTATAGGGTTATGTGCAAAAAACTTACTTTCACTAATGTGAAAAACTTTTGTTGCCCACGATATATTGAAAGGTACAATTTTATATCAAAAGTTAATAACCCTGTAAATTTAAAACTAAATAGTTTATAGGTATAAGTGTCACGATAGTTGTGTGTGTTTTTTACTATCGGGCGATGCGCGGGCGAAGCGAATCGTAACTTTGCAATCAAATCAGGAGCCATAGAAATTTAATAAAGAAATAAAACGAGGAACAATAAAAGGACACGAGAAATTTTATATGGTTCTGTCCGAACGTTGAAACCTACGTCCACTGAGAGAATCGATAAATAATTTATTATTAAATTAGAGAATTACATGATTATAATCACTCACACTTAAATATTTCTCAGTTCTAATATATACTCAATATCCACGATATTTAATAACTCAACTCATTGAGCTTTGACTCCACAAATCTCTCTCCTCACCTGTCTGTCTCTCTTCGTCTGTTGAGCTTTCTCTTCTCTCCTTCCTACGTTCTCTGCGTTCCACCTTTTACAGATGATAGAACGGAGAAACAAGACAAATGGCACCCATCTTGAGATGCCATGCGTCTCCATGCAATTAATGATGACATGTGCGTATGAACACCATGCACCGCCACAAGAAAAATGACCATAGCTTCTGTCTTCCCTCTTTCTTCTTTTTAATAACAAAAGGACAAAGAAAGCCCACAAAAGTTTACCAAAGCAAGAAGAAGATAGGACAATGGCGCTCACATCTTTCTCTATGGGCATGCATTCACATTTTATGTGCATGCATTTATGAGGAAGAAAATGGACGTGAAGGCATGTACATAAACCCATGTGCAAAAGATTTGTCCGTCTTCATTTAATGCTTCACGATTGGTGCTGTTTTGTTGAATGCTCCGCAAATATACTTCACCTTTTCAGAGTATTAATAAATGCTGAGTGTGCGGAGCGATTGGACTTAAATTTGAGACATAATTTACCAGTGCGACATCTCAAATTCCAATTAGCTCCCACTGTACCCTCATGCTCTAGGATTCTGTTCTCTTATTCTCCTCAATCCAAATGAATCCGCACCTATTATTAGTCAATCAACCACCACATCGCGGAGTAAACACGTCACTTACTGCACATGTAATCTACCACATCTTCTAGAGATAAGAAATGCTAAAATTAATAGATCAAACATTTACTATCAAATGATTTATACTATATAGATAATCCCAGCTATATATATATATATATATATATATATATATAAAAAAATGTTCACACAAGTATGATTCTAGATGCGGCTCTCACGCGATCTAGAGGTGGCTCAAAACGACGTGGAGAAGTAATTTTTGAATTTTTTAGATTATATTTTCTTTTTTTCTTTTACTGTTCCTCTTTTTTCATCTTTTATTGTTGGGCTAATATAACGAAAAATCTCAAACTGGTACACTTATAATAAATTTACATCCACTAATTTTTGAGTGACCAAAAACCTAAACTAGTACACTTCCGATAAATATACTCTAAACTAATTTTTGTATTATTAAAAATCCTAAACTGGTAACCTCGTGACATATTTACACTCTGTTAGCTTCTGTCAAATTTTAATATGAAATTGCTGAGTTGGATGACATGACAATAACTCAATTAAAATGGTAAGTCCATGTGAAAATCCATATCAGTCTGGGACAAACTTATCTGTACTAGTTTGAGGCTTTTGATGTTTCAAAAAGTAGTTTGGGCTAAATTTGTAATAAATGTACCGCTTTTAAAATTTTTCTTGATATTAACCTTTCATTGTTCATCTTTCCTTCTCTTTTTTTTTTTTTCGTCACAATGATCAGCATCTCCAATTAGGAACAAAACTGAAAACCACCTCGATGCATAGAGAAAGCTCACACCGAAGAACAAGCCATGGAAATGAAAGATCCACCTCCGAAACCCTAACCACAACCCCAACATTCGCTCTCCTCAAAACCTCCTAGTGGCACCAGCGTTCGCAGCCCCGTGCGACGGGCAGCACTCGCTAGCACATTCCATGGTCAATTTTTTTTGAATCCGGAGAACCTAGGCTAGATTTGTTCAAGGGCAGGCCTTTCAGAAGCTTCAGGGACTTTGGCTTTGGAGGATGATCTGCTACATTGAGAATGTTAGATTCAAGCTCGACAATGGACAAAAACCATCTGATTCGAAGCATGAGAATGCGTGTGGAGGTGATATGGGAGAGAAGAGCACGAGGCCGAGGCACCGATTTAATTGCTCAGTGGATAGCTCTTCGATTTTGGAGAGTATGGAGGCGAAGAAGGCCATGGCTGTCACGCCCGGTCCCCACCGAGCCCGCGACATCCCGCTCACGGTCGATCGTTTAAAGCGCGACGTCCCTGTGACGCGTCGCCCGACCAAAAAGAAATACGCAAGCGGAAGCATATAATAATAACCTGACAATAAAACAAGACTAAGGAATAGACAACGAAATATAATAAACACCAAACATTTTAAATCCTTCAATATTACAAAAAAAAGAGCAACCCGGCTTCCAAAATCAACCACAGTTTTCAAAAGGGGACGGTGGTTGACAGGCCTATCTTCTCTACAAAAAGGGTACTCAAAAAATTACAGGGCAATTGATCTGTCCTTCGATCCCTGTAGTACTCCGGCGGTCTCTCCGAATCGGTCACGGTCGCGGATCTGAAAGTGGTTATATAATAACCGTGAGACAGAGTCTCAATAAGCAACAACCTAAACCTAACCTAGGCTAATGCGTACCCAGACCAGTCTAACATGCGAACTACCAGACATAACAATCAATCTCACATAGAGGGCTTACCTCGCCTCGAACCACGTGCCAACCCTGCATATTAGTCCAAACATGATAATGCAAGTACAAATCACCGCCACGTCACAATCACTAGTACCCACGCATTTCCACTCGAAACCAGTCAATCCAAACAAACACCCAACCCATCCAACCAATCATCCACACGCACCACCAGTCAATTCAGTCACACTCAGCCAGTCGATTCACTCACACTCAGCCAGTCAATCCAGTCACACTCAGTCAGCCATTTCAATCATACTCAATTCACATACGTGACCCGAACATCTAACCCCACGACTCGCGCCCTCGCCTCAAGTTCGTTCTCAACGGCTCACAAGCCATACAATTCGATCAATTTCAATGGCCGCCCGTCCATGCGTCCCAAAGCCATATTATTCAATCAATCATTTCCAGTGGCGCCGTCCTTGCGTCCCAAGCCCACGGTAATCATACAATTCCAACGACCGGCGTAAATGCGTCCCGGTCCAATCACACCTTTAACGGGCCACCGTCCGCACGCCTCAAGCCCGAATCCATTTGGCATACCAGCCAGTCAAGCCTTTCCACGGACCGGCCGTCAACACGTCCCAAGTCCGTAGCCCTCCGATCGATCCGGGCTTTATTCTTCTCGAAAGCGCACACACGCCACTTATTTAAATCGGATTCACACGTCCACTTAATTAAATCAAATTCACACGCCACTGAATTAAATCAAATGCACGCCAAATCACATCAAATCACTCCTACCCAACATTCAGTCCAAAATCACAATCGCCACCTCATCCACCAACCCGACATTCAAGTCGGTCATGCATAATTTCCCAATTTAAACATACTAATTAATCCAATTTAAAATGCATAAATAAATCACCAAATCACTAAATTAATACTCGCCCTAGCCGTTCTAGCCCGAAACTAGTCAATGAAATACCCAAAAGACTAAGTAGGGTCTAGGAAGTCGCTTACCAAAAAATTTGGCCCCGGGAAGTCAGCAAGGCGTCAACAGTGGCTAGGGAAGGGTCATTGAGTTTAAGGGAGAGGGAGGGAGAGGGAGAGAGGGCTGGCCGAGGGTCACCCATTGAGGGTCGACGAAGGTGAGCGGGCCGGGCGTGGTGGCACGGCGCGGCAGTCACAGCGTCGACGAGCGGACGAAGCAAGATGAAGCCACGGCCAAGCTCGAGTGCACTTGACCGGGGGTGGGCCGAGGAGAGGCGGCGGGGAGGCCGGTTTGAGTTGGTAGGGTGGCGGCGACCAGCGACGGGCGGGCGGCGAAGCCGGGCGACACGGCTGGCTGGTCAAGCTCGGGCGCTGGGCGAAAGGCCAAGCGGGCGTACCGCTATCGCACGCTACGGAGAGGGAGGGCGCGTCGGGACGAGGCGACGCGCTGCACTGGCCACAGATTTGACGCTGGCTACAAGGGCGGCACGGCGACGCTGGCGGGCGCGGGCGCGACACAAGCGGAGGCAAAGGCCATGGGCTAGAAACTGAAGAACCAAGAAGGAGAGGAAGCCGAGGAAGAAGAAGAGGAAAAGAGAGAGGAGAGATGAGAGAGAAAGAGAGAGGGACAGAGAGAGAGAGAGAGAGAGACCGACAGGGGGGGATGCATGCAGGCGGGGAGAGAACGTGCATAGGGGGGGGGTAGCGGGGGAGGACGCTGGGATGGGACGGCGCAGGGGGAAAGGGAGAGAGAGAGAGAGAGAGAGAGAGAGAGAGAGAGAAAGGAGGAGAGAGAGAAGGGGGTACGGGACGACGGGAAGGGGACCCAAGTGAGAGAGAGAGAGGAGAGAGAAAGAGGGGGAAAAGTACCAATTTAAATTTTAAGCGCCAATCAAAGAACACGGTCTCGAACTAAAAATCAACCTATCGGGTCCCGATTTAATTCCATAAAAAGGCCTAATAATCCCCGATAAATCCCAACAATATTCTAGGGCACACCACAAAATAAAATAACCTGCACCACTCTACGAGGGAGGTCTACCAAATTCAAATTTGTACCCGATCCAAAAATTCACTTTTTTTCACTTTTCCCGATAATCTCGACAATCGGGCTGCAATAATATCGACACCGTCCAATTTATTTAAATCCCGAAACTCCCGGAAATCGATTGCCAAGTTCAGGGGTATAAATAACGGCCAAATTCGATCGAGTGCGATTCTAGCAAAATTTCTATTTTTAAAAACAAGAACCCGAGAGTGATCAGTTCCCGGGCGAAATTTTATTATAAGCGCACCGACGAAATACTCGTTTTATAAATCCCCAAAATGGGCCAAAATCCGGACTTTGTTACAATGGCTCCAGCTTGTAATATTAGTGCAGAAACCGATAGGATCTTGCAAATTTAAATCAACGCGAAATCAATAGAGAAATAAATGAGGAACAATAATGACACTAAAGATTTACGTGGTTCGGTCTAAATGTCGATATCTATTCCACATGAAGACCTAGCTGCAAATATTTCACTATAATCGGATTGCTCATACGCTCAAGTGTTTTTTACATATAGATTACACCCAAACCCAAATGTTTACGAATAAATAAACAACTTAATTTGAATGTAAAAGTCACGGCACAAATCTCCCGTACGGTTGTTCAAAAGAACTCTTCGCTAAAGTTCTATGTAGGTTCTCCGAAGAATCTTCACACGCGGCGTATTTATATATGTGAGTCAACAAATCAGCTTTGACCAATCTAGAAAGAATACGATTTCCACTTGCCTAATTTTTTTAGGACTAATACCATAAAAAAAACTTCAAATTATGCCTATTGTGATACAACTATATTGAACTTTTGTTTTATCACTAAAAACCCTAAACTTGCCCATTGTGACAAGAATACTCATAAAAACCCTGAACTTATATCAATGTGCATATATACCTTGGATGAAACATAAATAGAGTGTGTATATGTCACACGAGTATAAGTTTAGGTTTTTTCATGACACAAAAAATTTGGAGATATTTGTGTTACAATGCACAAATTTAGGGTTTCTTGTGAATTTTTTTTTGAAGTATTTTTGTCATGATATGCATAGTTTGCAGATTTTTATGGTAATTGCTCTTTTTAGACAGAAGGAGATATTCTTATCTATTCCTCTTGCGCTTTAACAAGAAAAATAGATAAGACCAAGAATCTCATCTAACGGCTCCAACTAATATGCGGTGAAACTTGACTGTTGATCTATATCCACTTCTCATGGCCACAATAGAATTCAAAATAGACATATCATACACCGGCTCAAACTAAAGGCATTATTTAACAGCTCTTGATAAGGGGGTAGAGCTGTGGACAATTGATCTAAAGAGAGCTAAGAGGGTTTTTTTTTTTCTTGTTACGCATTGTTTGGATATGATATGCAAATCTAAAAAAAAAAAAAAAGAAACAAAAAAAGATGGATAGTAAAAGAAAAAGAAGATGAACAGTAAAAGAAAAAACAAAAAGAAGAAATCTTCAAAATTCAAAAGTTACTCAAAACGATGTTGTTTGGAGTAAATTTGTCCATGTTAAATCGCTGGCATGGTACGTCGACTGGACCACCACATTAGTAATTTCTCAAGAAAATTGGCCAAAGGACTATTGGAGTTTTATGCAAAGATTTTTAACTAAATTAAAAATCAAAAAAATTATGACTAAATTGGTAGGTATAGAACAAGTTTGATATTGATTAAGCAAATGAGCTACATGTCCTTTGTCTACTTGACGAAACCCATTTCTTATGCAGGTATTACGAATTCTCAACGGACTTTAAGACCTTCAATTTGCTAAGGTATTAAAAGAGATTACACAATTAATCCTTGCAATTAAAATATGGGTGGTCATAAGACCTAGAACCTAAATATAGTTTTTATTTTATTTTAAAAGGAAACGTATTGAAAAGCGATTATTCAATTAACCAAGAAGGAATACAAGTACGTCTTCAAATTTTCAAGAAATTACAAGTACAAGCGTCGTTATAACAATTAAAAACAAATTACACCCAAGAGAATGTCTAAAACATTCGTGTATTGGGCACTTGGTCCCTCACCATGATTTGGATGAGAAAGGGTGGCTGTCCTTTTCTTCGCGTTAGGCATGTTCTGCTAGAATCAATTCTTGCAGAAATCAATCAGGCTAGTAGACAGCCGTTTCTACAATTTTCATAGTCTAGTTGCACGATTGTCTTTCATAATCCGTCGACTTGCACTAAAAAAGTAAACTTTGATGGTACCATAGACCTCGAGGGGTCAGGAAGTCGCAATGAACATAATTCATGTTTAAGTAAAAACTTAATGGGTTGAAGGCGGGTACTTGGACCACAACTCATCTCCTGTTATTCAAACAAGCACTGTGATTTTTAATTCGTATAGGTCATAAGAAGGCTAAAATGAAAAGGATTAAAGCTATAAGGAGGAAAAGAAAAGTCTTAGGTTGATCCAGAAGCGTTCTAGTGTTGAAAAATGAAAAAGCGATCTGATTACTTCTCTTAAAGGCCAGCCTACACCATTTGTTTCTAACATATTTGTACCTTGATCCATCGAATATCATAAGCATTTGGCATGGAACCTGTGACTCTTGAGCCAAATTTCAACATCTTTCATACTGCCTTCAAGTATCAAACTATGTTTAATTTAAATTCTTCATCTCCTGACTGATGTTATACATATATAATAGATTATAAGCAATTTTGGGCTAGAGCCTTTAACACGATATCAGTAAAGTTGTTCTGCTAAGATTGGGGTGGAATGCAAAGTAGTCAACAAAAGGTATAAACAATATGACTTGGTGAAAAGAGGAGGCATAAGCAATTACCAGTGTGAAATTGTATATAGTAGTCAAAGAAAGTTTTGTTGTTTTTAACCAACCAGTCAACAAAACGTGTAAGCTCAGCAACTTCTGCTGAAAGGAGTAGCTATTATATAATCTTTATTCTTGGGTACATTTTAGTGAATGCAAAAAGAGTATTTTCGTTCAATGAGTAAAAGACTTAATACAAACAATGTATATTGGAGACTAGATGTTGAGGCGGGGCTGGAAAGACCGTCGTTCAAACCCTGACACAAGGAAAAAAATGACCCAAAAGTTTTAAAGATAGCGCAATTCTTGTCAATGCTCGGATGCAATGGCAGATCCTAGGAACATCAGCGAAGTGTTCATACTCTCATTTATTTCTATTCCTTCAAGGAAGAGCAAATGAATCTACTTTGTGTTCATAGAAACATTAATAGCAACAAAATAAACTCTTAAAAAGCATAACGCATGGTCTGTTTTGATGATAATAAGGAAATATTCAAACAAGCCACAAGATTGAAGTCGGAAACCATTCTAGAAACATATGGAATTATATTGAATGAGTAGTATTCTTGTATTAAATGATCTTTCAGTGATATTCTTGGAAAAAAAGATAAATTCATAAGAATAAATTCATATACTGCATGTTTATTCATACAGTATATGAATAAACATAAGAGCAGGTTTATTCACTGGTGGCCAGGCGCTCACACATGAACAACACACGCCTGAAAAAACATAAGAGCAGGTTTACTCATATACTGTATGTTTTTTTTACTTTACAACGAGTTCTTATCAACAAAAATTCAGATGCAGCTGATCATACTACATGGATAGACCTTCTTTCCTGTGCCTTTTGCTTGTCAGTTTCTTGTGCAACCACCATGGAAATGAGTCCACTCTGATCCACATCTATAGCAAAACTACAACTGGCACCTGCAATTGCAAGCAACCGAGGAACAACCAGATAGCCCGCAAAATGTAGAAAAGTATGAACAATTGAACATTCACAAACTAAGGTACCACTAAATTTGCCGAACGGTTCATAATAAAACACTGACCAGTACGATTTTCAGTACCAGTCATCAACAGGATTAAGCAAAGTGGCCACAGTGCTTCTTACTTAAAGACAGTGTGCCTTCGACAATCACTGATAAAGCTTGATGATATATTAAAACGTCTTATGCTAAACTATCAAACTACATACTGACCATTGCCTAGTCATGCAGCTTTCACGCTGTATTCAAGAGTACTTTAACCGCCAAAATTAAAAAAATACGCTTTGGCGTTGTACTTGAATTTCATTATCATTAGTTCATTCGCCTTTTATGTCCTTTAAATTCTGAAAGCCCTCGACTATAATTCCTCTCAAAATTGACGATCCCCTGTAATTTCTGTTTCATCAATTACACACAAGCAACAACTCTGTGACATCTATAGGTTTTCAGAAAAATCTCAACAAAGAAGCCGCAATGTGTCAAGTCCCTTGATTTATCTTGATAAATAATTTGCCAGCAAGTGATTCTCCTCAGTGAACGTATCACAAACCTGCAACTGATGTGAGCACGTCCACATAAAATTTGCATTTGGGGCATCTCCCCCATTTCTTTTCCTTTTCAAGCTCTCTCACAATGAGATTCTCACTCCCTCTCTCAGCCTCATTCAGTGACCAGAACTCCCCGCAAGACACGCCAATGTGCCACGGCATGGAAAACTCGGCACAGAACAACCTATGGCAATATGGGCACTCACTCTATCTAATCACCTGCCCACGATCATAGTCCTTGATCAAAAGGGCCGAGCAGTTCTTGAAAGGGCAATAGAACTTCTGCGATTCGAGAAACATCGCCTCGCACAACGATTTATCCCACATGTAGAGGACATTCTCAGCAAGGATTTGCCTTCAGGAATTAGTCTGTAGGACACCCTCACACTCCAATCCTGGGCAGTCGATGGAGGTGACACTGTCCAGGACTTTGGTCTCCACATACCTGCTTATATGCAGAGACATCAAAAGGTGTGAGAACAGATGGTCCCGATCTTGAGCATCTCTTTGGCCTCTTATCTCTCTGCACAATATAAATGTGTAATTTATATGTATTATGAGATTTTTCTATAATTATATTTCTATCTATACATTGACTGCAATTTATCACTCCTATAAATACATATCACGCAACCTTTATTAGAGTGGAGCCACCATAAACACTTTGTTGTTATTTATCTTTGACTCTACGTCAACATGGTATTAATGTAGGAAAACGCATCCAATTCTTCAACATCTCTACCCTAAATCCACACTTCCTTTGCTCCAATTTCTATCTCAACAATGTCCAATATATCTCCAATATTTTCGTTTTCTCTATGATCTCTTTACCCATTATCTTCTCTTTTACTGCTAATCCCAATTTCCCATCACTTCTCAACAACATTGCGCCCAGTTTCACCTCTTCTTCCCTCTTCTTTGCTCCTCCAATTTCTGCTACTACTCAAATTAAGGTTGTGCCATCAATCTTGTTGTCTCTTGTTCTTCCCAACATCACAAGTCTCGTCTCCATCAAACTTGATGTAAGCAATTACCTTTAATGGAAATATCAATTTAAACTTATTTTAATATGCAACGATCTATTGGGCTATGTGGATGGGTTTTTCCATGTCTGCTAAAAGCTTATAAATGATCAGAATGGCTATGGCAATGTGGTGGTCAATGCCTCCTATTTCACCTGGATCAAGACAAATCAATGTGTTTGTAGTTTGATCAACTCAACTCTCACAATCGAAGTTTTCCATGAAGTTCATGACCTTTGGACATCTTGGGAGATTTGGCTCTCTCTAGGATGATGCTTTACTTGATTGTTGTGTGGCCAAGGAAATTGGACTAACACTTTTCAGAATGCCATTAACAAACCAGATCGGTCAATGTCGACTATCTTTGGCATCTAATGCGATTACAGCATGGGTGAATGATGTTTTAAGTGATTATCGATGGAAGCATAATAGATCAAAGTGCATGGAATGGAAGTCGATGGGTAACTACAAATGAAGGATAGAAAACAATCGGGACCAAGGCACACGGAAGCGCCACCAGTCAAGGATCAAGATCGAGATTGATGAAGTTTTACCACCAAGGCTTATAGGACGAGCCACCCGCTAAGGATATGGTACTTCAGGATAGGAGAAGCTCACCACCAAGGCTTATAGAAAAATCATTAGCCTTGGATACAACTCTTCTTGACTCACTACCAAGGAAGAATCTACTTTCCAAGGCTATAAAAATCAGGGGTACATATTTGCTCACATTAAGACAAATCTCATTTGTTCACAATATTCAAAATTGACATATTTACATTTGAGATTTTGCCTCTTTATATAGAGTAACTAGGACTTAGGAAATAGACAAACATTAAAGACATGGGGACTAGACAAATATTTAAAGATATAGGAATTAGAAAACAATTAAAGACCTAGGAACTAGAAACCACATTAATGATATAGAAACTTGAAATCTTGACTTTTCAGCATTGCGATTCATCTTCCAAAATTCGTCCACCAATCTTGATGAGAAAACCATATTAAGAGATCAACAAATATCTAGGAAATTGCTCAAAACAGCCTTTATTAGCTTTGAAATCTGCTACTAGTTTGGTGAATCGGTGACTTCAAATCTAATTGGCAAGGAAGAATCATTAACTCTTTAATCGATAGCTTGGTAGTCAATCGACAGCCATTCTTGCATATTGATAACTAGCATGTGGAATTAACATCTTCAAACTTGGATGAGTTGATCGACAAAGCCCGAGGCATCTACATCAATCGCCCCAAGTAGTGAAGATTTGTCCTCAAATCTTATCATGGCTTTATCTCCAAGATTGAAAGTAGCCAGAATTTTCCAAAATTATCCTTACCGAATGAACTTAATGTAACATCCTCAATTTCAGTCCCTGGGAAATGGTATGGTTTACATTTGGTGGTCTTCCAATTGGAGTCAATTTTACTCTTATTCTGGAAAACCAAGATTCGGATCTTTTGTACCCCCTTCATTCTGTTATTTTTGTAAAGACTTTTTTTATCCGAATTTCTAAACACTTCCTTCTTAAAAGTTTCTTCAAACATCTTAAAGTTTTACATAATTTAATTTCATAATTTTTGAACTTGATATGAGTATTACGATAGCCTAATTTCTAACCGTAAAACTGCCCAGAATAGATATTTCTATGATGTTCATACTTTCTCGATTTTCTGCAAATTTTTCTATGTCGAATTTGAACAAACTTCCTTCACAAAAGTTGTTGAAAACTTATTTCTATACAATATATATAAATTTGGAAATTTTTTGATATGATTTGGATTCTAAAAAGAGTTTACTTTAATAAGTAAAGATCCTATTCCAGAGAATAGATTTTAGTTTGTCTTTAAGCTACTAAAGTTGCAGTTAAAGAAAGATTCATATTTCATGTTCTTCATAGAAAATGTTTTTAAGGTATTTTTATGACATATTCAAATTTGAGAATTTTTGGAGTTCATTTACTATATTTTTTAAGCCCGATTTCTAGAACAATGCAAAAACTGTCGATTTTGCTATATTTTGAAAATTCATCATTTTCTATATGAGAACGTTGGAATCTCGACATGATGTCTTCTAGTGATTTAATGTGCTCATTCCAAATGAGCTATGCTAAGTTTTGATTAGAGGTCACACAAGGGGGGAAACCAAGAGGGAGCCAAGAGACAAGAAAGAGGGTTCTAGAAAGCAAGAACTTGGTGAGCAAATTGGTGAAAACTTAGTGAGCAAGTTGATCAAAGCTTGGTGAGCAAGTTAGTCAAATCTTGGCAAGCAAGTTGAAGAGGGGCCTATAAATAGAGGCACCCTTCTCTTTTCCTCACACACACGCACACCTCCTCTTCCTCTCTCATCTCTCACCCTCACGCCTCTGTCTCATCTCTCACCCCTCACGCCTCTGTCTCATCTCTCACCCTCATACCAAACACTTCTCTCTCTCTCTCTCTCTTGCCATTTGCCACCGCCGACTACCGTAGACACTTTCTTGTGATTATAGGTGATTAAAGGTAAATGAATTTTCTAACACTTGGATAGGGCGGTGTGTTATGCGGTTGGAACGCGGCATGTAAGTGGATTCCTAATCTTGGAATGGGAAGTTATGATCGTTGTTGACTTAAGTTCTCACTCGAACTTTATTGAGACTCATGTGTTGTTATTTGTCTCGATATTGTACGCATCGTTTGTTACCATGCTCAATGTTCTCATCCATGCTTGTTGATTTATAAGAGAATGGGATGTGGTGTTGCAAGTTTGGCTCGAGTAGTGACCATGTCTGTGATGCTCGATGGTTGCATGAATGTTTTGTTTTACTTCATAATCGTATGTCAAGGCACATACGAGTCATGAAACGGAGTGTCGTATGGTCTCGTACTCATGTTGTATGTTATGAGACAAGTTTTGCTTGGTATGGGTTTATAGTGGGATGTGCGGATCCAAGCCAAGTTCGGCTCCAAGCCGACGCTTGGCATGGCGGACTGAACCATATGCCCTCGATTGCGACTCGCATGTTAGGCGAATGTTCTAGAAATCATGATTATACAAGCACGATATGCCTTTGGGTTTGATTGCATGGACTAATGACATCAAGATAATAAACCAGCTTGTGTGATCCATGATGTGTGATCACTACATGAAGGAAGAAGACCGCCGTCACATAGCGTTGGCAGCAATGTCTAGGTAAATTAGTGCCGGGATGCCCTAGTTGAGTTAGGATGCCTGGGTTGAGCCTGGATGCCTCAGTAAACTAGTGCCGGGATACCTTAGTTGAGCTAAGATACCTTGGTTGAGCCCGGATGCCTCAGGTGAGCTAGCCTCGGGATGCCTCGGTTAAGCCAGGATGCCTTGATTGAGCTAGGATGCCTAGCATGAAGCTAGATGTCTCGGCTGAATCGGGATGCCCTGGTTGAGCCAAGATGACGATACATGAATCTTATATGTGTGCCAATATGTGAATTCTATATGAGTGCTGGTATGTAAATTCTATATGTGTGCCGGTATATGTGTTTATTGATAAGCCGAATTTATATGACCGGATAAAGGTGAGCTTCCATGTAAACATAGCAAAGGCAAGGACAAAGCCTTTGTTATTGATTTGCCATTAACATAAGGTGGGGAAAATCTTTGTATGCGTTTATACTACAGCGAGGCATCATCCTATGCGAGTATTAGTGAATTTACTCATTGAGTCATCTCGGCTCATCCCCCGTTGTTTTTCCTTTTTAGGTCCGTAAGATGGAGGATGACATAGAGGAGCTAAGATTAACCTCTGCCTTCGCTTGTGATATGATTTGTATGTAGGAATGGCCCATGGAAAAAAAAAATGTGGCTTGTAAAAGATGTTCAAGTAAAATGGCCTATTATGCTTTTCCTAGTTTTCGAGGGTAAGATAAAGATGTTACATATTAATACAAGGTTTGCTCATGATACTTGTCATAACCCCATTGTTTGTTCTAACTTTGATTGTTCCGAATTAATTACTTCTGCTTGTGCTTAGTCAAAGATAATAATGAACGAGATGTCGCACTAATAACCCCGAGATGGGGGCGTTACATAATTTAACAAATTTCTCAGACAAACTCTTTAAAAATCAAATAAACATTTGCCATAACTCTATAAAATTCTTTAGTGCTGAAAGCACATCATTCAAGCTTTTTCATTAAAAAAAACATTTCACGACATGGGTAACACTCTTTCTAATTTGTTTTGCTTTCAACAATAAGCAAGGAAAATCCAATCTTTTGTTTGTAAATGGTTCTCTCAACCTATGTTTCACTCAAGAGAAGGTTTTCCATACTCGTGTTTCCCCCCAAGTTGAATTTTGTGGGTTATGGATGGATTTAATGGAACAAAAGAAATATGTTTCCAGTCACCATCATGCACGGTTTTCCTATGAAATTACCAAGGTCTCCTAAGAAGCAAATGGCAAGCATTCATAGGAATAACATCATACCGTACTTCACCATTATATTTTTTTTCCAATAGAGCATTGAAAAAGACATCCGTTATTAACCCTAACCTCATTCCCTTTGTTAAGCCAAGCAAGCATGTAAGGTTATGGCTGTTTCTCCATCTTGTGGTACAATTTATCCACCATTATTGTAGCCACTACAATCTCACAGCTTCCTCCATCAATGATAACATCACACCTTTTCATGAGAAGTGCATCTAGTGTGACAAATGTTGTTGTGAGGCAATATGCCTTCTTTAGTAGGAGTAGCATTCAAGACCCAATGAAGGATTAGAGATTCTCCTTGATCTGCGTAGATAACTTAATTTCCCTCCTCCAATGCTTCATTGAAGGTAAGTGAGTCATAATGTTTCCTTTCTTCAAGCGTTTCTTCTAGTAGACCTATTCTAGACTTGAAAATATTTCTAAAAATGAAAATTCAGTTCCAAGTGAATCCAACCAGGTCTAGTCAATCTTTTACGCTTGTTATAAATCTCACAACACTGTAATGGTGTGGAAGAACTGTCCTTTTTTTGTTTAATAATTATTTAAATTCATACGAAAAGTACAAAAAACATATCTTATTCTTTTAAGTATGGTGCCTCCAAATTCAAGTTCAAGCTCAAAGTTGAGCTCTTCAGCTCCAGTTCGAGTTGAACTCGAGCTATGTACTGAGATTTAATTTTGGTAATCAATCTTACGGAAGTCAAGTTTTGGCTTCGAAAACATCATCAAGTAAAAGCTCAAGGCTTAATCAATAGCTCATTCAAACTTGAGGCAAGTGTCGCAGTCTCAGTTCTTCTGAACTGTGTCTTCGAATTTCAAGTCCTCCTGAGTCGCACAATCGGAGAAATCATTAAGCAATATGAGGCGTAGTAAAAAGATATAATGTTGCCAAAGCTTAAGCAACATCATGTATTGATAACCTCTTGGATAAATTACAATTGATGCATACTTTTTAAATGTGTTGTTGTGGAAGCCAAGCGAATGAACAATAAAATAGATAGAACAAGAAAATAAATCAGGCACCAGATTTACGTGGTTCGGTTGTAGTGACCAACTTCCACGGGAGAGCCGCAACGAATTCTACTATAGATCAAGCAATACAACCGAAATTACAACCACACTCGAATCACTTAAACACTAAGTGTTTTTCAAGCCTCAATTACACTTAATAACTCACGCAGTATTTAGCCCTACAATTCCTCATAAAATAATCTCTCAATTTCACAAAAGAATTATATACAAATTCTTACCACAAGAATTTAATTGACTACAACACACTTGGATCTCTTTAGGGTGTAATTCCATAGCAGAAGCTCCTTTTTTATGATCTTCACAAGTAACATCCCGTTCTTATTTACAAACAAGAATTGGATCCAAATTAGGAAACATCTTTATAGAAAACCTTATGCAATTAGGAAACATTTTCCAACTAGGAAACCGGAAACCTATTCAAAATACGGAACCTACTTAAATTAGGAAACTTTCCTATTCAGGCTCAAACTCGAGATATATTTTAATATGTGCCAACAGAACAAACTTCCTATAGCAACAAGTATAGTACATAGAATCTCAATCTTCTTGCAGCTAGGGTAAACTTAATTTAATGTGCCGGTCAATTGAAAAAACAAAAAATATGGACCGATGCAAAAAAACATTTATTGAAGAGTCAAATGCACCACTTATGGGAGATATATCAGTCGTGACATCATTGCTTAACTACCTAAGTTATATCAGTAAATGAAATATTTAGATCTGAAAATCTGATATGCTGGACCCATAACCGAGAAACACGCCTCATGCCAGGAAGATTATATGGCGGTCAAACTATAAATAACACTGTATATGGGAACGGAAGAATTCAAACTGGTCTTGTCTTACCTAACCCATAAAAAAATGTCAGTAAACTATTGTATATTTTGATTATAATCGGATGGACCACGAGAGGAAAAGACCTGGATAGTTTCTGTAATACAGGGGACGGGAAGCCAACAAATTCAGTTCATGAAACTTACATGTATAAGAAAAAGGGTAAATACATGATAAGATGGAAGTTGTTTTACCATCTGAAAAGTATTCAAATGTTGGAACTAATTTGACTAAGTAGATAATCGGAGGCAAGTTTTCATTATTTTCTTGGCAGCTAGAAACATTCGGTGTATCTTACGTATCTGTTTAAACCAGACCACCAAGAAGGAGATTGACTAAAATCACGCCTAAATTAACATAGTCCAACACGAATTTTGTAAGAGCAAGCTGTTCTAGCTTTCTTGTCTTTACACGAGTAGCGTCAGGCATGACTTTTCGTGAGTATCCTTCCCTTCCAAGATCCTATGAATCTGGATGTAATCCCAAGCCAATGAGGCCATATAACTCCTCAATAATTTTGAGAAAGTATTAAATAATGAGAATGTAATTGGATGATCCGAAAACTACGACAAACACAAAAAGTAATGCACAGGCACGCTGATCACCCATTTTCCAAGGCTACCGTGGGTATGGCTCGGTCATGGAGGCCTCATTCTTCGAGAATTGGTTCGAATTGCTTCTTGATCTTTCGACCTCGGATACCCTTGAACTGTAATCCTGTGTGGACGGCATATCAAATTCGATGCCATTGTGCAGGAAGAATGCGGGTCTCGACGGCACTTGGAGACTGACCGAATGGCTATTAAGCATGAGAAGGACTGAGGCCATTGTTGGTCGGCTAGCCGCGTTTTCTTGGACACATAGTAGACTAATGTGGATGCACCTCGAAATTTCAGTAGTTGAACCATAAGCTATAGAGGGATCGATGATGTTCGATAATGATCCTTCCATCCAATGCTTCCAAACCTGCAACATCGAACAAAGATTGAGCAGATTGATCTCCGGAATATTATGCGAAATGAGAAGGTATGTTCTTATACTCACATAGCTTATAAGGACCTCCTTGTCGTTGCCCATGCGGTGATTGCTCCTCTGACCACTCACAATCTCTAAAACCAGCACTCCGAAACTGAACACATCTGACTTGACGGAGAAGTTTCCATTCATTACATACTCTGGCGCCATATATCCGCTATGCATCACAATAAGTCCACCATATTAGTTCTATCGTTTGCTTTGTTCTATTGGTAATCATTAGCTCTCGGAGGTTGTGGCACTTACTAGGTTCCCACAATTCGGTTTGTCTCTGCCTGAGTTTGGTCCAACTCGAACAGCCTTGCCATACCGAAATCCGATATCTTAGGATTCATGTCTAAGTCCAACAAAATGTTGCTGGCTTTGAGGTCCCGATGGATGATACGAAGTCGAGAGTCTTCGTGTAGGTAAAGCATCCCTCGAGCGACACCCATTATTATCTTGTGACGCCTATTCCAGTTGAGATTCACACGCTTTTGGGGATCTACGCGTTTTGAAGGAGATTTAATCATTTCACGAGTATTTGATTTCAGGAATGACAACCTGAGAAACATACCGAAAATGAATTGATCAAGGCTTGAATTGGGCACAAACTCGTAAATGAGAAGCCGCTCGACTCCTTCCAGACAGAAACCTAGGAGCCTGACCAAGTTCCTATGTTGTAGCCTTGCTAGTAATATGACCTCGTTCTTGAATTCTACTTGCCCTTGGCTGGAATTCTGCGACAACCGTTTCACTGCGATTTCCCGTCCGTTGGAGAGCTGACCCTGAAATTTCACCAAAGTTTGTCCTTGTGAGTATTGATTGGTACATTGAAGCATTTCGAAGAGTATTATATTGATGTCATCATTGACGAGTTGGTTGCTGAAATTTTGAACACAAGGGAGTAGTGAATGTGCTTTGTTAATTATTACCTTGTAAACAGCACCAAAACCGCCTTGTCCAAGCTTCATGGAATCCGAGAAGTCATCTGTTGCCGCTCTGATAGTGCCGAAATCAAATCGCAGTGACTCTGCCGTGCTAATTTCATGCACAACTTCACCTAGGAAGACATAAATGCGGTCATTCAGGGCGAGCATCATTACCTTATAGTTTTCATAATGAAAGTTTCACAAACTTTTAGTATATATAATTGCACCTGTAGGCGTTACTAGTAAACCCTTTACCCTTAGAAAGTTTTTGGCCTATTTGTTCAAAGCGATGCAGCTCTTACTACTTTGCTGGTGAAAAATCATAGTAATTAGTCAACTTAATTATTTTCATGATCTTTTTTAACCTTATGAATAGTTGCTATTCCAATGCAGAAGGATAAAGACTCGCCTTCAACACTTCGTCTGGACTGCTTCATCTTCCTTGTCATTTTCAGGAGCATGACAACAACGCCGATGACAACTAGTGCAGAAACACTTGCGCAAGCCGCAATGATCACAGTCCTCATCGAATTGCTCTTTCCAACTGCTAGAGCAAAGGCACATTATGTTTATGATCATTGCTCACTGATTACTAAGTAATACTCTGGAGAAATGACTAAAGCGCCATTACGACTGTGAAAATGAGATTCATGTTGCAAAGATATAACAAGAACAGATACACACCACAAATTACGATGTGAAAAATACATCGCGCCGTTCTCTGGTAACTTAAGGGAAAGTTATTCATATTTCTGGATTTTGTCATCCTACCAATTTTCGTCTAACAAGATTTGGAATATATCACTTTATTCTCTAAATTTGTAAGTTTCTAAGGATAATCGGTTGCCTTTTCCACTTCAAATTCTTTAATTTCATGAATTTCTTACGGAAATCAGAGTAAAGACAGTGAAATGTTTTACAGAAACAGAGTGGAGCAAGGAACATCCGATGCAAGTTTGCAAATATTTGCAGAGTTACTAGAGGTCCCAATGTGCACATATGGGACCAATATACACATGCGGACCACCAACAATGGATTTTATCATCTTAGCAGAAGACCGCAATGGAGGTGACCACCATTGTGGTGGTGATCACTGCTAATGAAAAAACCAGTGTGACCCTAGACTCACAATCTCAAACGACAGCTTGTGAGCTATGAATGCCATAAGTTGTGACTCAATGAACTGACTGTGATAGTTGACTTGTATCCATGTAAATGCATCGATGATTAAACATGTCTTCTTTTCCCGAAAATATGGACCAACCGGTACCTTCTTTTTTGTCGAAGAGTATTTATCAGTTAAAATTACATGATCTACTGAGCATATATCTATAAACAAAAGTCTTTTGATTTATAGAGCATGTAGATTAAGCTCATATGAAGATCTGATTGTGTGAATCTCACTTGAAACCTGCATAATGTTATAGAAAAAAGAAGAAGACGCAAACACCGTGTACCTAACACCTGAACAAGAGCCTACATACCTGGTGGTGGAGGCAGCACATATCCCTCCTGCGATGGCGGTGACGTTGGTGGCTGTGGAAGTGGTTCACTGACCGGGTCGAAGAACCGATGATTGGTCTCGTACAGGATCAGGCAACTTGGCACCATGAACCGTCCTCCTGTGTACATGACACAGCAATCCCTGATCGTTTGGACTCCTATCACCAGGCAGTCATTGCATTGCTGCTCCATCAAGTCCGGTGTGCACTGCACCAACGCGTAGATCATGTCAGGCCCCGCTGATTCGTTCCCTGATGCGTACTTTCTCAGCGAGCCGCCACCCGCCGCATCGGCCTGCAGACCATTCAGGAGCTTCCTCATTGCTGCGTCGTACATGCCTGGGCTCGAGACATTGTTAGAGGTTCTCGCCACGTAGGTGGGTTCTGTCGTGACTGCACCGAAGAACGAGGCATCTGAGTAGCGGATGATGCAGTTCCCGGAGTAGACGAGTGCCTCCTTCTGGAAGGGGCAGAGGTGGCGGATGTCGGAGGCCAAGTCATTGAGGCAGGCACGGCAGCCCACGGAGGTAAAGTCACCGCGGCAGAGGCCAAAGAGGTAGAGGGTTTCGGAGGCGCCGGAGACAGTGGCGGAGGCATTGAAGAAGCCGTAGGAGAGGGACAAGGAGTTGGTGGTGGAGATGGAGGAGAGCAGGGTGGTGAGGTTGGTTTCGTAGGTGCTGTTGGCGGTGAAGTTGCCGGTCGAACCACAGTAGGTCGCTGGAAATTGGGCGTTTACGGTGGAAGCAAACAGGAGAAGAAGCAAGAGAAGGAGATTTGGAGGATCCATTTTTTCTTTGATAGAAGTAGTACTCAACAGGCTCGTTTCCTAGATAATATGACTACCGGGATCGATAGATTGCAAAACAAAGTGTGTCGAATCATTTTATATAGGGGCGGCCGGCCCCCTTGGCTGGCACGCTAGGCCCCAGATATTATTAGTTTGAGGACATATTATTTTATAAGATATTTAAAAAAAATCGTGTGTAATTTTCCATTTGGATCGGCATCTTACTTCACTGTTTCAATGGTGTCAAGACCTTGACTTGAGATATAAATTTACATTGATATAAGAATACGGTCAGGATAACAAAAAGTTACGTCTTGTAATACCTTAAAGAATGAAAGGCTGGAGCCATCATCCACCTCACTAATTTTACCCTAAAAGATCAATTATTGGGTTGGGTGGCCAAAATACCGTTTTAGAGAGCGTTGTCATACTAAATGACCTAAAGAATTTTGAGTATATATGAAAATCACATGACATAAACGAAGGGTTTAATAATAAGAAAGTAAATTTGTTGAAATATCTTACGAAAAATTATCACTGTTGTAGAGTTGTTGCAGAATTGTCGTGTTTCTCAAGGGGCAACATTTGAGTCTCGGATAAGTATTGACTCATTTTACTGCATCTCTGTCTTTTGTAAATATAATAAGACGACCGGCAATTTCCAAGCAATGAGCAATTCGAGACTCTAAGAAGCAAGTTCATATATATATGTACTGGAAAGCTACGTCAAAAAATAATGTTGACACGACATTTTATATTTTACTTTGTTTGGTAAGAGGAAACTTTCACTTAAATCTCTGTACCATAATTTAAAATTAGAAGTTGTTGAATGATTGCTAATGAATGGAATGGGAGAATCTGATTTGGTAAACCAAGGACAAGCCAAAAGTCTCTTGAGCAATAACTCAAACATAAAAAATTTCGCAAATGAAAAAGAAAGAACTTGCAAATTGTATGATTGCTAATGAATGGATGGACTGTATATTGATCTGCTAACTGGAAGATCGGCCCATATTTCGATTCCCAAATGGCTATTAACCACTAATGACAAAAGTTTACGGTTAAGTGCGAAGAACTTACTTTTCCCGCTGTAAAGTCCCTACTTTGCCTACTATACATTGAAACATACGTTTTTTATATCAAAAGTTAGTAACCCTGCAAATTAAAAAGTACATGATTTCTAGGTACATGATTCCGCCGCAATGCTAATAATAATAGATCAAACATTTACTATCAAATGATTTGTACCATATAGGTAATCCAATCGATATATAGAGATGGTTGCACAAGTATAATTCTTGATGTGGCTCTCACACGGTCAAGAGGTGGCTCAAAATGCCGTGGAAGAGTAACTTTTTGAAATTTTCAGATTATACTTTCCTTTTCCTTTTACTGTTCAACTTTTTTTAATCTTTTATTGTTCATCTTCTTTTTGTTTTGGTCACAATGATCAGAATCTCCAATTACGAACGAAATGGAGAACCACCTCGATGCACAGAGAACTCACATCGAAGAACAAGCCATGGAAATGACAGATCCACCTCCAAAACCCTAACCACAACCCCCACATTGATTTTCCTTAGAAACTTTAAGTGTCGCCAGCGTTCGCCACCCCGCGCGATGGGCACCACTGCAATGTCAATTTTTTAATCACAGAGGACACGGGCCACATCGTTCGAGAGCGGACCTTCTGGACGCTTCGAGGACTTCGGCTTCGGGGGATGATCAGCTTCGCACCTACATAGACTTTAAGAATTTTAGATTCAAGCTCGACGATATGGGCAGGGACCATCCGATTCGAAGCATGAGAATGGGTGTGGAGGTGATTTGGGAGAGAAGAGCACGAGGTCGAGGCATCGATTTAGTTACTGAGTGGATAACTCTTCGATTTTGGAGAGTATGGAGGCGAAGAAGGCCATGGCTCCCGTTGTATTATTAATGCGGAAACTGACAAGATCTTGCAATTTAAATAAACAAGAAAGCACTAGAGAAATAAATAAGGAATAATAATGATACCAAAGATTTACGTGGTTTGGCCCAAGTATAGATACCTATTTTATAAAAAGAGCTAACAACAAATTTTCCGCTGTAATCAAATTATCAGAATTACAATGGCTCATACGCTCAAGTGTTTTCTGCACCTAAATTACACTCAAACCCAACTGTCTACAAATAAATAAACACTCAATTTGAATGTAAAACTCGCGGCACAAATCTCCCGTATGGTTGTTCAAAGAAGTCTTCGCTAAAGTTCTTTGTAGGTTCTCCAAAGAAAATCTTCACACGCGGCATATTTATATATGTGAGTCAACAAATCAGCTTTGACCAGTCAAGAAAGGAAACGATTTCCACTTGCATTATAAATGAGGGTTAATATCACAAAAAAATTTTAAACTAGGTCTATTGTGACATAAATATTCCAAACTTTTTTTATTTCTAAAAATCCTAAACTTACCCATTGTAACACAAATACCCCAAACTTTTTTTGTGTAATAATAAACCCCAAACTTATACCAGTGTGCAGATATACCTTGGATGGAATTTAAATAGAAGGTATATATGTCACACAAGTATAAGTTTCGGTTTTTTCATAACACAAAAAAAAGTTGAGGATATTTGAGTCACAATGGGCAAGTTTAGGGTTTTTTGAGAAAACAAAAGTTTGAGGTATTTGTGTCACGGTATGCATAGTTTGGAGTTTTTGTGGTAGTTGCTCTTTTTAGACAGTAGGAGATATTCTTATCTATTCCTCTTGTGCTTTAACAAGAAAAAATAGATAAGACCAAGAATCTCATCTAACGGCTCCAACTAATATGCGGTGAAACTTAACTGTTGATCTATATCCACTTCTCATGGCCACAATTGACTTCAAAATAGACATATCATGCACGCGCTTAAATTCAAGACATTATTTAACAGCACTTGATAAGCGGGTAGAGCTGTGGACGATTGATCCAAAGAGAGCTGAGAGGATCTTTTTTTCCAGTTACGCATAGTCTGAATTTGATATGCAAGATCAAGTAAAAATAAAGAAACAAAAAAGATGGATAGCAAAAGAAAAAATAAAATGAACGGTAAAAAAAAAGAAAAAGAAATAAGAAATGATGTTGTTTTGAGCAATTTGTTAACGTTAAATCGTTGGCATGGTACATAGTGTCACGCCCCGAACCCCAACGGGCACGCGTTATCCATCTCTGGTCGATTCAAGCGACGTCCCTGGAATGTGGATGACCTCAAAACGTTATCAGAGATTTACTACCACAGCGGAAATCAACAAATAAACCCAGACAACTAAAAACTGGGGAGAATAGTCAGGGAGAATATACAACTACTACATTCCAACTTATAAAATATTCACAGCTTAGAACTTACAATTTTACAATTTTACAACCATCTCACTAAGCCACCATCACCTACACATACACCCCGTTAAACATCGTCGTTACAACAAAAAGATTGACAAACCAGCTTTCGATCCAAAAATGGTACTCATCTACATCCTATTCCTTTCCCCTGGACTAGCCCTTATGCCCCCTTACTCGGCGTCCATTCCGAGTCTGACTCCTCACCAATCGAATCAGAACTCTCTGAATCTATATGTTCCTCTGAGGATTCCGGGTCTACCTCGATCTTAATCGGATGATTGATGTCACCCGACTCGGCTAGAGTCACATTCTGGTATTCCTCAGCCAGAAAGTCGAAAAAATTAAATTCAGGTAAGTAATTGGGGTCCATGTATTCCGCAAACGGTTGTGCATAGCCAGCCTCCTCGTCGGGGTCATCAGATTCCTCCTCGGGTTCCACTTCAGGCTCCGCTTCAGGTTCAGCCTCGTCTTCCGCTTCCTCTGGTTCTTCCTCTGGGATCGGTTCTAAATCTATATCCATAGGATCGTCCTCAGCTTGCGATGCCTCAGGCCCGGGTTCGTACTCGGCCTCTGATGATCCCTGAGGAGTAGCTGCTGGGTGCAACCCTGATTGTGCTATACTAACCTCCGTACTCGTCAGCTCACCATCTATCGGAGGAACAGCTATCGGATCCCAGTCCCTTACTAAGTCAAATGGGACATCAAAACCTCTAACGGGTCCAAACTCAGACCCATCCTAATCCCAGAAAAACCAAGCGGTATATTTATGCTCCTCGTAAAGCGGTAAGCCTACTTCTACAAACACTGTGGTCGTATGTCTAATCCAGGTAAAATTATCGCCCATTGGAATTTCTTCAACATCCAGCTCGGAGCGTACGGGTACCCCAAAACGTACTGGTGGCGGTGGCGGATCATTCATGGGTCCGGTCGGGGTTCTAAAATTGTTTGGTTGAAAACAATCGTGAGACACTTCTCAGTAAGTACACTCTTAAACCCAACCTAGGCTATCACGTACCTCCAGACAATTTCGCAAAACACACAAACATACACCAATACCACATAATCACATAACTGGTACTTTAATACAATCATAAGCATGCTAAATTTTCATGTCATACACTCTTTCCATTCTCATCCTGTTCCATCCACATTCCCCGCCAGTGACCAGCGTACACGTATACGCCTCAGGTACACTGCGATCGTTCATCACCACACTTCCGGCCTGCGTACTCATTCATGCCTCAGGCCCCAATCGCAACCTGAGCATCACGCGCCCCAGGCCTGATCCCAACTCAGCCCGCGCCAAATGCGACAGGCCTACATGATTAAAACCCGAGCTTAAGATGCCTTGGTCCAATCCCGGTCTCACCCGAGCTAATCGTGCCTCGGACCGACTCTCATATTTGCTTTTTCAAGCCTCAGTCTGTGCCAAATGCATCAGACCTACGTGATCGTTGCCCGAGTTTATGATACTCGGCCCGATCCCAACCTCGCACTTTCACCCTTTCACATACTTTTCACAATCACTTGCCATACCGCAATTTCCCTTCTACTCAAATCCATGCTCAACACACGTTTACCACACGCAACTGACCCAACCCACGGGGTTCGTGCACACATCATTTCACACATAAAACATGCTCACTCAGCAAATCATACGACCAATGTCAATAAATAATTCAATTTAGCTCACGTGTGCACTAAACAAGCATATTCAGTCACTTAATTGCACAACAGTATACTTAATTCAATTACCACAATTTACTAAAAATTTAAATATACATCCAATACAATAATTCCCATTATTCTCCGACTAAATGGCGTCGGATTAATTCCGAGCCTTCACAGAATTTTCTCGCCATAATTTCTAGGTTCCAAAAATTTAACTCGCGTCTCAATCGGACCCTCATAGCCCCGTAAACAGTAAACTACAGCTGGTGAACAGTATTTCGAGGCATATGAACAGTGTTTCGAGGCATATGAACAGTAAATTCGCAGCCCCTATTTTCTGAATTTCTAAAAATATTGCCCGAATTAATTCCTGATGCCCGCCATAAGATTTCCATTCCCTATTCATGCCATTCCGCACCTAATTCCATACTGATTTTGCCCAAAATCACCCGTTGATACCCGAAGTCCTAATTTGGGTTTAGACGCGACTTACCCGCGTTCTAGACTATCGCGGTTAAAATGGAGAGCGGCGGCCCTTAATCGGGGACGACAGCGACAACGTACAACTCCCGAGTGGCGGCGAGCGGCTTAAACGGCGACGGTGTGACTTGCGCGTGGCCGAAGGCCTCATAGCCAAGAGAGAGAGAGGGAAACCGAGAGAGAGAGACGGCGGGAGGGTGATTGGCGTGAGGGCGGCGTGAGGCGGGGACGGCGGTGGCTCGGCGGTAGCTTGACCGGCGGCGGTCCGGCAAGGCGATCGGCGAGAGAGAAAGGGAGAGAGAGAGAGAGAGAAAGAATGGGTCCACGGTTGGGGGGGGGGGCTTCATGGTGAAAAATAAAGGAATGGGAGCATTTCACGATGGGGAAGGAGAGAGGAGAGAGAGAAAAACTTGTCTAGACTAAATAGTAATTTTGACCCAAAATATCCAAGCCACAAAATGACCAAAATGCCCCTTGCTCCTATAACTAACCTTTTATTAATCCTTAAGGGCAAAATCGTCACTTTCTCCATTTCTTGTCCAAATCGAATTTTTCTGAAGGATTTGGGCGCACTAAAAATTCACACGTGTCACGTGCAACGCCGTCCTAATGTTCCGGTGTAATTTCCTAATTTTCCGGTGTCCAATTTAGGCAAAATTTCCATAATTAAATTCTATTAAACGCGACTCGAGCGTTTCTCGAGCTAACGGGCGGCTTGCTGGGGAAATTCGCGAAATCGACTCATGACTGATACTAAATCGAGTCACGTACAAGTCCGTCCAGTACGTGACGACTTCGGTTGTCATTAAAATCGCGAAGATCAATCACTTGATCCGAGGGGTACGATCGTTCGGTATAATTTCGGAACCATTCGTCAAGTCGTTTCGTGATCCAACGGAATCACCCACGATCCACTAATAGGACAATGGCGAACTGACCCCTAACTATCCTTGGATTGGCCAACAGTGGCTCAAAATATCACTTACGCGATTTAATGATCGAAATCCATTCACGATCGAATTTTCTTTAGTCGCACGAATTTAATTCCCCTATTAGCCTTTCCCTAATGGTTAGCATTCCCAGGAATGATCAGTTCCGGGCGAGAAATTTACTACGAGCACATCTCATAAAACTCAATTATTTAATAAATTTCAATTGGCGGAAATTTCGGAATGTCACAATCTTCCCCCCTTATGAAATTTCGTCCTCGAAATTTACAGTTTCACTACTACTTAAGATTTACAACCATTACTGCAACTCGAACAACTGGGGGTACTGACGTTGCATCATTTCTTCGCTTTCCCAGGTTGCGCCCTCAGTCCCGTGGTGCTCCCAGGTAACCTTGACCATCGGGATTATCTTGTTCCTCAAAACCCGCTCCTTTCGATCTTCAATTCTAACCGGTCTCTCAACATATGACACTTTGTCATCTATTTTAATTTCTTCAAAATTCAATACGTGCGTAGGGTCTGGTTCGTACTTCCTTAACATCGATACGTGGAACACGTTATGCACTTGCGATAAATTTGGAGGTAATGCAAGGCGTTACGCCAAGTCTCCAATCCTTTCTAATACTTCGAAGGGTCCCACGTACCTCGGACTCAATTTGCCCTTCTTACCAAATCGGGACAACCCTCGCATGGGCGATACTTTTAAAAACACGTGATCCCCTACTTGGAATTCCAGAGATCTTCGCCTTCTGTCTGCATAACTCTTTTGACGGCTCTGCGATGTCCTCAACCTTTCACGAATGATCTTAACCGCTTCAATCGACTACCCAATCAATTCTAGCCCTATTATAGCTCGTTCTCCCACTTCGTCCCAACACACGGGCGTTCTACAAGCACGACCATATAACGCTTCAAAGGGCGCCATTCCAATACTTTGCTGGAAACTATTATTATAAGCGAACTCCACTAAGGGCAGTTGCTCTTCCCATTTACCCTGAAAATCCAGCACGCATGCCCTGAGCATATCTTCTAGAGTCTGAATCGTCCTCTCAAACTGGCCATCTATCTGAGGATGATACGTTGTACTGAACTGCAATTTATTTCCTAACGCCGTCTGTAGACTTTTCCAAAAATTGGCGGTAAACCTAGGATCACGATCCGATGTTATAGACACTGGTACCCCATGCAAACGAACTATCTGCTGTACGTATAATTCTGCATATCGTTCCAACGCGAAATTCTTTCGCACTGCCAGAAAGTGTTCCGACTTAGTTAATCTATCGACAATCACCCAAATGGTGTCATGACCTCTTTGACTCTCGGTAATCCCGATACAAAATCCATGGTTATATGTGCCCATTTCCACTCTGGGATTTCCAACGGTCGCAACAATCCTCCAGGCTTGCAATGTTGCGCTTTCACCTGCTGACACGTCAGACACTTAGCTACGTATTTAGCTATATCCGACTTCATACCATTCCACCAATAGAATTGTCTCAAATTCCTGTACATTTTGGTACTGCCGGGGTGAATACTATACTGGCTACGATGCGCTTCAGTCAAAATTTCTTCCTTAATTCTCACATCGTCTGGCACACACATCCTTCCACGAAATTTCACCACACCGTCCTCGGATATCTGAAAATCCGGCTTTCTCTTAGTAACATCCATCCTAATAATCTTCTGTATCTCCGGATCCGTCGACTGCAAAGCTTTAACTTTAGCCTGGATCTCCGGCTCAATTCTCAACGTTGCTAACAGGTTCGAGACTAGACCTACTTCCAACTTGAACTCTGAATCTCGCACTTTCTCCAATAAAGTTCACTCCTTGACCATCAAATGCGCGATGCTTGATTTCCGGCTCAACGCATCCGCTACTCGGTTTGCTTTTCCAGGGTGATATAGAATATCACAATCATAGTCCTTTAACAATTCTATCCAACATCGCTGTCTCATGTTCAACTCTTTCTGCGAAAATAAATACTTGAGACTCTGATGGTCAGTATAAATTTGGGATCTCTCTCCACATAAATAATGTCGCCAAATCTTCAAGGCAAACATTATTGCGGCTAATTCCAAGTCATGCGTCGGATAATTCAATTCATGTGGCCTCAACTGCCTAGATGCGTAGGCTACCACTCGCCCATGTTGCATTAATACACACCCTAACCCTTTCAATGACGCGTCACTGTATATCTCATATCCTCCAGGTCCGGATGGAATCGTCAACACTGGTGCCGTCGTCAACCTCTGTTTCAACTTCTGAAAACTTCTTTCACACTTGTCGGTCCACTCAAACTTCATTTCCTTTTTCAACAATTGTGTTAACGGCATTGCTATTGATGAAAATCCTTCTACGAAACGACGATAATACCCCGCTAAACCCAAAAAACTCCGGACTTCCGTTACCGTCGTTGGTCTAGGCCACTTCATCATAGCTTTAACTTTCGACGGATCCATTGAGATTCCTTCCCTCGAGATCACATGCCCCAAAAACGCTACTCGACTGAGCCAGAATTCACATTTGCTAAGCTTAGCATACGACGCGTTCTCCCTTAAAGTCTGCAAAACCTTTCTCAAATGGAATTCATGTTCCTCAGAACTCTTTGAATACACCAATATATCATCAATAAAAACAATCACGAACTGATCTAAGAATTCCTTAAACACCCGGTTCATCAGATCCATAAAGGCAGCAGGGGCGTTCGTTAATCCGAACGGCATCACCGTAAATTCAAAATATCCATATCTCGTCCCAAATGCCGTCTTCGGTATGTCCTCTTTTCTAATTCTCAATTGATGATATCCTGTTCTCATATCAATTTTAGAGAATACTGAAGCTCCCTGCAGCTGGTCAAACAAATCATCAATTCTCGGCAAGGGATATTTGTTTTTAATCGTCACTTGATTCAGCTGCCTATAATCAACGCACAACCTCAATGATCCATCTTTCTTTCTAACAAATAACACCGGTGCTCCCCACGGAGATGCACTGAGACGAATAAACTCCTTATCTAACAACTCTTGCATCTGCACCTTTAACTCCTTCAACTCCAACAACGACATCCTATAGGGTGCTTTCGAAATTGGCTCAGTTCCCGGTGCCAATTCGATCACAAATTCTACCTCCCTTTCTAGCGGTAATCCCGGTAATTCTTGAGGAAACACATCGGGATATTCACACACTACCGCTATATCCTCAATTCTTGGCTCTTCAGCCGTTGAATCCACTACTGTAGCTAAAAATCCTTGACATCCATCATTTAACAATTTTGTCATTTCCACCGAGGATATCAACGGAATCGAGGGTCCTTCTTGACTTCCCACAAATTTAAATTCTGGATGTCCAACAGGATTAAATTGGATCACCCTGCTATTGCAATCCATCACTACCCTCTGCTTAGACAACCAATCCATCCCTACTATCATATCAAAGTCGTATATATCTAGAACCGCTAGATCGATCAATTCTTCCCTATTCCCAATCACAATCTTACAGTTTGGACAACCCAACGAAATCAACATTCTATCATTTAAGGGAGTCGTCACACGTAGCATAACATCAAGCAATTGCGGTTCTATTCCAACCAACTCAACAAACTGTTTCGATATAAAAGAATGCGACGCTCCAGGATCAAATAAAGCATACGCAGCATGGTTGCACAGAGAAATCGTACCTGTGACAACCCCTGGTGCATTCTCAGCCTCTCGTCTGGCCATCGTATATACTCATCCTTGTGCTTGAGGCCTATTCTGATTTAGATTCGCTGTCTGGGCCACTCCAGTCTGATTCCCACTTCGAGGTGGCGGCAATACAGGCGGTCTATTCTGCCTGGAATTGGGGTAATTCTTTATATGATGTCCAAATCCTCCACATCCAAAGCAAGCTCCACCCCTGGTTGGACAAGGCCCGTTTCCATGTTGACCTCCACAAATCCTACACGGACCATTACCAATCCGGATTGGCTTTCCAATATTTCTTTTTGCTGGTGGGGTGAAACGTCTATTATTAACCATCGGCATCTTCCCAGGATTACGATTATTCTAACCCGGGACAAATCTCGATCTAGATGCGGCGGCTCTATCCACCTGATCCCGTTCAAGAATTTGGGCTCTATCAAATATCTGCTCATACGTCCTTAAATTTACTAGTAACAACTGGCTACGAATGTCAGCTCTCAATCCATCCAAAAATCTCCGCACCTTATCCTCGGGATGTTCCACCATTCTCGGCGCAAACTTAGACAATATCGCGAATTCCGCCTCATATTGATCTACCGTCATCTGACCTTGGCGGAGCCTCATAAATTCCGCGAGTTTTCTTTCTCTAGCACTAGCTGAAAAGTATTTCTCATAAAATCTCTTAGTGAAAACAGCCCAAGTTCTGGCGGTACCCTCAGGAAAAATCCTATCCCTGGTGGCCTTCCACCAATCATTTGCGTTTTCCTGCAGCTGATAGACTGCCAAGGTCACTTTCTCATGATCATTACACTCCAGCACCTCAAAAGCTTTCTCAAGTTCTTCGACCCATCTAGGTGCAGCCTCAGGATCTCCTTTCCCCGAAAACTTAGGGGGTTTCAACTTAATAAACTGCTCTACTAATTGGTGCATGGGTCTATTTGCAACCGCCCGCCCTCGATCCTGATTCTCATTATCATTAGCAACAACAATGGCCTCAGCCGCTTGAGCAATCGGGGCAGCTCACTCCTGAGTTTGCCGTTCTAATATATCACCAATCCGCTCTAGGGTTCTCATGACAGCTTCCATTCTAGGGTCCTCAACAGGCCTAGCATCCACTCTGGGATCCACTGCAGGTCCGGCATCAACTCCAAGATTTTCTATTGCTCCGACACCCATTCCAAGGTCTCCTACCGCTCTAACTCGAGCACGACCTCTACCCCTTAACTGTTCTACCTGCGCCCCTTCTTGGGACTCTTCCTATTCCTCTTCCTTCGCTGCTCATCGTCACGATTCTATCGCCTTACTACCTGCTGTAATTCTACTCAGGAATTAGCAATCTAAACTAACTAGCTCAATCTGATTCTAAGCAGCAAATTAACACGAAAATTCACTCAACAAACAATTCCCCACTACTAATTACGAAATCACAATCGTAAAAGCCTGAACACTTACCTTAGGTCCAGACGCACCTGCAATTCCATTATCACACAACAATTGATTTACTCAAATAATCACAACAAACAGTCTGGAGTACGTGTAGCACTAGGTATATCTAGGGTTCACTAAAATCTCCCTAAATTCCTACCCCCAAAATCTCTGCTCCTTATCACTCTAATTCGACCAATCTTAGATCGAGCTGACCTTGCTCTGATACCAATTCAAACGGGGATGTCACGCCCCGAACCCTAACGGGCACGCGACATCCATCTCTGGTCGATTCAAGCGACGTCCCAGGAATGTGGCTGACCTCAAAACGCTATCAGAGATTTACTACCACAGTGGAAATCAACAAATAAACCCGGACAACTAAAAACTGGGGAGAATAGTCAGGGAGAATATACAACTACTACATTCCAACTTATAAAATATTCACAGCTTAAAACTTACAATTTTACAATTTTACAACCATCTCATTAAGCCACCATCACCTACATATACACCCCGTTAAACATCGTCGTTACAACAAAAAGATTGACAACCCAGCTTTCGATCCAAAAATGGTACTCATCTACATCCTATTCCTTTCCCCTGGACTAGCCCTTACACCCCCTTACTCGGCGTCTATTCCGAGTCTGACTCCTCACCAATCGAATCAGAACTCTCTGAATCTATATGTTCTTCTGAGGATTCTGGGTTTGCCTCGATCTCAATCGGATGATTGATGTCACCCGATTCGGCTAGAGCCGCATTCTGGTATTCCTCAGCCAGAAAGTTGAAAAAATTAAATTCAGGTACGAAATTGGGGTCCATGTATTCCGCAAATGGTTGTGCATAGCCAGCCTCCTCGTCAGGCTCCTCGGGGTCATCAGATTCCTCCTCGGGTTCCACTTCAGGCTCCGCTTCAGGTTCAGCCTCGTCTTCCGCTTCATCTGGTTCTTCCTCTAGGATTGGTTCTAAATCTATGTCCATAGGATCGTCCTCAGCTTGCGATGCCTCAGGCCCGGGTTCGTACTCGGCCTCTGACGATCCCTGAGGAGCATCTGCTGGGTCCAACCCTGATTGTGCTATACTAACCTCCGTACTCGTCAGCTCACCATCTATCGGAGGAACAGCTGTCGGATCCTAGTCCCCTACTAAGTCAAATGGGACATCAAAACCTCTAACGGGTCCAAACTCAGACCCGTCCTGATCCCGGAAAAACCAAGCGGTATATTTATGCTCCTCGGAAAGCGGTAAACCTACTTCTACAAACACTGTGGTCGTGTGTCTAATCCAGGTAAAATTATCGCCCATTGGAATTTCTTCAACATCCAGCTCGGAGTGTACGGGTACCCCAAAACGTACTGGTGGCGGTGGCGGATCATTCATGGGTCCGGTCGGGGTTCTGAAATTGTTTGGTTGAAAACAACCGTGAGACACTTCTCAGTAAGTACACTCTTAAACCCAACCTAGGCTATCACGTACCTCCAGACAATTTCGCAAAACACACAAACATACACGCATACCACATAATCACATAACTGGCACTTTAATACAATCATAAGCATGCTAAATTTTCATGTCATACACTCTTTCCATTCTCATCCTGTTCCATCCACATTCCTTGCCCGATGACCAGCGTACCGCGTACGCCTCGGTACATTGCGATCGTTCATCACCACACTTCCGGCCTGCGTACTCATTCACGCCTCAGGCCCCGATCGCAATCTGAGCATCACGCGCCCCAGGCCCGATCCCAACTCAGCCCGCGCCAAATCCAACAGGCCTACATGATTGAAACCCGAGCTTAAAATGCCTCGGTCCAATCCCGGTCTCACCCGAGCTAATCGTGCCTCGGACCGACTCTCATATTTGCTTTTTCAAGCCTCGATCATGCCAAATGCATCGGACCTCGTGATCACTGCCGAGTTTATGATACTCGGCCCGATCCCAACCTCGCACTTTCACCCTTTCACATACTTTTCACAATCACTTGCCATACCGCAATTTCCCTTCTACTCAAATCCATGCTCAACACCGTTTACCACACGCATAATCCACCCAACCCACGGGGTTCGTGCACACATCATTTCACACATAAAATATGCTCACTCAGCAAATCATACGACCAATGTCAATAAATAATTCAATTTAGCTCACGTGTGCACTAAACAAGCATATTCAGTCACTTAATTGCACAACAGTATACTTAATTCAATTACCACAATTTACTAAAAATTTAAATATACATCCAACACAATAATTCCCATTATTCTCCGACTAAATGGCGTCGGATTAATTCCGAGCCTTCACGGAACTTTCTCGCCATAATTTCTAGGTTCCAAAAATTCAACTCGCATCTCAATCGGACCCTCGTAGCCCCGTAAACAGTAAACTACAGCTGGTGAACAGTGTTTCGAGGCATATGAACAGTGTTTCGAGGCATATGAACAGTAAATTCGCAGCCCCTATTTTCTGAATTTCTAAAAATATTGTCCGAATTAATTCCTGATGCCCGCCATAAGATTTCCACTTCCCTATTCATGCCATTCCGCACCTAATTCCATACTGATTTTGCCCAAAATCACCCATCGATATTCGAAGTTCTAATTTGGGTTTAGACGCGACTTACCCGCGTTCTAGACTTTCGCGGCTAGAACGGAGAGCGGCGGCCCTTAATCAGGGACGACGGCAACAATGTACAACTCCCGGGTGGCGGCGAGCGGCTTAAACGGCGACAGTGTGCCTTGCGCGTGGTCGAAGGTCTCATGGCCAAGAGAGAGAGAGGGAAACCGAGAGAGAGGGATGGCGGGAGGTTGATCGGCGTGAGGCGGGGACGGCGGTGGCTCGGCGGCGGCTTGACCAGCGGCGATCGGCGGTCCGGGCAATGTCACATCCCAATTTTTGGGCCTGGGAAGCCGCAGGTAAATTATAATATCTTCAATTTCAGTCCCTGGGAAATGGCTATGGGTTAAGTTTGATGGTTTTCCAATAAGAACTAAATTGTTTTCTCTTGTTTCGGAAAACCTAGTTTTCAGATCATTTGTACCCTTTCAATTTGTTATTTTTGGGGAGACTTTTGTGATCCGAATTTCCAAACACTTTCTTCTAGAAAGTTGTTCCAAACATTTTGAAGTTTTACATGATTTAATTTCAGAATTTTTGGAGTTGATATGAGTGGTACGATGACCTGATTTTCGGACCGTGTAAAACTGCCCAGAATGGGTTTTTCGGTGATGTTCATACCGTCTTGATTTTCTACAGGCTTTTCTATGTTGATTTTGGAAAAGATTCCTTCATGAAAGTTGTTGAGAACTTCATTTTCTATAACGTGTGTAAATTTGAGAATTTTCTGAGATGATTTGAATTCTGGACAGAGTTTATTTTGAAAAGCAAATATTCTGTTCTAGCGAACTATTTTTAGTCTGTATTTGAGTGACTGAAAATGGTATTTACAGAGAGAATTAGATTTTGTGTTCTTCATTAAAAATGTTTATTAAGGTCTTGTTTATGACATATCCGAATTTGAGAATTTTCGGAGTCCATTTACTATATTTTCAAGTCCATTTTCGTGAACAGTGCAAAACTGTTCGGTTTTGCCAGATTTCAAGGATTTAGCAATTTCTATATGAAAACATTGGAATTTGGACTTGGTGTCTTCTGGTGATTTAAAGTACACGTTCCAAGCTTTCAAATGAGATATTTTATGCTTTGATCGGAGGTCGGACCAAGGGGAAACGAAATAGAAAAGTAAGCTTGAAAATGATTGGCTAAGAATGAAGCTTGTTCAAGAAGCCTAATTAATGGCTTGTATTAATGCTTGGTCTTCTTTTCCACAAGCATTCATTGGCCATTATTATTCTTGAATTTGATGGCCCTTCATGATGGCTTGTGAGGTAAGCGATGACCTCATCGCCTCGATGATGCACGCTTACATCATCCTTTTCTTTGGCCCCAAGTTTTGTCTCTATAAATAGAGAGAAGGGCCATTCGGCCAAGGAAGGAGAGAGAGAGAGAGAGGACCAAAGTTGACCCTTCATCATTTTAGTTCATTAAAAGCATTTAATGACATTAAATGCATGCTATGATGACACTTGACTTAGAAGTCCTCTCTTATTGGCTTAAGTTTATGGTTTTATTCCCCCCTTCTCTCTCATCTCACGCCACTTCCTCTCCCTCAAGCCATTTCACGCCCAAACTAGTCGACCATCACCTTCTTCTTTGACCTTCCTTGCTTCTTGTTCGTGATCGAGAAAGAGAGAAAAAAAGAAAGAGAGAAAAAGCTCACTAGCTAGCCCGTGTCTCTCTTGTGATTTGATCAAGTAAGGAAGTCACGTCCGAGGCCGTGTGTTCATGATTAAGCCGGAGATCCACCAAGAATCGTCCGAGAATCGCAGAGACTCGCATGTCCTTCACACGCTTCGTTTTCTCTAGTTCTTGTTTAATCATTGTGTAAGTAAACTTCCTAATACCGGGAAAGGAAGTTGTGATACGTTATGACACGGTTTGCTTGGACCGTTTCTCAGTCATTTGATTGGTTGTGGTTGGTTCATTTCTCAATTTAATCATGTTTCATGTTTGAAGTTTGTTTTGGCGGTAGAATCGAGACTTGAAAAAGGCAAGGTGCGCATGTTATAACCATGCTTGATGTTATGTTGTATGAACTTTGCTATTGATCTGCCATTGATGCGGGTGCGGTAAGGGCTGACTTGTGCTAACAGCGATCCCCTCGTCCTCGCTTGATATTAGTAGGTTTACTTACTAAGTATCCCCGACTCATCCCCCATTTTTCCCACCCTCAGGTTCGTAGGATGGTCGCACGGACGGTAGCGATAGGGGGAGCTTGAGCCATGTTGGAGTTCAGGGGAAAAGCGAGGAGTCGTGAACCAGAAGTAGTGGGCTTAGGATACCCGAGCCAATTGCTATTATTGTGTAAATGGCTATGAAAATATGTGTTGTTGCCATGGCCCGAAGGGCTTGTTAAAACATGTTTGCATGCTTTGTAAATACAAGGTTTGCTCATGATGTTTTTCTTAATCCCGCTGTTGTTTTAAACGTGATGGTCCCGAGTTATGCTTCCGCTTGTGTTTAAAGAAAGATAATAATGAATGGGACGTCACATATATGACCCCGAGGTTGGGGCGTCACAGGCAAGGCGATCGGCGAGAGAGAAAGGGAGAGAGAGAGAGAGAGAAAGAATGGGTCCACGGTGGGGGGGGGCTTCACGGTGAAAAATAAAGGAATGGGAGCATTTCACGATGGGGAAGGAGAGAGGACAAAGAGAAAGACTTGTCTAGACTAAATAGTAACTTTGACCCAAAATATCCAAGGCACAAAATGACCAAAATGCCCCTTGCTCCTATAACTAACCTTTTATTAATCCTTAAGGGCAAAATCGTCACTTTCTTCATTTCTTGTCCAAATCGAATTTTTCCGAAGGATTTGGGCGCACCAAAAATTCACACGTGTCACGTGCAACGTCGTCCTAATGTTCCGGTGTGATTTCCTAATTTTCCGATGTCCAATTTAGGCAAAATTTCCATAATTAAATTCTATTAAACGTGACTCAAGCGTTTCTCGAGCTAACGGGCGGCTTGCTGGGGAAATTCGCGAAATCGACTCATGACTGATACTAAATCGAGTCACGTGCAAGTCCGTCCAGTACGTGACGACTTCGGTTGTCATTAAAATCGCGAAGATCAATCACTTGATCCGAGGGGTACAATCGTTCGGTATAATTTCGGGAACCATTCGTCAAGTCGTTTCGTGGTCCAACGGAATCACCCGCGATCCACTAATAGGACAATGGCGAACTGACCCCTAACTATCCTTGGATCGGCCAACAGTGGCTCAAAATATCACTTACGCGATTTAATGGTCGAAATCCATTCACGATCGAATTTTCTTTAGTCGCGCGAATTTAATTCCCCTATTAGCCTTTCCCTAATGGTTAGCATTCCCAGGAATGATCAGTTCCGGGCGAGAAATTTACTACGAGCACATCTCATAAAACTCAATTATTTAATAAATTCCAATTGGCGGAAATTTCGGAATGTCACACATAGGACAACCGGCGATATGTGGACTGCCACATCAGCAACTTCTGATAAAAATTGCCCGAAAGGCTATTGGAATTTTATGCAAAGTTTTTTAATCAAATTAAAAAAATTGAAAAGTTTATGACTAAATTGACATGCATAGACAAAGTTTAAAATTGATTAAGTAATCTTCCCCACGCATCCACTAGTCAATGCTTTAGCATGCAAATGAGCTCCATGTCCTTTACCATGCATTTTCATGCAAGACAAGACTTTGTCTATTTGATCAAACCCATTTCTTGCGCAGGTAGTACGACTTCTCAATGGAGTTTAAGACCTTCAATTTGCAGAGGTATTAAAAGAAATTACACAATTAATCCATGCAATTGAAATATGGGTGGTCAGATGACCTAGAACCCATATATAGGTTTTTTTTTAAAGGAAACGTAATGAAAAACAATTATTCAATTAAACTCAAATAAATACAAGTATGTCTTTCAATTTTTTTAAAAAAATTACACGTACAAGTGTCCTAACAACAATTAAAAACAAATTATACCTAAGAAAATGTCAAAACATTCGGTGTATGCGGCACTGGGTCCTTCATCATGATTCGGATAAAAATGCGTGGTTGTCCTCTTTTTCACGTTAGGCATGTTCGGCCAGAATCAATTATTCAATTAAACACGAATAAATACAAGTGCATCTTCAAAGTTTTAAAAAAAATTACATGTACAAGTGTCCTAATAACGATTAAAAACAAATTATATCTAAGAAAATGTCTAAAATTCGGTGTATTTGGCAGTTGGTCCCTCACCATGATTCGGATGAGAAATGGTGGTTGCCCTCTTTCTTCACTTTAGGCATGTTCGGCCCGAATCAATTCTTGCAAAAGTCAATCAGGCTAGTGTTAATGGTCTGCCGTAGAAATCAATCAATGTTGATACTCTAATATTAGTTATGGATTAGGTTGTGTCGGAAAAATCGACCTTCACTATACTTAGGTAGTCATAATGTATTGCTAGAGACCACTTATGACTTGTGGGCCAAAAGGGTTTTGAGCACACTGATAATGTTTAATGAACGTACAGGGTCGCACACAATAGCGAACGGACTTAATATTTTCTATGCGCCTTGATCTACTTAAGAAGTAGATTTTAATTTATTCTCTTATTTAAATTATCTATGCAGTCGTGCGCGTTATGAGATAACGATTAAACGTGGGCCCAAATCGCCCGGCCCACTTCTTTTAATTCCACTGGATAATGAGGCTGTATAAATAGATAGAGAATCGTTCTCTGTCTAGGGTTTTTTCGATAAAGTATCGAAAATAAAAAGGCGTTTAAGAAAAAGGAACTTCAAGATCTTTCGCTAGCACGTGGATCGTTGGAAAATTTCATTCGTGTGTGTGGATACCGGTAGAGGCACAATACTTGGAGCGCTAATCCAGACACAATCAGTTATCGATTTATTCTCGATCTACAAAAGGTACATTTCGAAATTCCCTTTCGATTTCAATATACACATGACTCCTGTTTAGGGTTCTATATTCCGCTACGTTGTTTTTATTCATGAACCCTACAGCTAGTAGACAGCCATTTCTACAATTTTCATAGTCAAGCTGCACCTATTGCCTTTCATAATCTGTCGAGTAGCACTGAACGTGGACTTTGATGGTGCCATAGACCTCGTGAGATTTGAACAATAACTCATGTTTAAATAAAAACATAAACAGTTGAAGGCGGTACTTGAACCATAACTCATCTTCTATTATTCAGACGAGCACTGTGATTTTTAATTCGTATAGGTCATAAGAAGGACAAAATGAAAAGGATTAAAGCTATAAGGAGGAAAAGAAAAGTCTTAGCTTCACCCAGAAGCGTTCTAGTGTTGAAAAATGGAAAAGCGGTCTCAAAGAAAAGATTCCTTCTCTTAAAGGCCAGCCTCCACCATTTGTTTCTAACATATTTGTACCTTCAACGATGGACTATGATAAGCGTTCGGCATGGAACCTGCGACACTAGAGCCAAATTTCAGCATCTTTCATACTGCCTTTAAGTATTAAACTAAGTTTATTTTAGATTCTTGATCTCCTTGACTGATGATATATATATATATATATATATATATGTATGTATGTATGTATGTATGTATGTATATACGTGTGTAATAGATTATGAGTAATTTTGGGTGAGCGCCTTTAACACAATATCAGTAAAGTTGTTCTTCTGAGACTGCGGTAGAATAGAAACGCATCTAACTGATGCTCTTCCCGGTCTACTTTGGTCTTGAGATACTGAAATACGATGCAATTTGACATGGTGAAAAGAGGAGGCATAAACAATTAGTAGTGTGAAATGGTATAGTATAGTCAGGAAAGTTTTGTTTTTTTTTTTAACTAAGTAATCAACAAAAGGTGTAAGCTCAGCTACTTCTGCTGAAAGGAGTAGCTATTGTATAATATTTATTCTTGGGTACATTTTAGTGAATGCAAAAGGAGTATTTTTTATCAATGAGTAAGACAGTCAAAACCAATACGGACAATGTATATTGGAGACTAGATGTTGAGGCGGGGCCGGAAAGACCAATGTCAAACCCTGACTAAAGGATAAAATGATCCAAAATTTTTAAACATAGCGCAATTCTTGTCAACACTCAGATGCAATGGTAGATCTAAGGAACATCGGTGAAGTGTTCATACTATCATTTACTTCTGTTGCTTCAAGGACGAGCAAATGATTCTACTTTGTGTTTATAGAAACATTTTAAGCAACAAAATAAACTCTTAAAAAGCATAAGGCACGGTCTATTTTGATGATAATAATGAAACATTCAAACTAGCCACAAGATTGATGTGGGAAAGAATTCTAGAAACATATGGAATTGTATTGAATGAGTAGTATTTGTGGCTATGACTTGTATTGAATGATCTTTCAGTGATATTCTTGGACAAAAGATTAACTGGTGGCCGGAAGCTCAAACATGAACAACACACACCTGGAATAAACATAAGAGCAGGTTTATCCATATACTGTATGTTGCTTCACCAAAAAACATCCTTCACATAGCTACTTGGCTGCAATTTCTTATCAACGATAAATTCAGATACAACTGATCACACTACATAGTTAGGCCTTCTTTCGTGTGCCTTTTGCTTCTCAGTTTCTTGTGCAACCACCATGAGAATGAGTCCATTCTGATCCACATCCATAGCAAAACTGAACCTGGCACCTGCAATTGCAAGCCACCAAGGAATAACAATATAGCCCAACAAAAGTAGAAAAGTATAAACAGCTGAACATTCACAAACTCAGGTACCACTATCTTTGCCAAAGGATTCATAATAAAACACTAACCAGGGCGATTTTCAGTACCAGAGATCGACATAATTAAGCAAAGTGGCCGCACTGCTTCTTATGTAAAGACAGTGTGCCTTTGAATATCACTAATAAGGCTTGATGACATATGAAACGTCTTACACTTAATTATCAAACTACATACTGACCATTGCCTAGTCATGCAGCTTGCACGCTGTATTCAAGAGTATCATAATCACGCTTAGACCTTGTACTTGAAAATGGTAGATCGCCCATAAAGTCAGTTTCGCCTATTACACACAAGCAACAATTCTGCCACATCTATAGGATTTCAGAAAAGTCTCAACAAAGAAGCTATAACGTGTCAAGCTTCTTGATTTATCTTTGATAAATGATTCGCTAGCAAGTGATTCTTTTCAGTGAAGGTATCACAAACCTGCAAGTGATGTGAGCACAGCCCTCAGTCCTCTCCACATAAAATTTGCATTTGGGGCATCTCCCCCATTTCTTTTCCTTTGCAAGCTCCCTCACAATGAGATCCTCACTCCCTCTCTCATCCTCATTCAGTGACCGAAACTCCTCGCATGACACGCCGGCGTGCCATGGCACGGAACACTCGGCACAGAACAACCTATGGCAATATGGGCACTCACTCTCTCTAATTACCTCCCCACCATCATAGTCCTTGATCAAAAGGGCTGAGCAGTTCTCGAAAGGGCAATAGAACTTCTGCGACTCAAGAAACATTGCCTCGCACAGCAATTTCTCCCACATGTAGAGAACATTCTCAGGGAGGATTTGCCTGCAGGAATTAATCTGTAAGACACCCTCACACTCCATTCCTGGGCATTTGATGGTGGTGACAGTGTCCAGGACTTTGGTCTCCACATACCTGCTTATGCAGAGAGAGCAAAAGGTGTGAGAACACATGGTCCCAATCCTGAACATCTCGTTGGCCTCTTTTCTCTCTGCACAAATCTCACAGCAGCTCTCTGATGACTCACCACCATCTTTCTGAACACCTATCTCAACCGGGTCTATGATTTTCATCTGACTCCAGTTTGGGTTTGCCTCAGTCACAACCACTAAAGACGAGGTAGACCCAGTATTTCTTTTTGAAGGATTCATTTTCATCACACAGGAGACTTCTAAAAGTTCCTGAAACTGCAACTCTTGGGCATAATCAGAATCTGATACTTGAAGACCATCAAACAATAATGATAGGAAGAGATCATCTTGCGAGAGAAGATCAAAGTGCCGCTCCATCTTTCAAGTTTCTTTTCTTTGAACGTGCTTGTTTTGTGACTTGTTGGTCTTTTTGAAGGTCGCTTTGTTTGTTTTTATATTTAAAGATGCGGTACTGTGCACGAAACCTTAGCGGAGAAGTTGCTTTCTATGATTGGGACTTTAATGCCTTCTTCATGAGTTTTTCTTTTTAAAATTGTACTTTTTGGATAGCGCTATCGTTTTTTTGTAAAAGAAAAGTTCTTGCTACGTTAGCTTTGCTTGGGTCAAGTCAGGATAAAGGATAAAACTCTCGTATTGAAACTTTAATTTGCTGCATATATTAAAACAGGAGATCCTGAACTTATATCTTTCTAAATCTTTATTTGCCTTTCAATTATATTTTCTCGCATTTCAACCCTAATCAAGTTCCAATCTAACCATGAGATGAATGTGTAACTGAATATATAAATGTAAACAAAAAAACATATTGAATCCGTACGTACATGAGATTGGCTTTGCATGTGTTAGAGTATTGTATGTGTGTATGTATGTATACATGCATGCATGTGTGTATGCATACGTAGACTGGAGGATAGAGCCTATGTTTTTCTTAGAACCCAAAATATTTTTCATCTAAGAAAAGCCAAGTGTTCTTTAAAATTTAGTTGGAGGATGGTAATGAAAACAGTTAACTAAAGTGATCAAAGATAAATATGCTGGCAAAAGAAAAGAAAAAATTCTCTTCATTGAAATAGTTTGTAATAAGGACTTTTCTATGGTGTCAATCCGTAAGATTGGAAAATCAATTTTGCATTAGATCTCGTGAAGGAAAATCTCCGAGTTAAATCCAATTTGCATAATAATCTCAAATTAAATTAGATCAAGTCTAGACTTGAAAATACTTTTGAATCAAATTATTTTAGTTCCAATTGAATCCAATCGGTTCTAGTCAATCCACTACAAAAAAACACGAAATTTGCGACAGAAAATTGTGACGAAATTTTTTCCGTCGCAAATTTGCGACGACGGAATTTGCGACGGCTTGTATTTTCCGTCGCAAATGTGTGACGGATTTTGCGACGGTTTTATTTTCTATCGCAAATTTGCGACGGAAATTTTTTACGTCGCAAATTCCGTCGCAAATTTGCAACGGAAAATACAAGCCGTCGCAAGAATTTGCGACGGAAAAAATTTCGTCGTAAATTTCCGACGGAAAATAAAACCGTCGCAAAATCCGTCGCAAATTTGCGACGGCAAATTAAGTCCGTCACAAATTTGCGACGAAACACACGTCCGTCACAAATTCGTAGTTTACCTACCCGTGACATGCAATCACTATCTCTCTCTCGCTCTCTCTCGCTCTCTGTCGCTTTTCTCCCTCTTTCATATGTCTGAAATCAGCAAAATCCGCACACGTACATATTAATCTCGGTGAAGCTTTTGTACCGGTAAGTGCAAAATTGCTAGCTTCGTGACTATTCATCGCTGCATTGTAATTTTTTTTTAATATATGTTTATGTTTGTTTTTTTTCGTATCTGCATCACCGGTTTAACGACCAGCGACCGGTGACACCTCGCCAGCCTTCGGATGAGCCGAACGGACGCCGTTTTGCGACGGAATGAGGTATCTGTCGCAAATTTGCGACGAAATTATTTTTCCGTTGCAAATTTGCGACGAATAAATGAAAATTCCGTCGCAAATTTGCGACGGAAATTGTTTTCCATCGCAAATTTGCGACGGATTATAGTATCCGTTGCAAATTTGCGACGGATAAAAATTTCCGTCGCAAAATGAGGTATCCATCGCAAATTTGCGACGGAATTTTCATTTATTCGTCGCAAATTTGCGAGGAATGAATTCGGTTTCCATCATACATTAAAAATTATTAAAAAATGATTCTTAAGTGATTATTCTTTTTTGGGTTTGTGCCTAATTGAAGGTCTTGCAATACAAGTGGACTTTGCAATTCTCATCAAATTGATTACTTTGTCATACCAATATTTCAGTCAAATATTTGAGTAAGTCTTCTTTACATTGTAATTTTTTCTATTTTTGAAATTTCATATTAATTGTTGCGTGAATAACAAAAATTATAATTTCCAAAATTTTATAGTTTTAATTAAGAACAATAGATATGATATTTTAAATATTTTACCAAAATTTTTTATTTTAATACAGACACAATGCAAAGAGAAAGGGCTTGGATGTATAATAAGAACTTACCTGGATGTCAAGGATTGATAGATAAGTTTCGTACTGGGTTGGAACTATTTTTAGACTTTGCTAGTAGTAAATATGAGTTTATGGATGGAAATAAGTTAAGGTGTCCGTGTAAAAAATGCGGTAATGGTAAATTTCTTGTGTGTGATCAAGTTAGAAAACACCTTATTAGATTTGGGTTTACTCCGAACTATTATAATTGGACTTCCATGATGAACCATTTTTATCTGATGAAGGATATGGAAGAAGTCACCAATTTTCAATTCAGGAAGAATGTGGCTATTATGAGCAATTGAACCCATACGTGTAACAGCCCGAATTTCGGCCAATTTTTGGGATTTATGGAACGCGTGATTTGTCAGTGTGCTTGTAGTAAAAATCTAGCCCGAAAACCGATCACTCTCGGTTATTATTTTAAATTAGAGATTTCGCTAGAATCGCTTTTCGATCGAATTTGGTCGTTATTTAGACCCCGAACTTGGCAGTCGATTTTTGGAAGTTTCAGAAAGAAATAAATTGGACGGTGTCGATATTATTGTGGCCAACGTCGACATTACGGGAATAGTGAGAAAGTGGATTTTTGAACCGGGTACGAATTTGGACTGGTAGACCCCTCTCGTAGTGTGGTCTGAGTTATTTTGTCTCAGCCATATGCCCTGGGTTATTGTTGGGATTTATCGTGCGTTATTAGGCTTTTTCCGAATTTAAATCAGGATAGTTAGGGCGATTTTTATTTCGGACCGTGTCCGTTGGTTCGCGCATAAAGTTTAAATTTTAAACTTTTTCCCCTCTTCTTCTCTCTCCTCTTCCTCGGCAGACTCCCCCCTTTTTCCCGCGCACGTCATCTCTCTCTCTCTCCTTCTCTCTCTTCGCGTTCTCTCTCCCTCTCTTTTTTCTCTTTCCCCCTTCCCCGCTGCCACATGCGCCTTCCCCATGCGCACGTCCACTCCACCCACGCCCCCATGCAGACTGCGCCTGTCCTTCTTCTTCTCTCTCCTCCCTTCCCTTCTCTTTCTTTCTTTTCTCTTCTTCTCTCTCTCCTCCCTCTTCCTTCCTTCTTCTCTGGATCAACTACCCCGGCGCTTTGGTGCTGTTCATCCGGCCTTGCTCGAGTCTCCGCCCGCCCCGCCGCCTCGGCGCCCGTCGCCCGCCCCGAGCCCCGTCGCCGTCGCGCCTCCGCCCGGCTACCCGACCGCCCCCGCCCGGCCTCCCAGCGAGACACAAGCAGCGACAGCAAGCTCGCCCGCTGCTGGGTTGGGCGGAACCCGATCCGATCCGCCGATCGTCGCCCGACCCGCCGCCTCACGCCCGTCGACGTCCCCCGCCGTCTGCCGGCCGCCTCCCTTTTCCCTTCTCTTTCCTCCCGGCCTCCTCCCGGTTCCCGGCCCAGCCAGACCCGCCCACGTCGCCTCGCCACCCCGCCGCGTCGCCTCGCCGCCGCGCCGTGCTGCCTCGCCGCCGGTCTGCCACTCCCCCTCAGCCTCCCGTCTCTCTCACTCACTCTCTCTATCTCTCTTTCTCTCACTCTCTCTCTCTCTCTCTCTCTCTCTCTCTCTCTCTCTCTCTCTCTCTCTCTCTCTCTCAGCTCTCTCTCGTTCGGCTCATTCCGCCTGCTTCGCCCCGCCCCCGACCCTCTGGCGCGCCCGGCGCGTCGCCGATCGCCCGCCCTAACCCGACCCGGCCAGCAAATCGCCGTCCCGGCCAAGCCGTCACCCGTCGCCCGCCCGATTCACCCTCGCCGTTCCCCTCCGCCCACCTCCCCCTCGGTTTTGGGCGGGGGCGTAAACCCACCGTGCCGTGTGACCGCCGGCTTGCTCCCGAAGCCGCCGCCGATTCTCACCGCGAGTCGGTAATCGGCCGCCCGCTCCCGTCGCCTCGAGTCAAATTTAGGCGAGTATTAAATCCCTAAACCCGAATTAGATTAGTTTGCATTTTAGTGGGTTAATTAAGGGTTAATTGGCATGGATTGCGACTAAAGTATAAGTTAATGGGTACTAGCTGCTTTCGGGGCATTATTAGAGCCTAATAGAATAACTTAAGAGTGATTTAAGGCCTAATTAGGGATTGTTATGGTGCTGTTCATCCAGAAACCGGGAATGCATTATCGTGCTTGAGAAATGGATTAATTGGGTTAAGGCGTGGTTGTTGAAATTGGATGACCCAATGTCTAATTAGGGCGTGACTGGATTAAATTGTTGAGGCCATAGCTGTGGGGCTAGTGGCTGAATTTGAATTCGTCGGATTTACACGAATAATTGTGATTGGCATATTGGCATTGATAATTTGCTCGGATTCCATTTCTCGTGATGTCGTTGTTAGTGTTTCAATATGGTTGAAATTGCGAGTGCTAAAAGATGCACGTATCTGATGTGACTACATTGTTGGCCTTGGGGTCGGGCCTACGGGTCGCATGATCACACTGTTGGCCTTCGGGCCGGGCCCACGGGTCGTATTATCGCACTGTTGGCCTTCGGGCCGGGCCTACGGGTCGTTTTATCACACTGTTGGCTTTCGGGCCGGGCCTACGAGTCGTTTTAATTAATTGTGGACCTTCCGGTCGATATAATTGTATGTGCATCACATTATTGATAAGTGCCTAACCTACAGGAATTGAGATGACATATTGGGCTTTGGGCCCGGGTGATTTGATAATTATTGTTGCACTGGTTCATTTAATTATATATTTGATTTACCCTCTGGAGGTGCACATTAGCCTAGTTTAGGATTAGGGATTTATTACTTGCTGAGTTTTCTCACGGTTGTGGTAAAATCGACTTTTTCAGACCCCCGCCCGTAAGATGCCGAGGAAAGCCCCTCTTTTTGGATTCCCGCAGCGTATCGAACGATTTTCTAGTGTACACCCCTGCGGAGATGGAACGGCTTACGTTAGATACCGTTCGGTTTTGTTTGTTAATGTGGGAGAGGACGATAGCCACACCCAGGAGTATATAGCCTGGTGCCGTAGGGGAGCGGATGGCGTAATAGGACCCCCAATCAGGACTTTTGACGTTCCGGTGGACGCAAACGGCGTTAGGCTTCCTCAGATGGTGAGTGGTGAAGTGTCGGACCCACAGCCTTCCCTCAGCGTGAGTTGGCAGAATGAGACTGTGGATGGGCCAGCAGTTATGCATGAGGAGGAGGTGGAGCAGCAAGTCATAGCTGTAGATGTAGACCCGGTGGAGGACGAAGAGTTAGACCTTGGGGCAAGGGATTTGGATATTGACGAAGCTGGAGAAGTGGCTGAAGTTGGGATGGACCAGGAGCATATGACTGAGGAAGAGGAGGAGTTTTCAGAGTCTTCTGACCCTGACTGAGAGCCCTAGTTTAGGTCCCAGCCTTAGGAGTTAGAACCGCCACTTTTTTGCTGTAGCCCACCGGTAGACAGACTGATATTCCCGGCCACTAGTCCCTTTTTGCTTTGTGACCCTTTTGATGTATCTTTTGTTGATCGAGGGGATATTGTACGTTAGTTTGTAAAAGAATATATATTATGGTTTAATTTATCGCTTAATTGTTATATCTTGCTATTCATGGTTGCGTTTTACAGATGTCCGGGTGTATATATATATATATACGTCGCTTCCGCGTGTGTCTTCTCTGATTGGGTTTATACGAGTCGGTGACGCAATCCTGGGAGCGTTGCACTTCGTATCGACCCTAGGCGGATGATCGTGCTCTCGTTGGGTGCGGGGGCGTGACAATACAAGAGAATGGTGATTGATGCAGCTAGTTATAATTTTGTCACAAAATCAAATCATGCAAGTACTAGTTTTACTCCTACACGTCATGCTTCACAATTGGAAGATATAGGAGTAATGGGTTTTGAGGAGAATGTGTATAATGAAACTTTTCAATCTAATCAGTTCTAGGATGTGTTGAAAGTAGCAGATAAACCTTTGTGGGCAGGTTGTGAGGACCACACTAAGTTATCGGTGACAGCCTAACTATTAAATATCAAGGCAGAGCATAATGTGTCTACAGATTGCTTCAACTCTTTTGTTGAAGTAATGTGAGAATCATTGCCTCGTGATAACAACATGCCAAGTGATTTTTATGATATGAAAAAGCTAGTGGATAACTTAGGTCTTCCGGTTGTAAGAATTGATGTATGTAGTAGGGGTTGTATGATATATTGGAGAGATGATGAAAATGCAGAATCTTGCAAATTCTGTAGCCAACCTAGGTACAAGATTAACAGGAGGTCGGGTCATACTGAACACATGCGTCTAAAGGCTTTATATGTTTTATCTGCCCTTAATTCCCAGATTGCAAAGGCTTTATGCATCTAAAGCCACTGCTGAACACATGACTTGGCATGCAAATCATGAAACAGAAGAGGATCTAATGTGTCATCCTTCAGATGCGGAGGCATGGCAATATTTTGATAGAACATACCCTGAGTTTGCAATGGAGCCTCGAAACATCAAGTTAGGTCTCTGTGCCGATGGACTGAAAGAACGCGTTCACCATTGAAGTTGACCGGCGATGAAATTTGAGAGCGTGTACAGGACTTTTCAACTGTTGTTGAGAACCCGCACGGCACAACTTTTGCGTATGGAAGTACACATAAGTGGACAAAACGCAGTATATTTTGGGATCTACCATATTGGAAAGCCCATCTTATTCATCATAATCTTGACGTCATGCACATAGAAAAGAATATTTTCGACAATGTCATAAATACTGTGATAAATGTCACCGGAAAAACAAAAGACAACTTGAACGCAAGAAAAGATATGAGAGATATTTGCGATTGGCCAATACTAGCTGTGGATGCAAGCAGCAGGGGACCAAAACCGAAAGCAGTTTATACATTGGATAAGGAGCAAAGGCGAGTTGTTTGTCAATGGTTGAAATCTATGCGGTTTCCTAATGGATATGCTTTGAACCTCGGGAGATGTGTTGATTTGAATGAATGTAAGTTGACAGGTTTGAAGAGTCATGATTGTCACATCTTGATGGAAAGACTAATTCCAATAGCTTTGAATGAAGTTCTACCGAACTTTGTATGGGGCACCATTACAGAATTAAGCAATTTCCTCCATGATATTTGCTCGACAGTGTTAAAAGCATCGCACATGGAAAAACTAGAGAGAGATATTCCAATTATTCTTTGCAACTTAGAAAGGATATTTCCTCTAGCGTTTTTTGATTCGATGGAGCATCTCTTAGTTCACTTACCTTATGAGACCAAAGTTGCAGGTCCCGTCCAATTTCGATGGATGTATCCATTTGAGAGGTAATGTTTTTTTTTTAAATACAGTTCAAATTAGTTTATCATATAATATGTTCCGATAAGCTTCTTTCTATTTCAACTAGATTCTTATATCATTTGAAGCAAAAAGTGAAGAATAAGGCACGTGTTGAAGCTTCAATTTGTAATGCATATATCGTGGAAAAAAGTGACAACATTTGCATCATACTATTTTGAACCGCACGTTCAGTGCAAGAGGCGGAGAGCAGGCAGAAATAATGAGGGCCCCATTGATCCCAATTACACGGCATTCTCTATTTTCAATTATCTGGATCGACCAAGCGGTGCATGTCGGTTTCGTTACTTATCAGGCAAAGAATTTCATGATGCTCATACTTATATTTTACTGAACTGCCCAGAAGTCAAGCCATACTTCAAGTAAGTGTAAATTTGTAAATATATGTTTTGCGTGTCAAATATTTGATAATAATGATATGTTTTTTAATATTAGGATTTTCCAAACTTCAATGTTTGGACTACAATCAAATGAGTTTGACCGTTTGTGCGATAAACAATTTGCAGCATGGTTCAAGACATATGTAAGTTGCCTATGAATCAAAACCAAGTTATTAAAATTATATACATCATTTAGTAAAATATATATTATTGACTTTGCATGTGTGATTTTAGGTTTACAGTAATTATGATGAATTTGGAGGGCAAGGATTGCTATATTATCTGTCATGGGGTCCACAGTTAAAAGTTCGAAGTTGGCCATCATATTTCATAAATGGATATAATTTTCATACTCAAGAATATGGAATGAGAAAATCCACAATGAATAGTGATGTGTCTGTTCGGTCATCCAATGGTGACAATTGGAAAGATGATTTTTATGACTTGTTGGATGAAATCATAGAGATACAGTACCCTGGACCATTAATGATGCGGGTTGTGTTATTTAAGTGCACGTGGTTCGACCCTGTCAAAGGAATAAAGGTGCATACGAAGTTCAATTTGATTGAAATAAATCACAAGAAAAGGTATATGAAGTATAAACCATTTGTCTTGGCACAACAAGCAATTCAAGTATGTTATGAATTATATCCTAGTTTGAAACGTGACAAAACTGATTGGTGGGCTGTATGTAAAATCAAAGTACGGAGGAAAATCGAGGAACACTGGAAGGATAGAGCCTACCAACAAGAGGAAGTGTGTAACACAGTTGAAATTAAGGAATATAACATACCAACTTTACAAGATCCATGTGGAGCAATGATAGATGTGGATCCAACTGAAATTTGCGAATTAAATGTACAAGAATGTTCTGAATCTGATTTTCAAACAAATGACGAAGACGAGGACGAAGATGAAGACGAAGACGACGACGACGACGACGAAGACGAAGACGAAGATTAAAATTTTTGTCACAAAACACTACATATGTGTAATTATTAATGCTACAAGTGCTATTTTGGTTGTTATCATTATTGTTCTTGTTATTATTGTTATTGTGCTTTTTTATTATTGTTATTGTCAATTATTCTTTCTATTTTAATTTATCGTCCGAAATTTTGTCCCTAAATGCCGACAACTCAAATATTATTAACGTGCCCTAACATTTCTGATATTCTAATTTCCGTTGCAAAATTTGAGATGCCAAAATTTTGGACTGAAAAAAAAAAAAAGACATAGCAAATTTAGGACCCAAATCAATGAGACGCTAAATTTTTGACCGAAAAAAATACGTCACAAATTTACAACGATCATTTAATATGTGCAAAATTGCAACGGACTCAAAACCTGTCCGTCACAAATTTTCGACCGAATATACTAGTCTGTCGCAAATTTTGCTATGGAATTTCTACCGTTTGAAATTTGCGACGGACTCAGACTGTCTATTGCAAATTTTGCTAGGGAATATTTACCGGTCGAAATTTGCGACGGACTTAGACCTGTCCGTTGTAAATTTTGCAAATTTTTATCCGTCGCAAAACTCAAACCTAACCGTCGCAAAATTTGCGACGGACACCATTGGTCCGTCGCAAATTTGCGAATGGTGTCCGTCGCAAATTTGCGACGGACACAACCTGGTCCATCGCAAATTTGAGACGGACTTCAATATGTCCATCGCAAATTTGCGACGGACCAAAATATGTCCGTCGCAAATTTACGAGGGAATTTACACCATTCAAAATTTGCGACGGACTCAAATATGTCCGTCGCAAATTTGCGACGGACTTACAAGGTCCGTCGTAAATTTGCGACGGTCATACCTAGTCCGTCGCAAATTTACGACGGACATAGTACGTCCATCCCAAATTTGCGACAGACATTGGAGTGCCGTCTCAAATTTGTGACAGACGTTCTAGGTCCGTCGCAAATATTTCACCAACAAAAATTTGTGACAGACCTAGAGTCTCCGCCGCAAATTTGCGATAGACGTACTATGTCCGTCGCAAATTTATGACGGACTTTCCTGTTTCGTCGTAAATTTGCGACGGACTTAGAGTGTCCGTCGTAAATTTTCGAGATTTGTACCCCATCTTTTTCCCCCTTCCTTCTCCGACGCCCTTTTCCCCGCACGTTTAGATCTACACAGGTCCCCCGCCGCCGCCGCCGTCGCCCGCCGCCCAGCCGTCCCTCGTCCCCGTCGCCATCGCAACTCCCCCGCCCGTCCCCGTCAGCGTCGCCCGGTCGCGGACCAACCCGCCCAGGCCCTGCCCGTTACAGCATCACCCCGCCGCCCCCGCTCGTCTCGATCGCCCTCGCCCCCGCCCGCCCCGCTTGTCGTCGCCCGCCCCCCGCCGGTCATCGCCCGCCCCGCCCGCTTCCTGCCCTGCGGCCAGCCCCTACGCGCCCGGCCCCCCCCCCCCGGCCCGCCCCTGCCCCCCAGGCCCGCCCGCCCCCGCCCCCCCGGCCCCTCGCCCCCCCCCCCCGCCTTTTCCGCCCTCACCCCTCGGCGACCCGTTACCTTGACCAACCGCCACCGCCCGCCCAGCCGCCGCCGTCGTGACCATAAATGCGCCCCAGCGACGCCGCGCCGCCCGTGACCATCGCCGTCGGCATCTGCCGCCGACACCGTTGTCACCATTGCCGCCGCCGCCCTCATCGTCGCCCATGCCCGTGTCGGGACCGCCACTGTCCATTCCGCCGGTTTTTCTTGTCCTTGAACCAAGTAAGCCAACTCTTTAACCCCTAGTTAGTATAATTAGGTAATTAGTTGGACTTGTTTAGGGATTATTTAGGATTACTTTTCATTGGCTAAATTACGGGTCGATTTCAGGATTGCATGTGGCTTTGATCGATGGTCGACTGGTTAATTTGTTTATTATGTGGATGATTAAGCGTTAAATGATGAACATTAAACAATTCTATAAAAATTTATGAAAAATTATGGAAAATTAAAAAAACGGTATGTGTTGATAACAAATATGAAATTTGACCGCAAAAGTTTTTTAAAATTTTTAACAAACTAAAATTTCATAATATCACAAAATTGAAAAAATTAATAGTGTCCACCCATTTTCGGTGAAATTTAGATTTTTTAACGTTCCGAGGAAAAAATTGTTAAAAAATTAAAAATTTCCATAACCTGATAAAATGGCTTAACATAAATGTGGTCACCATTGTGAGGAAAATTTTTTTTTTGTGAAGAAAAATTACAAAAATATAAAATTTCAAAACTGCACAGAATTGCCTAGAAAACATATGGCCATCAACTTGCAGTGAAATTTAAATTTCTTTAGATGACAAAAAAAATTAAAATTTAAAAATTTTCAAAATTTCACGGAATGGCTTATAATACCTGTGGCCACCCACTTTTAGTTATATTTAATTTTTTTAACGTGCCCTAAAAATTATTAAAATAAAGAAGGACTAAAATTTGGGAAACTTTACCTAATAGCTTAGACTACCTATGGCTACCCAATTTTAGTATGGAAATTTTTTTTTTTTTTTCACGGAAAAAATTTTATATTAAAAATAATAATTTAAAAATTCTTAAAATTTTAAAATTTCAAAACTTTACAGAATGTCTTAGAATATCGGTGGCCACCAACTTTTAGTGAAATTTTTTTTTAGGTCCCAAAAAAAATTTAACAATAATAATAATTTATTTCTTACAAAACTTTACAGAATGACTTAAAATATTTGTGGTCACCCACTTTCAGTGAAATTTAAATTTTTATACGTGGTAAAATAAATTTAATCAAAATGAATGCGATTCATATAGTGATGTTTGATACCTGTGGCCACCCATATCATGCTCATACATTGATGTTTCATATCAAAATGAATGAGATTCATAGTATATTTGCTTGTAGGAAATTGCACGTCATAAATACTCGACATTGGCTTATTTCAAGGAAACATTTTCTCGGTCTTTCCATCAAAATGGTAAACTTCGTCATGTACATCATTATGTGTTCATAATACGTGTCAATAGTTCTTTACATATTCGCATAACCTTCCTACTTGTCAATATAAACGTGGAGGTCACATGCCTAGAAGACAAGGCTCTTCCTCGTCCTGATCCCCGTCCCTTTCCTCTTCTCCTGTCCCGGCATCTAACCCTCAATCACAATATGGTCTGTCACAATATGGGCACGTTGGCCCTTCCTCCCACACTCAATAACATGTTACAGGACTCGACCACATGCGAACTGAACATTCTCCAATTCAATCTTCTTTAGCTCCCTCTCCTTCCGTTCCACCCCATTATTCAGTGGAACAATCGAATATTGACGGAAACAGAGGTCAAGAGATAACCGATTCTTCATATGCCCATTTGGAGATTCGTAAGTACTTCATTTATATTTTAGTATATGTCATATTTAAGGTTTTAGATATTGATGTCAACTGAATTGTCCATGTTGCACAATATTCGTATGAATGCAGATTCACGGATGCTACGACTGTTGTGAGGGAATTGAACAAAATAGTAAGAAACTTTTGGATGAGAGAGTATATTAATTATAGAAATGTTCCACAAGAAGTGAAAGAAATGTGGTGGAATGAGTTCAAGGTAAGTTTTACATATTTTATTTTCTCACCAATTAAGTTTGGTGTAGCATATTGATGGTCAAGAATGATGTAAAGGGACCAGAACAACTCTGTAGTTTTCGATATTTAAAGGACCAGATATTTTCCCCAACATGAACTTTACAAAATCTGTCTACATGTATCTGGTGCATGGTTATGGATATGTGATCATCATAATAATTTTCAATTTGTGTTTTTATTCATTGCAGCGGAAGTTCAAGTGGGAGGAAGCGGAAGACAATGAAGTGAGAAGAATTTTCGATAAGAAAATAAGTGATTTTATGCGAAATGTCATGAATAGAGCGAAGAGCAAGCAAGCGAAGCCGTCTTTCTTTACAACTGACAATTGGGTGGCAATTAACACATTATGGGCATCTGAACAAAGTTGGCAACTCTGTGAGCAAAATAAGAAGAATCAATCTTCTAGTTCTAGTGATGGGTCAGCCACATATGCTGGGGGCTCTATCAATATCGCGGAGCATCGCAAACGACTGGTAAGTCTGTTAAGTGAGTTATAAGTTAATTTAATTCAATTACTCAAGTTTACATTTTGTAGGCACATGAATTGGGGACGGAACCGACATTTGCAGCTACATTTGAACGCACATTTCAAAAGAAAGATAAAACATAGACTGGCGATCGAGCAAAAGCTGTTAAGGTATGTAAGGTTATACTTTGGCTTATATGTAAACTATAATGAAAACCGTGAATGCTTTCAATATTTATGGTATATATATATAGTGATTTTATTTTCATCTACATTGTTAATGTAGGAAAAATATGATGAACTTTTAATGAGCAGTGCTAGTGGTAGTGATGATTGTCCTGAGTCCCGGCCACCAGTTGATAATATGGCATTATGGATGGAGGCAACGGGTGGGGCGAAAAAAGGGAAAATATTTGGGCTGGGATCGTTGTCAAGGATGTACATGCCGAATAGTCCTGGAAGTTCATCATCCGCTGGGACTAGTCGAAGGAGGTCACGACCAGACGAGCAATTGACCCAGGAAGTGAATCGTCTGAATAATTTACTTATTAAGAAGGATGAACGAATACATAACTTGGAAGAACAAATGAAAATTGTTATGCAACACCTTAACCTCCATCGCAATGACTGTCCTCCTGTACCTCCAGCCAATCCAATAGGTGATGGGCACAATGATGACCAGCACATTGATGCCGAGAATGCTGATGCTGATGCTGATGATGATGATTTTCTCCAGTCTTTCTAGTTAAAATTCTGGGTAAGTTTGCTTCATAATCTTGGTTTTTTATAATTTCACTCATATTCATATGTAAGAACATTTATGTTCGTCCTAAAACGTATTTTTGTTATTTTACACCTAGTTCCACATCTATGCTTAAACGCTTTTTTTATATTCTGGACTGATTTATGTATCGACATTTCTTCAGGTCTCGACAAAGGTGACTACTTTTGGTGTCCTGCCATCGTACCAAAGCCGCGTCTTCTTCTGTATGGTTTTTTTGCATCTTCTATGGTTGTCCCGTCTCTTAATTCATGTTTTGAATGTATTGTAAGATTGGATATCAAATAGCATCATGTCGGACTCTACAACTTTCCTTCTGTTATTTGTTTTAATTATATGTCATTGTGTCTGGTTTGTCAGAATTTATGGTTTGTTCGTTTTTCTGTTTCAATTATATGTCATTGTCTCCTTTGATTGATATGGACAATAATTTATGGCCGAAATGATGTAAAAATAGCGAAGAATATTTTAAGCCGAATTTTGCTATTATTAAAGTTTGTCAGTAATTTGCGATGAAATTCGCGACGAATTTTCCCACGAAATTCGCGACGAATTTTTCGACGATTTTGCGACGAATTTTGCAACGAAATTTGCAACGAATTTTGCGATGAATAGAGTTCGTCGCAAATTTGCGACGAAATTTGCGACGGATTTTTGCAACGAATTTTGCGACGGATAGAGTTCGTTGCAAATTTGCGACGACATTTGCGACGAATTTGCGAACTATTTGCGACGGACATAGTTCGTTACAAATTTGCGATGAAATTGCGACCAATTTTTGCGACAGATTGAGTTCGTCGCAAATTTGCAATGAAATTTGCGACGAATTTGCGACGGATTTAGTTCGTCGCAAATTTACGACGAAATTTGCGATGAATTTGCGACGGATTTTGCAATGAAATTTGCGACGGATTTTGCGACGAATTTTGCGACGGATTGAGTTCGTCGTAAATTTGCGACGAAATATTTGCAACGAATTTTGCGACGGATTGTATTCGTGACTAATTTGCGACGAATTTTTTTTCGTTGCAAATTTGCGATGAATTTTTGAATTTTCCGTCGCAAAAATTTGCGACGCGCTAGTAGCGACGGAATTTTTTCCGTCGCAAATTCGATTTGCGATGGATTTTTCCACAATTTCCGTCGCAAATTTCGTCGCTAATCCGGTGTTTTTTTGCAGTGATCTTTTACACTTGCTGTAAATCTCACAACATAGTAATGGTGCAGAAAAACTGTCCTTTTTCTATCAATATAATATTTAAATTCATATGAAAACGTACACAAAAAAATCTCATTTTTAATAGATAACCACTTATATACCTCTATTTTTAAAAATACCAAACACATACCTTAATTTTAGCTTTGGAAATCACTTTACAACCTCACATCAATCATTCTTGCGTTCTTTTTTTTTTTTGGTGCAAAATATCAATATTATAAGGGTTAATACCACAAAAACCCAAAACTGATACACATGTGACAATTTTATCTCGAATTATTTTTTTAATCACAAAAATCCCAAACTATTACATTTGTGATAATTTTATCTTGAACTAATTTTTTGATCACCAAAAACTCCAAATTAGTACACTTGTGATAATTTTATTCCGAACTAATTACCACTAAAAATTCCGAACTGGTACATTTGTGACAAATTTAATAGAAACTAACAGAGGATAAATTTGTCATACGGTCTGCTTACTTTCCCCAAAAAAAAAAATTGTCATACGTCTACCAGTTTGAAGTTTCTTGTAGTAAAACAATTAGTTGGGGTAAAATTGTCACAAGTATACTAGTGTGGGATTTTTTGTGATAAATAGTTCAGGGTAAAATTGTCACATGTATACCATTTTTGGATTTTTGGTAGTCAAAAAATTAGTTTCGGGGTAAAATTGTCACAAATGTACCATTTTAGGATTTTTGGTGATCAAAAAAATAGTTCAAGATAAATTTATCACAGGTGTACCAGTTTGGAATGTTTTGTGATCAAAAAAATAATTCAGGGTGAAATTATCATAAGTGTACGAGTTTAGGGTTTTTCGTGGTATCAACCTTTATAAATTGATATTTTGCACCAGAATAAAAAAAATAACACAAGAACGATTGATGTGAGATTGTAAAGTGGTTTCCAAAGGTAAATTTAAGGTATGTATTTAGTATTTTAAAAATAGAGGTATATTAGTGGTTATCTATTAAAAATGAGATTTTTTGGGTACTTTTTCATATGAATTTAACTATTATATTGACACATAAGAGGACAGTTTTTTTGTACCATTACTGTGTTGTGAGATTTACAGCAAGAAGATTGACTAAAACCAATTGGATTCAATTTGACAGTAAAATTTATTAGAAACTAACAGAAGGTAAATTTGTCACACGGATACCAGTTTAGGGTTTTTGGTGCTAAAAAAATTAGTCGAGGGTAAAATTGTCACAGATATACCGGTATGGTGTTTTTTGTGACCAAAAAAATAGTTCGGGCTAAAATTGTCACAGGTGTATTAGTTTAAAGTTTTTCGTAGTATTAACCTATATTATAAAACAGATGAAGTGCAACAGCTTAGGGCATCCCCCAACAATACAAATAGTGCTAATAATTCAAAAAGATGGAGGCAGGAAGTCTCCACTTAGTAGCCAATATAACATTTATTGGGGAAAATCTAATTTTTTTAGCTTCACTCTACTTCTTACATTTTTGCACACCTTAGCCAAAAAAATATACATGTCAGTTAACTTGTTTTGAAACCTTTTTCGATTGCGTTCCATCCAAATGCCATAAATGGTAATCTTATACAATCTTTATCGATATGTTTTGGACAGGAAACAAATCAAACATCGATAGACATTCATCGCAAGAGATAATCACCAAATAAGAAAAGATAAGCATTAAATATTCAAACATCATTCAATCAACTCAAATTAGGTGACAAACAAAACTACCCTTATCCTAGGGCTTAAGGATTAAGTTGTCGATTTTCCATGCGCTCGATAATCCTTTCCCATTGTTATAGATCGAACTACTGACAATGTGCACCTTGTCAAATTAGGAAATAATCATAATTGGATATGCTTTGAATCACAAGAATTCAAGTTAGATCACAATATCATCAGATTAGGAAATAAATCAAATATTCAAACTTGGTTTGAGATAACTGCCTAATTTGGAAGATTTGGTTTCCAACTTTGTGACCAGTGAATTATGGGACGGCGGCCGGCAATGGACTCTCGATGATGATGAGGTGCTCAGCCCGGTGGACTCTTGATGAGGGGCTCCTCAACTTGGACTGCTCACTATGAGGATGCTCGTGGTGGGGTGTTGCTGGCATGCGGCATGGCTCGGCCACCATCGATTATGGCCATGGGTGGTTGGTAGGGACTCTCGGTTAACCTGCAAAACAGAGAGACAAGCACCGTCTTTTTCTCGGAGGAGGGTTATCAGCAGCAGGCGTCGGGACAGAGAGCAATAGGGTCGGGAGAAAGAGTAGCAAGGGTCTCGCTGTTGGCGCGCTCAGTACAGTGCTAGAGCTCGTCATCATGGCTAACGCCAGGGAACTAGCAAGGATCGGCGACGGGGCTGAAGCTTGTCTATACAAGGCTGGTCTCCGTTTGGATAAGCAGCTCGGCTCGTGGATCGTCGTTGATGAGTCTCGAGGTGCAGTAGTTTCTCATGATTAGGCCTTATTAATGCACTGGGCTCTATTAACCCAAGGCCTTTCATTGATTAAACTTTAACGGGCTAATTTTGACTGAACTAAACTCAATAAAGCCTCCCCCTCTCTAACATATTTCAGCCAAGGCAAGGTGCATGGGCTTGGCCAAGTTAAATTTCGCTTATGGCCTCAATTAACCTCAAAATTTTTAATAAATTTTAGCACCGATCATATGGGCTAAAACTATCTCAATGAAAGCTCAGAACCTTGTATTTTAGCTTGAATTTTCGGCCACCAACACTTCTCATGGCATGGCCGAATTTTTCCCTTCCTCACGGGCTCGATCCATATAATTCAATTAAGCTCAAAACCTTAATCCACCGCCAGTCTAATTAAATGATCTTTTTTTTTATGAATTTATCTATATGCCATGAAATGCTCCTAAAAACAATATGGAATTTAATGATAATTATTTTTGCTAGGAGCCGTGGTTGATCCCTAATTTGCATGTTAAATTGATTAAATCAAAATCCAAAAATTGCGGTTGGTATGGGCTTAGGAGAGTCCATGCTAAGTTTTTGGGCTTAGTAATCAATTAATTTTCCCTTTGGCGAGGTCGCGACAATTACGACCAAATATAATCAAAGAATCGATTCCTTGGTGCACTTAAAAAGGTCCCCGTAAGTAACCACAATCGAACCAAGAAAATGTGGCACGCCTAAGCTTAAAATGTAGACATATTCGTTTGCAATGTGCGTTGTACTAAAATATGATATTTTTTAGCCTAGTTACAGAGATAAGAAATGGGCTTTGATTTGTCTGTCTCTTGTCTTTAGGATCCGTAGACCAAGCTTGTGCTTGATGTTTGACTATTTATTTTCGAAAGAAAAGGTACAGTAATGCTAGATTATCTTCTCAACTTCCCCATCCAATAAAAGTTGCAAATGTTTTCACACAAAATCAATATATTTGTAGACTACCGTTGGCACGAAAATGTTCACAAATCAAAATTTGATAAAGGTTTAACTACGCGCCTGGACGTGTGGCTTGAATCCACATGTCTTTAATCAGACCTTTTTAGCTTTGGAAGAGCAAGCTGTTCTAGCTGTTCTTGTCTTTACACAAGTAGGGTAAGGCATGACCTTTTAAGAGTATCCTTCACTTCCAAAATTCTATGAGTCTGGATTCAATCCCAAGCCAATGAAGCCATATAACTCCTCAATAAAAGGAAGGATTAAATCATGAGAATGTCATTTTGATGATCTGAAAACCATGACAAACATGAAAATTAGTGTGCAATGCATGCTGATATCCCGTTTGTCGAGGCTACCGTGGATATGGCTCGGTCACAGAAACCTCATTTTTTGAGTGGTTGTTCGATCTACTTCTTGATCTATTGGCCTCAGATACCCTCGAATTATAATCTTGCGTAGATGAAATATCCGATTCAGCGCCACTATGTATGAAGAATGCGGGTCGAGACGGCACTTGGAGAGTGACTGAGTGGCCGTTAAGCATCAGCAGGACCAAGGCCATTGTTGGCCGGTTAGCCGCGATTTCTTGGACACATAGTAGACCAATGTGGATGCACCTTGCGATTTCAGTACTTGAACCAGAAGTTATAGAGGGATCGATGATGTTTGATATTGTTCCTTCCCTCCAACTCTTCCAAACCTGCAAACATTTGATCAACATTGAGCAAATTGATCTCCAAAACATTATGCGAAATGAGAAGGTATGTTTTTATACTCACATAGCTTGTAAGAACCTCCGAGTTATCACCCACACGAAAAAGATTGTTCTTCTGACCACTCACAATCTCTAAAACCAGTACTCCGAAACTAAAGACATCGGACTTGACAGAGAAGTTTCCATGCATCACATACTCTGGCGCCATATATCCACTGTAGATCAAAATAAGTCCATTTTATTAGCCCTATTGTTTTTTTTTTTTTTTTGTCTAGATTAGCTCTATAGTTTGCCTTAGTAATTTTGGTAAGGATTAGATATAGGAGGTTGTAGCACTTACTAGGTCCCCACTATTCGGTTTGTCTCTGCTTGAGTTTGGTCCAACTCAAATAGCCTCACCATACCGAAATCCGATATCTTAGGATTCATGTCTAAGTCCAACAAAACATTGCTGGCTTTGAGGTCTCGATGGATGATACGAAGTCGAGAGTCTTTGTGTAGGTAAAGCAATCCTCGAGCAACACCCATTATTATCTTGTGACGCCTATCCCAATCTAGACTCTCACGCTTGAGGGGATCTACACATTTTGTTGAAAATCACCTTCTATTAGACGTCCCTTAATCATTTCATGAGTATCTGATTTCAGGAATGACAATCCGAGAACATACCGAAAATGAACTGATCAAGGCTTGAATTGGGCACAAACTCGTAAATGAGAAGCTGCTCGATTCCTTCCAGACAAAAACGTTGGAGCCTGACCAAGTTCCTATGTTGTAGCCTAGCTAGTAACATGACCTCGTTCTTGAATTCTACTTCTCCTTGGCCAGAGTTCCGTGACAGCCGTTTCACTGCAATTTTCTGTCCGTTGGAGAGCCAACCCTAAATTTTCATCAAAGTTGGTCCTTGTGAGTATCGATATGTAATTGAAGCAATTCGAAGAGTATCAGATGCTTTGTTAATTAGTACCATGTAAACCGCACCAAAACCACCTTGTCCAAGCTTCTTGGAATTAGAGAAGTTATCAGTTGCAGCTCTGATAGTCCTGAAATCAAATTGCAGTGACTCCGCCGTGCTAATTTCATCCTCAACTTCACCTAGAAAGAGACAAACACGGTCATTCAGAGCAAACATCATTGTCCTTTCATAGTTTTCGTAATGAAACGTTCACAAACTTTTAGTAAGTATAATTGCACCTGCAAGCGTCACTAATTAACTTGCTATTTTGGCCTGCTTAATCGGGCAATGTCAACAATTGACAATGAGAAATGCGCACATGAACAGGTACGAGCAGTGCATGTATGTAAAAATCGAAATATCAATTCCATGTTCTGGAATTCTCAACCCAATTTGTTAAAAAAAAAAAAAACTGGCCTAATTGTCACTATTGTGCTGGTGCAAAAGCATTACAATTAGTTAACTTTAATTAGTTTCATGGTCGTTTTAACGTCATGAACAGTCGCTGTTCCAATGCAAAAGGATAAAGACTCACCTTCAACTCTTTGTCTGGGCTGCTGCTTCTTCCTTTTCACTACCAGGAGTATGGCAACGCCGATAAAAAGTACCACAGAAACACTTGCGGCGACTGCAATGATCACAGTCTTCGTTGAATTGCTCTTTCCACCTGCAAAAGCATAGGCACATTATGTTTATGATCATTGCCAAATCTCGTTGGAGAGTATTAACATTTCAGAAAGATCACATTATTCTCCATAATTTAAAGTTTTTGGGATTAACCGGTTACCTTTTCAACTTCAAGTCCATTACTTTCATGAATTTCTTACGGAAATCTGGGTAATGATAGTGCAATGGCTTTGAGGAACCGAGTGGAGCAAGGAACAACCAAGTTTGCAAATGTTCTGGTCAAAACTTTCTGCAGAGTTATTAGATGCTCCCCGTGTGCACATATGGGACCACTATATACATGAGGACCACAACGAAAAGGATAAATAGGAAAATTAATTACAGTTTTTTGTTAATTTGGGTTAGAAGAACAGTAACAGAGTAGTATATATCTCTATTTTCTGTACTTGCGAAATATAAAAAATAAATAATAATGAGGAATTTCTTTCCCAACTCAATCTAGAGAAATGCTATACATAATTAGAGAACTTATTGGAACCCTCTTATTAAGTGATTTTCCGATTTTTTATTGGTCATCAATTATTAAATGCAGGGATTGCACTTATTTCAAACCCCAATAAAAATTCGCCACACCATTTAGTGACAGGATTTGGGCAAAACTTCTTGGAATGTCTTATATCACTAATCAATATTATCATAAGTAACTTCATCTTCCGACGATCAAACGCAATTAAGGTAAGTTTTAGCCTCTCTTTTCCAATGACATCGGATGTTATAAAATCCTAGTAAAAATCTAAGATCTCTTCGACCAAAAAAAAAAATCTAAGATCTCATGCAAGTCCGTGTCGCCAATGTTTCAATTATGCCTTCACAATTTTCATACCCTTTTCTTTTATTTTTAAGAAATATTTGCATTTATGTTAATTTACGAATGGTGGTACAAGATGATGAGAAATAGTGAAGATCTGCTACCGATTCATTATCCTTAGCCTAGACTCACTTTATTATTCAATTTTAAATTCTCATACGACGGCTTGTGAGCTATGTATGCCATGAATTGCGCTTCAATGAACTGGCTGTAATAGTTGGCTAATGGCCATGTGCATGCATCAAAGATGAGAGATATGAACCCACGTCTTCTTTGGCCGAAAGTATGGACCAACGCACACATACTCTCTTGCAACAAAGAATTTATCCAACGTACCGATCCAAACGAAAAAAAGGTTTGCATGATCTAATGATCTAAAAAGCATGTAGATTAAACTCATTTGAATGATTGATCGCGTAAATCTCACGTGGAACCTGGATAATTAATTATAGAAGAAAGAGACATAATCACCTGGTATCTAACTCCCAAACAAGAACCAACGTACCTGGTGGTGGAGGGGGCGCAACTGCCACCGGTGGTGGCTGTGCGGGGGGCGGCGGAAGTGGCTCGCCTACGGGGTCGAAAGAACTGAGCATTGGTCTCGTATCGGAATTGGCAACTCGGTGCCATGATGTTCACTCCTAACTTCCCGGCACAGCACTGCCCGAGTTTCCCGATGACTGTCAATAGGCAGTCGTTGCATTGCTGCTCCGTCAAGTCCGGCGTGCACTGCAGCATCGCATAGATGGTGGAAAAATTCACCGACGTGTTCCCCGTTGCGTACTTCCGCAGCGAGCCGCCAACTGCCGCCTTGCCCCGCAGATCGTCCAACAGCAGTTGTAGTGCCGTGTTGTACGTGTCCGGGCTCGTGACGTCGTTCACATTGGACAGCAGGTAGCTAGGGTTGGTCATGACCGTGCCAAAGATGGAGGCGTTTGAGTACCGGACTGTGCAGTTCCCACTGTAGAGCACCGCCTCCTTCTGGAGGGAGCAGAGGCGGCGAATGTCAGAGGCCGAGGCATTGAGGCAGGTGTGGCAGCTCTTGGCAGTGAGGTCGCCGCGGCAGTAGCCGATGACGTAGAGGGTTTGGGAGGCGCCGGAGATGGCGGCAGAGTCATTGAAGAAGCCGTAGGTGAGGGGCAAGGAGTTGGTGGTGGAGATGGAGGAGAGGAGGGTGGCGAGGGTGGTTTGGTAGGTGCTGTTGGCGGTGAAGCTGCCGGTCGAACCACAATAGGGCGCTGGGAAGTAACCTTGGGCGTTAATGGTGGAAACAAAGGTGAGAAGAAGCAAGAGAAGGAGATTTGGAGGACACATTTCTCTCCCGTTTCTTTGGTGTTTCGGGTCTTTCTTAGATTAATATGGATGGGCTAATAGCTTGTGAATCTGTAGTTTGTGTAGCTCCTACACAAGTTGCTTCGTCGAAATCTATTTCGTCCACGACTATTATTTTGGAGTGGGGGTTGGGGCGGCTTGAATTTTCAGAAAACGAGTGATTGACGGTGAGGAGGTTAAATGAATACTTTTTGGTGAAAGTATTATTCAACGTTTGTAAATTTCTACTTTTTGAGAAAAGTCTGAACCGAATGGAGGCCAGATGAAACTTTTTCTTTGCCATCCGTTTTCACATTTCTCATAGTCAAGCTGCTCTTATTGTCTTTCATATCTATCGGCTAGCACTGAAGGCGAACTCGAAGTACCATGGACACCGTGGGGGGGGAGCAAGTCACGAGCCATGGTAAAAAGAATGGGGAAACACGAAACTTTGCTCAGTCACCAACTTCGAAATGTTGATGTTTGTCTTTGCTAACTTTTTGATTGTAATAGGATTAGTTCGTCCTCAGGTATATCTCAACCGTACTTGTAGATGACAGAGAAAGCCAGTGGGATATATTTCTTTTTTACAGAGCAATGAACATACAATTTTCTGGGCACTATTCAACTGAAGGGATGTACCAAGAACCGAAACAGAACGATCACGCAGAAAACAGAGAAAATAGATGATGCACAAATTTACCCAGGTTCACTCTTGAATAGGGCTACGTCCTGCAAAGAGATTTCACTATATTTTTCGATTTACAGCCACTCAACTCGTTACAATGATCAGAAAAACGAGCAAAATATATATATACCCCAAATGGGCTCAAAACCTAAACTTATATGAAATCTCTTAATTTCGCACCGTATGGGCCAGCTCAAACCCGTTGAGTTTTCGGGGGTGCTGCCCCCGAGCTCCCGCCTGCTCACCGGCGAGTGGGACAGCCGTCCGCTGACCAGGTAGCGGAACCCCCGTCGAGGAGCGCTGCCGCTAAACCCTCGCCCACTGACCGAGCAGCGGGGCACCCGTGTCGGGGGCGCTGCCCCCGAACCCCCGCATTCTACACGCATGGGTCACATATCGTCAGACAACACTTCAGTTTTCCTAAACTCACGTGAGCGTACCTGGTGTGAAAAACAAAGGTCCCCGAAGTATTCGCCAACTTCAACATCAACGAGCACGCTATCTCCATCCATAGGGTGGATTTTGTCATATGGAATCGATTGGTATATGCATTTTACATATTCTAGGGCCAATTCCCCACCATTGCCAATATCTACTCAATTTGGACCACCTCACATAACCCAAAATGTTCGTAATGTGGAACAAGCAGAGTTTTCAAGTTCCTTCAACGTGAACCTTGAATCCAAGACATTACACACAAAAAAAATAGGTGGAATGTTCTTATACCATTTGAGGGATTTTTCCTTCATGGCCAATGTCGCTTTATCGAAGAAGGAACCGTCCTCATTGTTTGCCAATTTCACTGACATCTTATATAGGAACAAAACGGGCGGTTGCTTGACAGATAATCGCTGGACCAAGCATCCATTGCATCCTTGAAAATCTGCAAGAAGTCCCTACAGACTTCAATAACCCTCCAATCTTGTTGTTTCAACGATGAGAGACCGACACTTTTGCTACGAGAGGTGGAGTACAACGTGCACATTATTTTTTCACGACAAGTTGGAACGTTTAATGAGTCTAGAGAACCTTCAAACTTATCTAACTCACAATAGTCGAAAAACGTTTTTAATGATGTTATCATTAGCCTTTTCTTTTAAATTAATTTCCACCTACTCGTTCGATGATCATCAAGTATGGACTTTCGTTAACATCATATTTTCAATATCAACATCAAATTATTTGCACTACAAAAAAACACCGGATTAGCGACGAAATTTGCGACGGAAAATTTGAAAAAATCCGTTGCAAATCGAACCGTCGCTAATAGGTCGTCTCAAAATTTTGTGACGGAAAATTTAAAAGTTCGTCACAAAATTAGTCACAAATTAGCCATGAATACAATCCGTCGCAAATTTCTGACAAACGCTATCCATCGTAAAATTCGTCGGAAAATTCGTCGCAAATTTCGTCGTAAAATTTGTCGCAAAATTAGTCGGAAAATTCATCGCAAATTTCGTCGGAAAATTCGTCACAAAATTTCGTCGCAAATTAGTCGGAAATTTCATCGCAAATTAGCCACGAACTTTTTCGATGAAATTTTGCAACGAACTTTGTAATTTGTGATCATACAATAAAATCATTTATTTTATTTTTCGATTTTAAACCTAATTAAAAGCAAACTTAATTTTTGGAACTTATATTTAACATTGATTAAGCACTTAATAACATCAAAATATTATTATAATATGAAAATGAAATACATTCATCTACATTTTCCACAAGAATGACATAAATAAAGAACCAAACTGAAAGGTACATTCTTCCTCTTCAAGATAGACTTTCTCAATTGAAGATTAAGCGTCAAGCCATTTGTCCATTTCTTCTTGTGAAGATTTAGTAGCATTTTTTCCTCCAGTTCATTCTTCATGTAATTGATGGCAATTGAGTAATAGTGTCTGTTCAGCCCATGGATCAATGCCTAAAAATATGAATTCAACCCCATGAGATAAGATCAAAACTCAATATTCAAAGAGAGCATTATCTGGTCAGCACTCACTTGGATGGACGGTTTGTCGAGATGTCCAAGGTTGGAGGTCGTCTGCCTGGGTTCTTGGCCAAGCATCATGGTTTGTGGGTTGATCAAACGGAATGCATCAATCACCACCTTCCCTTTGACAGTCTAAATGGGATCCACAACTACTGCAACCGCACGCTAATTTAAAGCCTCAAAACTCTGATTTTATAAGAACACATCAAAAGTATAAAGCAGCCTTGTTAACAATTGGATCCAACTGGAAATGTATAACCAATTATATTCTAGCAAAAAAAAAAAAAAGATAAGAAACCAATCATACACAAATGCAATAGGCTATGGTCATCAACCCACTGTAAACCATGAGGAAACAATTAAAGCTGGAAACATACCATTGGGAATGTCCTTAAGCTATATACCACGACCCTGAAATACCAGCAAGCCATTAATCCCTTGGAAAAAAAGATTAAAAAAAGAGAGTCCAAGCGTGCTAGTACCTTTTTGATGGAGAAGCCCTTGCTGGAGGGCATCCTGACGAGGGCAAGACCGGAATACCCTGGGCCGCTCGATTCCAGGCATCACCGGATCTTTCTTCGTCGCGCTCGATTTCCTCCTCCTCTCGGGCACGCCCTGTTTCTCCACGGAGCTCCCTCCTTTCGGATTCTCCTCGCTTTCCTTCTCTTTTGGGGCGTCGTCCCCGTCGTCATCTTCGGCCGAGGCCTCCTCGTTGGAAGCCTCGGCCTCCTCCTCCTCCTGAGCGGTGGTCTCTCGGTCCTCTTGCTTCGCCTCCTCCGCCTCTAATTTCTCGGGCAGCTCCTCCTCCTTGCCGTCGACGGGGGGAGGAGCCGTTGCCCCTTCGGGCTCCGCGGCCTCTAGGGCTCCGGAGGCCATGGGCGAGGATTCGCCGGGGGAGGAAGCGCGGGTGGGGGAAGGGGGTACCGAAAACCCTTAGCGAGCGCGAGAGGTTTGGGGGTGTGGGGAGAGGGGAAGAAGGAGAAGCAACGAAGCGGAAGCAGATCTAATATAATCGAGAAAAGAGGGAGAGAGAGGGAGAACAGTGAGCAAGAGAGAGAGAGAGAAATTACGGGTGAGGGCAGGGCTTTGGGGCGCTCCTTTTTTAATCAAATTTCCGACGAACCTTATAGTTTGTCGCAAATTTTTGCGACGAACCTTAAGTTCGTCGCAAAAATTAGCATTTGCAATGAACCTTTTAAGTTCATCACTAATTTGCGACTGATTTTTTTTTTCCGTCGCAAATTTGCGACGGATTTTCTTTTCCGTCGCAAATTTATGACGGATTTTGCAATGGATTTATTTTCCGTCGTAAATTTGAGACGAATTTTTATTTCGTGGCAAATTTCATCGTAAATTTGCGACGAATAATTTTCATTGCTAATTTGCGATAGGAAAAAATATCCGTCGCAAATTAGCGACGAAAAATTCCTTATCGTAAATTTTCATGGCAAAATCCATATTTTTTTGTAGTGTTGTGTAGGGATAATACTAAACTATAAATCAAACTCGTACTTACCTAGATTTTGAACACTTGCCCCTATAATTATATGAAATATTCAACAATGTGCTACGATTAATAATAACCTATATATATGTTCCCTCATATACCAAATATTTTGTACTCCTCTCGAATTGTTAATAATTTCTTTTTACGTGAATTATCATGCCCACATAGGGTCAACCTCGCCGGGCCCTTGCCTCTGGCCGATTGCTGGAGGAAGACGGGAAGAAAAAAAAAGAAAGAGAAAGAAAAATAAATAAATAAAAAGTAAGTAAAAATTCGAAAAAATAATTAAAATATTATTAAAAATTATCAACGTCGATACCAGGCGCGCACAGAAAAATTTTAATTATTCACCCACAGAAAAATTGTCTAAAAATTTTTTAATTTATTTTATTTTTATCAATTCAATTCTAAATATTTTAATTTTGTCAATTCAGTTCTAAACCTTTTTTAAACTTGGCTATTGAGTCTATCTAGCAAATTTTAACATAAAATCACTGACATAGATGCCGGTAATGTCACGTAGAATGGCCAACACTAATATAGACAATATTTAATAATATTTTATTTTACTTTCAAAATTTTTAATTGTTATTTTCTTCTTCTTTCTTTTCTTTCTTTCTTTTTCTGTTTTTTTTTTCTTCCAAGTCCAGCCACAATCTCAATAGATTTACGACTTTTCATATAATTTTTTTTAACAAATAGGTGTCACGGACCAAAGCAAATAAACTAAAATATAACGTTTGACTGTTATATAACATTAACTCCACTAATAATGCATCATGCGGTCCACTATGATTTCATATTCACTTTAAACAATTGGTACGAAGCTTCAGAGTATATTATATATCATCGTCTTTTAACCCGATGATAGAGATTGGAGTAGACAAAGGACAATAACGAAAAGGAAACAGTAGAATATTCAGAGTTGATTCTTTGCGTGACGAGACTAAACCGTAGAAGAATTTCTTAGTATTGTCGGATGTGCGCTTTGATTTTTTTCTAATTCCAAATAGACGAGATTTTCATAATATGTAATGGTCGACATATAAATTGGACTATACAGAATTTATTCACGATATTTTTTTTTTGGAATTTAGATATTTGACCGAGAATCAAAGAAGCCTAGTGGTTAGTGCCGGTGGAAATGATAGAGCACGCCATACGGTAGAAGGACGACCGCGAAGTCTCCGGAGCAAGAATTCAACATAGAAGACTTATGATATGAAAGGGAAATGACTTGCAAATTGAATGGATCAACCGTGTATTGAACTCCTAAGGTGTAACCTTGACCCCGAATTTCGATTTCCAGTCGGCTATTAACCACTGACGATAAAAGTTTGCTATTGGGTTCTCTACGATCCTTTGACAGCGATGTCGATGGCGAAAGCCGGGAGATGCGCGTCACCCGTGTGGTGAGGGGCAGGATGGCCGTGAGGAGGGAGAGAAGGGTTTTGCAGTTTTTCTTGTTTTGGCTAGAAATTGGTGCATCGGTGTATTTTCGTTTTTCTTGTTCAAGTTTGCTCTTCTTGTTATGTTGACACATTGCTAATTAAAAAGCTTCATGAATGATTGCACGTGGCCAAGCAGCGGCATTAACACGCATCACTGGAGAGGGGGGCGGGCTCTCCATAGCTCATTAGCAAGGGCCGTCCGGCAATGGCGGGTGGCGGATGCCCACCCTCTGAAAATAAGAAAATCAACTTCGTTTTCCTAGTTTTGCTATTTCCCTACACTTCGTTGGGAGAAGATATCAGCACATCATATTGTTATGTAGTGTGGAGCGACATAAAAAAAAATGGCTTTTGGAGATTATATTTGATCGTGAATACAAGTTATTATGGAGGAGAGAGAAGCTAATAAATTACTTGAATAGCTTGATTTGTACATCATGTTAGATGATGAAGTAATATATGCAATCCTGAAAAAAAAAAATTGACTCTTCAGAGCAAACTGCATATATCAAAAGTTTGAATTTAAGTATTTATTGGTTCATGTGCTATGCAGGGTGTTCCATGGATTTCCAGATAACGGGTCCATGAGTCTATACCCTCATATTATAAAAACAAACAAGAGTTTCCATTCTATTTTTTACCGTTCCACCGCATATTCTCCGGTTAAATTTCTGATGAACTTGCCAAGAGTTGAGACTTTTCAAAAGCATAAACTTATCTTAACTACAGCTCACACCGTCTTACTTCCAACTTCAGCTTCGATCCTTCGGTAACAATATCATCTAGGGTGTGGATCCGTCATGGAAGCTTCGTTTATTGATGTCGGTGATGAGCGATGAACAGTTGCAGTCAACATTTCTCTACCACTGACATCTGTCAGGTATGCAGGCCGTGTTGGCATTGGGAGGGTCGTGCTCTCATTCCCGAGCATTAAAACCACCGAAGCCATGGTAGGCCGTCTCGCTACATTCTCTTGAACACATAACAATGCAATGTGGATGCATCTTAACATTTCACTTCTCGAACTCCCATGTAACATCGGATCTATCAGGCGAACGGGTGTTCCCTTTCTCCAATTTTTCCATGCCTGCAGTACACAGTCGCAAAAGCAAGTAAATGGGATTTGTAATTTCACATGCGCAAGGAGAGGTATTATAGATTTTCACTAACTAAATTGTTGGACAAAACTCCACAATTTATACTCACGTAGCCCAGTAGGTGCTCCGAAGTCCCCAAAGTGCTGAAGTATGAATTCTTCTTGCCACTGATGATCTCTAATACCACTACACCGAAGCTATACACATCAGTCTTCACAGAGATCTCTCCATGTCTTACATATTCAGGAGCCATATAGCCACTGCCACATGTAAAATTAACAAACGGATCCAAGAATGATCAATGGGGAAACTGAAATTGGTGCCTGTTATCGTTTTATACTTTCCTAGAAAGGTTGAAACAGACAAAGGAGCTTTAGATAAGTTTATTTGAAACTTACAAAGTTCCTGCTATTAGTGCAGTATTTGCTCTACTTTGGTCCAAAACAAATAGCCTTGCCGTGCCAAAATCAGTTATCTTGGGATTCATCTTCTCATCCAGCAGAACATTGCCAAGCTTCAGATCACGATGTATGATCCTAAGGTGTGAATCCTCGTGCAGATAAAGAAGTCCTCGAGCGATTCCACTTATTATACCGAAACGCCTCTCCCAAGTTAACAACATACGTTTGATTGAATCTGCAAAATAGACATCATTTAGGTTCTTAATTGTTCTGCGTGTAATGCAAAGTACTACCAAATGGTTTGATGCAAAAATCTGTCCAATCAGTACATTAACTATCATTGAAATGGAAGCGACAAATTTGAACGTCCAAATTCGTACCAGAAATGAATCCTTCAAGGCTTGAATTGGGTGCGAACTCAAGAATAAGAAGTCTTTCCCCTTCTTCCAAGCAATACCCAAGGAGCTTAATCAGATTTTTGTGCTGAAGTCTGACCATCAGAGTGACCTCATTCTTGAACTGTTGCTGACCTTGATTAGAACACCCCTCGAGCCTCTTCACAGCAATGTCTTGTCCATTTTCAAGCTTGCCCTGCAGTCAAATTTTCATGTGCAAGAAACAACGTTTATCTCCTTGTAGTGACGTAATTCCCAAATAAACACTGACAAATTGTTTTTTCCAGCTACCCGATACACTTTTCCGAATCCCCCTTCTCCAAGCTTATTGCCTTCCGAAAAGAAATTTGTGGCAGCCCTGATCTCGCTTATTTTGAACTGTAAGCTTTCAGCAGTTTTGACCTCGTCTTTTGCTGAAGAAAATGCAGAGCAATCAACATGAGATCTCCAGAATCCGATCAGAAAAAAAATCAAAATTGTCTTGTTCTCAACATGCCATTTGGGCTTTCTTAATTATTTAATAAAAATTTAGAATTGGTTTTAGATTCTGCACCATCTCTCTAAGGGGGAATATAAACCAAAATCACGCCGTTCGCCCTCGCACACTACTTTAATCCTTATGCTAAGCTTGATAAGAAGTCATCCAATACCAACTACAATGCAGAACGCAAAACTACCGATAAATCCACTGACCAGATGTGACCGTCCATGGATTATGCCTTCTCCTTCTAATAAAGCAACACACGGAGACAATAACCATCACGAAGAGAACTGCCGAACCTACCACAGCAACCACGATGCGTAATGACTTCGAGATATTACCTGCCAACATCAAGCAATGCGTTTAATCCAATGAAATTGAAACTCATGATTGTTAGCATTTCATATTAAAATGATTCTTTCTATAGCATGGACATCCAAACATTGGGCCCTACTAATCCCCATTGATACATGGACAGGCAATTTCATGCGTATCGGATAAGACTTTATCCCACATAGCTGGCGCGGACTCCGAATGAGAGTTGTCATTCATGAATCAAAAATAAGCATAACCTTAAAATTGAACCAACCATTGGTGACTTGGGCGTTTACAGGTGGAGGAGCAGCGGGGTCGGCCTTGGTGACTGCAGTTGGTGGTGGCGGAGATGGCGGTGGATTGCTGGGAGCGGAGTTGAAAAACGGGTACAGGTCCCATCGAAAAATGCAGCTCGGCATGTTAACACCACCGCCTTGTTTTCCATGGCAACATCTTTGATAATCATTTTTTGCATTCCCACAAGCAACTCTGGCAATCAATCTGAGACAAATCGGGGCTGCACTGCAACAGCGAGAACAAGGTCTGGAAGTTCGGCAAGGCCGTCCTCCCTGCCGCGAACTTGAGCTCTGACGTCCCCATCGAAGCCCTCGCTGCCAGCTCCTCCGTGAAGTTCGTCCATATCAGATCGAACTGATCCTGATCCATCTGGAGGTCGCCGGGTGTTGTAATAGCTTAACGTCGGAAGGGTCTGCTTCACGCCGTACATCGGATGATCAGCGTAACGGATGATGCAGACAGAATCTCCTGTCCCCAAGGACCACGCAGCTTTCTGGTTCGGACACTTGATAATCAAATCTTTAGCAGCAGAGCTTATGCACTTGAAGCAAGTATCGTTCGAAGAGTCGCCTCTGCAGAAACTGAGCACGTAAACAACGTCCGAGCCGTTCCCTATGTTCCCGGAGTAGAACCAGCCATTCGAAGCCATTTCGCTAGGCAGGGAAGAGAGGACGAGCTCACGGTTCTTGGCGTAGTCGCTGGTGGCCGTGAAGTTGCCCGTGTCATAGCAGTGTTGAGCGTTGGAGAGTTCAAACGTTAGGATGTGAAGACAGAGAAGGACAGAAGGAAGACGACGAAGAAGAAGAAGAACGATTGAAGGAGGCTGTGCAGACATGGTGGTCGCTGGCTACTTCAGCGCCATTGTTGAGGATGAGACGCATGAGTCGTCCCCTGTGGAAGTCATGGCTGGAGTTTGGTAATGCCTGGATCAAAAAAGTGGTTGATAGAGATTGAAGTAGATGGGGACAACAGAGGGAGAAGATTATGTCAAAGCGCGTTTGCGTGACAAACACAAAATCAAGAAATTATGCAAATGCAAATGCAAACGCTAACCCTTGACATACCACGGGGGGTGGCTTGAATGGCACGGGCTACTATTCCACAAACGCGAGGTCACTCTCACAGAGGCTAAAATTGTTCGTGGGAGCATCGCGTGCATCTAGCTTAATGCGGATGAGTTTTGGAATTTCGGCACCGCGGTGGGCTGCATCAATCTCGGACTTCTGGATCACGAATAGAGAGTAGATCATGGAATTGGCGGCCCGTGGGTCTCGCCCAGGCCCGGTCGGCCCAAATGGTAACATGGGCATGTCTAAGATTATACATATCAACACAAATTGCTCGATCTGTTGCTTCTTACTTTCGCGTTCTCGCCTATGTTTGCCTAGCCAGACCCAGTGGCCGCTACCTCCATAGTGGTCAACCCCACCAGAGTGAGAGAGTTTGTGTTTGTTGCCGACGGTGTATTCAGGTGATGGCAATCATGGTGGTTGGAAAGGCCGCGTTGGTGGCAACAATGCTGGTGGCGGAGGAGTCTCGGGCGAGGTCTAATGATGGTACCCGAGTGCAGCTGTGGCAATGTTGAGAGAGTGTTGGCACTTAATTTTTAGCCGACGCATTATTAAAAAAACAGAACACTCGATATTAGTGTTTCCGATCACAATGGAACACGTTTCTTAAACAAAAAATGTCGTTTTTTAATTCTGTTTGCTGGCGTAGTTTTTGTAGATGATTTACCATTCATTTCATGCAAAAACCCGAAAAGTCAAGCGGTTGACTTTCGGGTTTACTTTTTAGTCAGCCATTTGACCAAAAGTCAACCCCGGATCAAATTGGAACTTTTCACATAAAAAAATTCCTTTCAAGTTTAATTTCACTTTAGAAGTGGAAATTTCAGAAAAATTCAAAGATTTGATCATAAAATCAAATCTCTAGTGAAAAGTCAACTAGGGTTTGACTTTTGATCAAACCTTTGATCAAAAAAATTGGAAAATACTAAAATTCAAAAATCATCTTATTTTATGTTCAGTTTGACTTTGGCATTTGAAATTTTTCAAAAATTGATTAAGAACCTATTTTTTCCCAATTTGCGGAAATAGGTTCGGAATTGGCCAAAAACAAAATTACTTTCATTTTGTTCATATTTTAGCTTAGTTCCTTTCACGACATTTGATCCAGAGGTCGTCATAAGATTGCTCATGAAACCAGTTTTGTGAATCGGCACATTAAAATGAAAACCCCCAATTTTAGCCCTAATGAGGGGTTTGAATCAATCGTTCACGATTCGCGAATGATTGATATCATTTGACTCGTTTTTGTGAGATACACACAAATATGAAGTCAATTTTTGCGAAATTGATTTAAGAACTCTCCAATTTTTAGATTTTGCAAAAAAGGTCCCCGGATTTTGTGAAATTACAAAAATGTCCCTAATTAGGTCATTAATTGCAAAATTAATCAAGACCGTTGATGAGATTAAATCATGGCCATTCAAATTAGCACATGTTAAATGAGATCTTTGCTTAACCTCAAAATAAAAGATAAGCTTAAATCTCAACCGTCGAATCAAACCGACGGCCAAGATTGAGTCTTGAGGGGAGTATATAATTCATTTTCCCTCCAAAATTTGAAGGGACCTCATTCTGCAAAATTTTGGATAAAAAAATCCAAAACTTTCTCCTCCTTCTCTCTCCTACACGTTCTCTCTCTTTTTTCTCTCCTCTAGAAAAACCGCTCACGCGGTTTCTCAAAGAGCCGGCGATTCACCCCCACCGGCTGGTCCTTCCCGACGACACGACCAGTGCTGCCACTCCCTCCGACATCCGCCTTCGTTCCTTCGAAGTCCCGCTGGTTGGAGCCTCGCCGAAGCTGCCTCCGATTGCTCCGTTTCTCCTTCTCTTCCCACGGTGTCTTGAGCTAGTCCGACTCAAACCAATTCTGTTTAGTGGCTAATCTAGGTGGTCCCACCATCGCCGATCTCTCCTCAGGTGTTTTCCCGACCTTGCTGTGGTCAGAGTGTCATCGGAAAGCCACAAGAGAAGTTCTGGTGGCTCTTTCTTCCTCGGCGAATCAGATTAGTCCAACCGGACTGATCTGATCCTTCTTCTTCGCCGGTAATGTTTCGGTGCCGATCCGACATTGCCGGACACTCCCTGGTGTCCTCTGGTGGTTGATGTCCATCCTTGGTAAGCTGAGATCTCTCGGAGCGCGTCGTACATCGATTGACACAAATCAATTGATCGTGTTTTCGCGTGATAACAAAAGGTAATCTCTCGATCTCGAATCTGATGAAGCAAGGCTACAATAGGTAGCCGGGGCTAGGATTCACCTAAGACTTCCTATGGACTCCATATTGATGGTTTATGGCTGCTAACTACATGTTCGATGATTTGATGATGATGTTCTTGAGTTTGAAGCTGTTTTGCAATTTCGAGTTTCTGGACCTGTTTTCTGTTTTGTCGATTTTGACCTATGAAACTTCATTTTTGGACTTCGACGCCTTGTGGACTCTTGTAATACACTTCGAGAGCTTCGATTTGGTATCTTACGGCACTTGATTTGATATCGTTTGCTACCTGAAAACCTATTCTAAATTTTGCATCAGAACCAAAGTTTTGTTGTTCTGTTTCTTCACGTCTTTACACGATCGAAGCAGTTTTGCTAAATTTTTGCTGATTTTTCTGTTTGGATCTGGATGTTGTGGTTTTCATGAAAGTTGCTGAGAATCATCTTGATCATAACATATGTTTTTTTAAAGATTTTTCTGATGAGTCTAGATGAACGAAATCCTTTGTGAATCGACCTAGGGTCTGAAACGGCTTTTTGCATTGATTATTTTGAATTAGGTTGTTCGTTTTGATTATTTTATGCTGCCTTGTGTGTTGAGATTCAATAGAAGTTTTCCTCATGAAAAATAATCTAAATCAGGTTGGTTATAACATAGGTTTTTCTCAGAATTTTTGGAATATGCCTAAGTATGGAAAACTCATGAAATTTGACCTCTGCACATGTTGATTTTGCATGACCTGCACTGTTGTCGATTTTTTTTTTTTCTGCTGAGATCTAAACTTAGGTCTCTTCATGAAAAATGTTCACATATGTCTTTATTACAACATATAAATTTTTCAGATTTTTTGGAGATGAGTAGATAGGCGAAAACCTTTGTGAACTGACCTTATGTCTTGTCTGCCTCTACTGGAGCCCGAATTGGATTTGCTCAAAATTGAATGTGCAATTGTGATTTCTTGACCATGATGTCTTCATGAAAGTCATAGTATAGTTCATTACCTTTTCAAAAAGGTATAAATCATGTCATTCGGTCATCATTTACACAGTCAATTGCATGCTCAATCTTGAATCCTTGTTCTGTAATTGTTGATTTCAAGGAACCTGATTTGTTTTCCCATTTTTTTTCTTTAGAATCACAATTAGGTTTGGATTTCTCATGAAAAATGTTCATCATGTTGTACACGATCTGTTGGAAGTTTGTTTGTAAAACAAACAAAAGTGGTTTTTTCTATATCCCACATAGGAAATATGCAGTGAAGTAGGCTTGTTTATAAGTGCGGGCTTCTTTTGTGTGTTTAGAAGAAACACATGAGTTATGGGCTAGACCCATGATACCCGCATGCGGGGGCGTGAATAATTGCAGGCATGCACGCTCGCGGATTAATTAGCCTAATCCTCTACTTTGTTCTTTATTTTTTATTTTTATTTTTTAATTTTATGTCATGCCATTTCTTTATGACTGTTATTAGTCGAAAGGGTGTCTTCGTATTTTCGTGTCTTTTCACATACCATTTCGGTTGCTTACCTTTTCAATTATGAACTGTCGACCGAAGAGTTATGTTTGATTATTTTAACCGTTGATCGAAAGGTTGCCATTGTTCGTTAAAAATGTCTTTATATATACTCGTCGGTTTTTTGGCATGACAGAAGCTTTCTTTCTTTTCCGAGAATTTTCATTCCTAAAAAAACACAGCCATCTTTTCGAATTGTTTCGTAGAGAGACCCTGGAGAAATATTAGAATTGCTATCTAGTATTATCACCGAGACTTTGTTGTATCCTGGAGGAAATTTGCCGGTGACCATTAGCAACTTCGTGGGGCAAATAATTCCTTAAAGAAAGTGATATCACGCCTCAAAGTCTCACTTCATTGTTCTACCCATCTTCGAAGTCAATTTTTCAACACTATCCACATGATTTGTATCACATTTTTTGCCATGCCATGAGGATAGTAAACAACATATACCTTATGAGCTCATCTGCTGCAATTCATTATTGATATGCATCATTGTAGAAATCTTTTCAATTGATCATGAAATTGATGTTAATCAAACTCGATGCCTTCTAGAAAGTCTTAGAGAATGTCTTAAGCTTTCTAATGATGCCGAGATTGTCTCATTTGCATGTCCATAGGCCCATTTACTATTTTTTATGAGGTTCCTCTGAAATCTGGAAAATTGTGAATTTGGAATGCTTGATGTGCCAAATCTATGTTTGCGATTTGCTGATTTTGTGTGAATCTTTCGGCAAAGATTTTGATGATGTGTTCTTCATGGACTTTGATTGTCATTCCCAGACCTAGGTCATGACAAAATTTGATAATTTTTGGACATCATTAACATGCCCAAATTTCCACGAGGTTGCTCTGAAAATCTACTTCTTTGTTCTGTTCTAATGCACTTCTTCATGTTCTGTGATTTTTGTAAATTCGTGTGTAGCTTATCTTAAGGAGTTTTCTTCATAGAAAATGTTTGTTGTTGTGTGCTTGATGTACCATAAATTTTCCAGAACATTTTAACAATGGGTCCTTTTTCAATTGAATGCATCTCGTATCCCCTGTTCTACTTTTTTTGTTTTTCCTTTATGAATTGTCTTTTGTTTTAGGATTTTTAGAAAATAATGCATGCTAAACCAGTTTTTTAATGCCTTCACAAGCTTTTTTCTCACAATTTATCGATTTTCTAGTGCATGTGCTTATGATTGGCGCATGATGAATTGAATGAAGTGACTCGATGTCGGTTCACTAATTTTAGTGATTGGATGAGAATCAAGGTCTTTCGACCTGTTTGCATGCTTAATGCATCGCTATGCATGTGATTTTTAGATGGATGCCTAGGGACGATGCATGATCATGGGTCCAAATTGGGGATTACATATAGAAATTGATTTAGGGATTCATGGCATTAATTGCTATTGGTGAATACCACTGGTAATTAATAACCATAAATTGTATCTAAAACGAACATGGGCAGATAATAAAAGGTATCGATGCAGGTTTGAATAAAGGCCGACCTCGAGGCCACCTTTGAAATTCTTTGTGCCTTATTTGTTATCTTTGATTGACTTGTGATGCTGTGTACTTTGTGATTGTATATTGTTTGTAGTTGTTTTTTCTTTAGTTCAGTTTTAGATTTGGGTTAGAATAGGTCCAAAAAGACGACAATCTTGAATATGGCAAAGGCCGATGTCCATTCCGACTCTATTCTTTGTATACGGCGATGGTCGATGTCCACTTCGATCTATTTTCATGTAAAAATTCATTCATTATCCGACATATGTCTTGGGTTTCTTATATGCGTTGTATAAACACCCGACGAGTTGTGGATTTTTCTTTCTTGCACTTAGAATTAGCTAGTTCTTTCAATACCTTGGTTGTTTACTTTACGTAATGCTTTTCAATATAATTGTTTGTTTCTTTCTTTTCTAGACTAAGATAGAATTAGTTTAGAATTTTAAATGAAAACATAAAAACAAGATGCATAATCACCTAGTGGACTAAGACTTTGGTATGAAAATGGTAAAAAATAAATGCACAACGACTTAAATAACAACCATGATAAGTTTAGCGGTTTCAAAAGGGCGTTAATAGAAATATTAACGTAAGCTAGTCCCCGAACTCATGATCTCTGATTTTCGTAGAAATCGAAACAAAACTCCTGCGTTTCGGTTGGTATTCTAGCCAACCCCCGACCTGGACTAGTGGCGACTCATAAAAAAGATAAAATTGATCCGCTGTCGCGCAATGTATGGATTTAGGGAAAATCCACGTTCGTGATCAAATGACCGTATGTATGACCAAAAGATTGATGATTTGATAAGCCGTCTTTTATGATGTGCCAAATGGACCATATGGATGACTAAAAGATTGACGCTTTGGTAAGTCATCTTTTATGATGTGCTATGAGGACTGTATGGATGACTAAAAGGTCAAGGCTTTGGTAAAGCTATCTTTTATGATGTGCCATATAGACCATTTCATGAACACTTACCTCTAAATTCACTTCATCAAGTTCGGCCCTCGATAGGTAGGTCGCGATAGTGAGAGGTGGTGATGGTTGAAGGAGGATTTTCCTTTGTGAAAAAAAAATATAGTGTTTGGTTGCTAGGAAAGGAAATAGGGAGTTATGCAGCAGTATCCCAACCATTCATATGCTATGGTTGATGGGGCACATGAAAGGGGACAGCTAAAACCTTACTTTTCTGGCTTTTATTCTCTAAGGCTGCGTTTGGTAGGCAGGATAAAATTTAGGATAGGATAACATTTATCCTATCTTGTGTTTGGTTCCTGCTCAAGATGGGATAAAGCGGGATATAAGGGGGATATAACCTGGATAAAATTATCCTAAGGGGGGAGATGGTATAAAGGTAGATAGGATTTCTCATATTTATGGTACAAAAGCTATTTTTCTCAAAACAAACTTTTTAAATAATAAAAATAAGTTAATATTTAAATATAAAAATAATATTTGAGTTATAATATTAAAAAGATAATTTAGAATGACAAAAAAATAATTTTCGCTTTTATATATTCCTATATTATTTATATAATTGAATTTCTTTATAATCTATAATATATTCAATATCTATATTATTACATATTTCAGGTATAATAGTATAGTTTATAAGTTGATAAAATTTTTATAAAGGACTGATGGAAGGGAATAAAAAAATTAAAAAAGAGATGGAAAATTAAAAAAAATTGAGTAAATAAGAATGAGGCAGAAGAACCCAGATTTTAATAAACAAATTCAAATTTGAAAAGAATCTTTCTAATTCTCGAAAAATGAGGGGCAATGAAATTTCTCAAAAAACCTACCCTCACTCGTCTCCTACCCTTATGTATTTGGTTCACGTTGAAGCTTTTACGACTCCATAATTTTTTAGTTCACATCAAAGTTCCATGAAAGTGGCAAGAGAGTCTAAGCTTCTTCTCATTTGTAGCTTCCAGTTCATGTCTAAAGTCCACAAAAGCAACTAGAGAATCGAAACTCTTCAATAATTTTGTGGTTCATATTAAAGTTTCACAAAAGTAACGAGGGAGTCCAAATACTATACTTTTCATAATTACAAAAGTGAATGATCATATTTTTACTCTCTTAGTAGATTTGGCAGTGAATTATGAGAGATTTTTACAATATTCGTTCGTGCATTTTCAAATTCATTTATATTGATATGTCGTAAATAACAAACAATGGACGTAATAAAATATGAAAATATCCGGCTTTATTACTGCGATTCACCAAACAGTGGATAGGATATAACAAAATCCTTGGTTATTATATCTTATCCTATCCAATCCTATTCTGATTAGAAATCCAGCAATCAAATGCAGCTTAAGGTCTTACAGTGTGCCTATGGCAACAAAATAGAAATTTTGTGGTGCATTACATGTTTGTATTTAATGACAACCGTGAATTTTCTTCCAATGTTTATTATATTTGTCAGATGTATACAAAAATATATAAATGCGGTAACTTACAACCTACTAGCTAGCTGAAATAAATGTATGAAGCTCATATATACAACTGACTTTCTAAGATATAATGTGGAAAACTTTGTCAAATTGCTAGTCAATTAATTCATTCCACAAAATGGCCAACTTTATATTCAATTTGTTAACCTAGAAGTAAGGGCACATTTAGAATAATATTAGTAGACTATAATACCCTCAATACTGTGCATTTGTGGAATTAAATGCTTTAATTGGTAATTCACTTGATGTATAAGTAACAAATTCAACCATTAGACATCAAGCGTAACAACTTTCGTATATGACTTAGCATTTCTTGTGCATAGCAACTACATGCTAAAAGTTGATATTATTTTCTCTCATGTTCCAAGAAAATCTTGATCACCAATCCAACCAAAGGCAAAGAAATCATTCAAAGGCGACAAAATTATTAGTCTCCCTAAGGCGACGAGAATCTGTGGCCTCAGGTATGACCAAAAGCGACCACATACCAAAGGCGACAAAATCTGACATTTGTCTCCTTAGGTCATTGTTTATGACTAAGGGCAGCAAAACTTTTTATCTGTGTTACCTTTGGTCCGACCAAGGGCGAGAAAATTTCATTTTGTCGCCGTAGGTTAAAAAAAAATCCCATCTTTGGTTGAATTAATGGCAACAAAGTTCTGGTTTTGTCGCTTAAGTTTTACTTAAGGCGACCAAACTCGTTTTTGCCACCTTTGTTCATCCTAAGACGACAAAATTATGATTGTTATCTTAAGTCGCACCTGAGGCGACAAATTGGGTAACCTGAGGTGACAAAAGTCATTTTTGTCGCAAAAGAAGAATTTGTCGCCTTAGGTTGTTTTCTTGTGGCGCCTCTTGAGGTTCACATTTTTATGTGGTGTTAAGAGTTTTACCGTTTATGCATGAAGCAACCTTTTTTTTTTAATTAGAAAAGGGATTGGTTTTAATTTTGTTTGAATTTGTGAATTGTTGCGTGTAGAGTTTGGTTTTTCCCACTTGTTGATATCTTCAATGGTTTGATACTCAATGATAATCACATCTCGACTTCTAATAACTTTCTTTGCAGCTGGATCCCATAATCTGTAGCCAAACTCCTCATATCCATAACCTAATATGATACACTGTTTAAGACTTGTCGTCAAGCTTAGATCTTTCGTCTCTTGGAGCATGCACGAATGCCCTGCAACAAAAAAAACTTTTAGATGATTATATGAAACATCTTTAGACTCTTTGTGGAACATCCCTCCTAAGAGAAATTGATAGAGAAAGGTTAATTAAGTCCACTGACGTTCTCATCGCTTCACCCCAGAATGATTTAGGCAACTTTACATGAAAAAGCTAACACATATCTGATCATTAATTATCCGGTTCATTCTCTCTGCAATCCTATTTTATTGTGGTGTTTTTGAAACAATCTTTCTAAACTTGATACCATGATCTTTGCAATAACATTCAAATGGGCCTTTGATACATGCAAGCCAGCAATTTCATGTATATCGGATAAGGCTTTATCCCACGCGGTAGGCGAGAACTCTGAATAAGAATTGTAATTCATGAATTTTAAATCACCAGTTACTAAAAAATTCAACCAACCATTGGTGACTTAGGCGTTTGCAGGCTAAGGAGCAGAAGGGTCGCTCACGGTGGCTGCAGTTGGTGGCTGTGGAGATGAGGGCGGAATGCCAGGATCGGAGTCGAGAATCGGGTACGAGTCCAACGGGACAAAGCAGCTTGGCTTGTAAACAGACCGCTTAGTCTTCCGTGGCAACATCCTTGATAGTCATTAATGCATTCCCACAAGCAACTCTGGCAATCAACCCGGGACAAATTGGAGCTGCACTGCAACAGCACGAACACGGTCTGGCAGTTCGCCCCCTTCCGCAAACTTGAGCTCCAACGTCCGCCAGCACCTCTGTCAAGTTCCTCCATATCTGATCAAAGTGATCCTGATCCGTCAGGATGTCGCCAACATGATGAAATTTTAGCGTCGGAGATGTCTGCTTCACACCATACATCGGAAATATCAGAGTAACGGACGAAGCACAGAGGATTTACGGCAAAAGTACACCACAAGTGCCATAACTTGTGTACGGCAATCATTTTTGTGCCATAATTTTTTTTTCGGATCACTTTGTTACCAACTTTTTTGAAAAACGATCATTTTAGTGCCAAAGCTGACGTGGCTCGCCGGAAATCCGATGTGGCGCTGACACGGCTCGCTGGAGAGGTCCACGGCTCACCGGAGAGGTCCAGTCAGCATTAAAAACCAAAAACGACGCCGTTTAGCCCGCTGACGTGTACTTTTTTTAAAAAAATTATATTATATTTAAAAAAAAAACAGCCCCTACAACAGCGGCGAGGGCTCCCTTGCCGCTGCTGTCGCCAAGCCATCACCACCAGGAAGGGCCAGCGGTGGTGGGCGCAATGATCGACGAGGGCTGGATCCGGCGAGACGGGACCTCGCCATCGTCACCCAAGCGACGGCGAGGTCCCGCCTCACCCAGCGAAGGCGAGGCCAGACCTCGCCGTCACCTGGGTCGCAACAGCGAGGCGTGACCTCGCCTTCGCTGGGCGAGGTGAGACCTCGCCGTCGCCTGGGTCGTGGCGGTGAGGCCTCGCCTCGCCCAGTGAAAGCGAGGCCGCGCCTCGCCTTCACGACCTAGGCGACGGCGAGGTCTGGCCTCGCCTTCGCTGGGCGAGGAGGGCTCCTCCAGCAAAGGTGAGGCCAGACCTCGCCGTCGCTTGGGTTGCGATGGCGAGGTGCGGCCTCACCGTATCCGGCCCTCACCGAGCCCCTGCTAGGGGCCGGCGACCCTCGCCAACTGCTGCGCCCACCTCGCCGGCCCTTCCTAGCGGTGGTGGCTTGGCGGCAGCAGCGGCGAGGGCTCCCTCACTGCTGCTGCAACCTATTTTTTTATAATTATTTTTCTAAAAATTAAAAAAATTCGAAAAAAAGCCATGTAATTTCCATGTGTACAAGTCAAATCATTTTTTTTAATATAACTGCCAAGTCAGCTTTTTGGCTGGAATTTTGGCCGGAATCATTAAAGTGATCTATTTTCCTCCGACTTGGCACCAAAGTGATCCGAAAAAAAGTTATAACACTAAAGTGATCGCCGTATACAAGTTATGACACTTGTGGTGTACTTGCCGAGGATTTACTGTCCCCTTTGAGTATGCAGCTTTCTGGTTTGGACACTTGAACATCAAATCTTCAGCAGTAGCGCTTATGCACTTGATGCAAGTGTCGTTTGAAGAGTCACCTCTGCAGAAACTGAACACGTAAAGACATCTGAGCCATTCCCTACCTTCCCAAAGGAGAACCCGCCGTTCAAAGCCATGTTGCTAGGGAGAGAAGAGAGGAGGAGCTTGCGGTTCTCAGCATAGCTGCCGGCGGCCATGAAGTTGCCCGTGTCGTAGCAGTGATAATCGTCATGTCAAACGTTAGGATGTGAAGACAGAGAAGGAAAGAAGGAAGACGAAGAAAAAGACGAGGGATTGAAGGAGGCTGTGCAGACATGGTGGCTGCAGGCTGCTTCAGCTTCAGAGTTGAAGATGAGTAGCATGAGTCGTCCTCTGTGATTGTGAGTGAGGTGAATTACGGAGGTCATGGTTGGATTTGATGATACTCTGGAGAAAAACTTGAAGTAGAGATTGAAGAGGATATGGACGGTAAAGGAAAGAAGACCAATACAAGTTCTTCAAAAGGTAGGACTGTTTCCAACGCAGGGCATGGCCCATGTCATAGCGTTTGCGAGACAAAACACAAAATCAAGAAATTATGCGAATGCAAATGCTAATTCTGGACATACCATGATGGTGGCTTTAGGGGTATGGGCTACTTCCACAAACGCAAGGTCACATCCACAGAGGCCAAAATCGTTTGTACGAGTATTGCAATCTAGCTTTACTCCGGTAAGTTTCGGAACCCCGGCACACTACGGTGGGCTGCATCGATTTGTATGTCAGTCTCAGGTCTCTCTCTGGTCATGACTAGAGAGTAGGTCATGGATTTGGAGGCCCGGGCTTGCCTAGGCCCGGTTGGCCCAAAGAGCAAAATTGGGCGTGTCTGAGAAGATATAATCAACATAAATTACTCAAACCTATGTTGCTTAGTTAGACCCACTTGTCGCCACCTCCTGGTTGTCAACCGAGAGAGAGAGAGAGAGAGAGTTTGTTCTTGTTGCCGATGGTGGTGATGGTGATAATGGTGGTTGGAACAGCCGCATCGGTGGTGACTATGCTGGTGGTGGAATGGTCTGGGTTGCAGAACGATGATGATGCTCCGAAGCGGCTATGGTGACGTTGGGCGAAGGGTAGTGATGGATGAAGGAGGATTTTTCCTCGGTGAGGAAAAAACTTACAAGGTCCTGGGTTGCTGGAAAAGGATAAAGAGAGTGATGTGGCAGCATCCCAGCTGTTGATTATGTGAGTGCTCATGGGACACAATAAGATATATCTAAGGTGGTAAAATAATAAATTTCGTTACCTTATCATATACATAAGGTGACAAATAACTTGCTTTTGTCGCCTCAGAGTACGTCTAAGGCGAAAAAATTTCTATTCTGTTATACATCAAATGTTTATATTTAATGAAAAAAAAACGATTCATTCTTCCAATAATGAAATTAATTATATTTGTAACAAATATACAAAAAATATATATAAATGTGATAACTTACAACCTATTAGCTAGCTAAAAGAAATGTATGAAGCTCATATATATAACCGACTTTCGCAGATATAACACAGAGAACTTCTAATCGCTCATCAATTAATTCATTCCACAAAAGTGACAACTTTTTATTTTTAATTGATTAATCTAAAAGCAAGGGTTCTTTTAGAATAAAAATAATTAGAAGACTATAATACCCTCGATGCTATGCATTTATTGAATTAAATGCTTTAACTGGTAAATCACTTGTTGTATATGTATTATATTCAACCATTAGATATCAAGAGTGACAACTTTCATATATAACTCAGCAGTTCTTGTACATAATGACTACATGTAAAAATTTGATACTATATTATCTTATGTTCAAAGAAAATCTTGATAACCAATCCAACAAAAGGCGACAAGGTCATTCATTTTTGTTGCCTTAGAAAAATCTAAGGCGACAAAATTATTAGTATTCCTAAACCCCTATGGTTTATGGCTGTTACAAAATCTGATGTTTGTCGCCTTAGGTCATCACCACTAAACGCGTGAACTTTTTATTTTTGTCTCCATTGATCTGACCCAAGGCGAGAAAAATTCATTTTTGTCACCGTAGGTTTAAAAAAATCCCTTCTTTAATCGAATCAATGAAAACAGTAACTTTCCCTAGAGTTAACTTGCAAATTGGGAGAAAAGTGTCAAAAAATTCCTAAACCTTTTGCATTTGTACCAATTTAGTCCTAAACCTTTTTTTGTACCAATTCAGTCTTAAACCTTTTGTATTTGTGCTAATTTAGTCCTAAACCTTTATATAGTATCAATTCAGTCCTAAACCTTTTGCATTGGTGCCAATTTAGTCCTAAACCTTTTTATGGTGCCAATTCAATCCTAAATCTTTTACATTGATGCCAATTCAGTCCTAAGCCTTTTATTTTTGTGCCAATTCAGTCCTTCCGGTCAATTTTGGCCTGATTTTGCTGACGTGGACGTCATCCGGCTAGTGGCTGGTCACCCACGCTGACGTGGACAACTTTAATAATATTTTAATATTTTTTTGAATTTTTATTTATTTTTTGCTTTTTTTCTTTTTCTTTTTTTGCCCTCCCCCCTTCCTTCCTCTGGCCGATTGCCGATCCTAGCGAGGGTTGCCCATGCCAGCCACTAGCAAGGCTCACCCTCGCTGGCGCTGGCCAGAGGAAGGAGGGAGGAGAGGGGAAAAAAACAGAAAAGAAAAAATAAAAAAATTCAAAAAAATATTAAAATATTATTGATTATCTACATCGGCAGTGGAATGACCATCCCAGTTTACCGGTCGACGTCCACATCAGCAAAATCCGGCCATAATTGGGCGGAAGGACTGAATTGACATAAAAATAAAAGGTTTAAAACTGAATTGGCATCAATGCAAAATGTTTACGATTGAATTGGCACCAAAAAAGGTTTAAGACTAAATTGGCACCAATGCAAAAGGTTTAGGACTTTTTTGGCATTTTTCCTTGCAAATTGGTTCATCCTAAGGTGACAAAAAACTTCGGGTAACCTGAGGCGACAAAAGTCATTTTCGTCGCAAAAAATGTTGTCGTCTCAGGCTGTTTTTCTTGTAGCACTTCTTGAGCTTCACATTTTATTAGTGTTTAGGTTTTTACCATATATGCATGAAGTAGCCTTTTAAAAAAATATTGAAATGATAAGCTTTGAACTCTTCGTTTTAGAGTGAGCTTAGCCGAAAAGTTATCGTACATTTTATAAACCATATAAATTAATATCATTTGAATAATTAATTTGATTCCATCGTGGTTTCACGTGATCAATAGTCTAGATCGATTTAATTTATATAGTCCATAGACTATGCAATATTTTTTGCGAAGTTAGCTTATTACTCAATCAGACGCCATAGCAAAATCACTATTCACCTGTACATCTAAGTGGATAATTTCACTAGGGATCCTCTGCTTTTACTTGAAATTCAAAACCACCCCTCTGTTTTCTTTTCAAAACCGTCCATGTGCTTCTTTAGAAAGTCACATCATTCGTCCTTTGGTTAATCTCTTATTTTTTCCGACCGATTATTGCTAACATGGACCTTCGAAAAGCTGAGTTGCCGACCAAAAAATGAGTTAGCAAGGGAAAAGCTCATGATGATTAAGTAATAAATTTCCTTAAATAATCAAAACAAATTTGAAGATTCGTAAAACAATAAGCAAACTAGAAGAAATGAAAACAAACAAAATTGTAGCCCTGCTGACACCAACATTGGTGATCATCGTCCTGCTCGCAGCCTTGAGCATCCTTGAGTATAAACTAGAAGTCATATAACTCTTCTTCTTTCTCATGCTTAGTTAGATACACGATGGTGTACGTTATATAAATTCTTCTTTGAAGATGAACATAAAATATTGATTTGGACCTTACACAAGTTATATAGTATGCTTAAACAAGGAGGAAGTCCTTTTGTGTAAAATGAAAAAAGAAAACAATATTTTCCTTTAATCCTGTTTGGAGGAGGGTCCTTTAGCCATACTTCCAATTGGTTGGGAACAAATTATGAAAATTACCGGCACAAAACCTAATCAAAATCAAACATATATGATGTCCATTCATGGAGATAAGGACACTAAAAGTGTCATAACTTTCGTACGGTATTTACTTGAGTGCCATAACTTTTTTTTTTCTCACTTGAGTGCCACATCGAAATAAAATAAATCATTTGAGTGCCACTTCTGGCAAACATAGATCACTCGAGTGCCACTTTCGCAAATGAGCTGACGTGGATTTTTTAATCAATTTTTATCCGACTTGGATTTTTTTATGCTATTTTATTTTATTTATTTTTTTATTTTTATTTTTATTTTTCTTTCTTATTTTTATTTTTTTTCAAGGTTGGCGAGGGTCGCAGGTGACCCTCGCCGGGGCCTTCGCCCTTGGCCAAATTGGTCGAGGGCCACCTCGCCATCGACCTGTATGGCCACGAAGGCCCTTGGTGAGGCCATCGTGACCTTGTCGCCGCGAGCGAGGCAATGAAAACTCTTGCTAGATCTGATGAGGCCACCTTGCCTACAGCTATGAACGCCCTGGGTGAGGCCATCCCTCACCGGCAACGGGTGCGACGGAAAAGGATCTCACCAGATTTGATGAGACCGCCACACTTGCGGCGGCGAAGGCTCTCATTAAATCCGACGAGGCTGCCTTGCCTGCGGTGGCGAAAGCCCTTGGCGAGGCTATCGCGACCTCAACGGCACAGGCGAGGCGGCAAAGGCTCTCGCCAAATTTGGCTAGGCTGCCTCGCCCGTGGCGAAGAAAGCTTTCACCAAATCTGGCGAGGTCGCCTCATCCACGGCCGGCAAGACGGCCTTCGTGGTGTCGCCTAGGCCCTACGCAGCCAAGGGCAAGGCAACCCTTGTCCAATCTGGGCGAGGCCTTCACAACCGGCGAGAATCATCGGTAACCCTTGCTAGCATTGAAAACAAAGTTTGAAAAAAAAAATTTAAAAATTCAAAAAAAAATCAAAATATTGTCCACGTCAACTCCTTAGGGTGATCGGTTCCAGGGTGGGTAGGATCCAGACCTGAAACCTGGAACCTAGCCTGTTATAACCGGTTCCCAATTTTTGGAACCTGAAACCTACCTTGTTTTCCCTAGACCCTGTTTTGAAACCTACCCTGTTTTTCCGGTCCGGTTATAGGGTCTACTCGATAACCTTTTTTTTTTTTTTTCTAATTTCAGAAATTTGGATCCACAAGCATTCTATTAGCCAGAACTTGACACACATCACAATATATCAGCCAGAACATTCCATCAAATCCAGACAAGGATGAAGTTCCATGTACAACGTGCTGCATCTCTCTCATTTAGCATGCCGCCTACCTTCTTCCTAAACACCAAAATCCCAACCCATCCCCTCGGAAACTTCTCGAAGTAATAGAGCGGTTTTGATGAAGGACACGACAGGCAGTGACAACAAATCTAAAGATCCATGTTGTCCCTCTCCAATCCTGCAAATCATCCGCACCAGCCAGGCTATTCAAACACAAGGCTTGGTTAATCAAAGAAGGGGCCTGGTCTAAGGTCATCTCAACTGCTTTTTTGGCAAAGGGGAGGATGGGAACATCAGCCACCATTGCCGATTCACTTCGAGAACTGAACTAGAGCACAAGATTTCAAGTGGCGGCAAATAATCCAAGGTCTGGGGTCACTGAAATTTGGACTTAGGCAAGGGGAGAGTATCGAAATACAATATGCGACGTGCACTAAACATTCAATTCCCTTCCCTTTTCGAGCTCTTTCACGACACTTCCTCGTCACAAGCGATTCGATCGTTCTCGCAAACTAGAAGAGGAGGGAGAGACTAAGAGTAACAAATTCTAGGGTTTTTTTACATTAACTTAAAACCGGTTCTAAAACTGGTCCGGATGGGTTTTCACTTAGACCCGGTAACCTGATCGGTTCCGAAAAAATAGAATCAGTTTCTAGACCAGTTCAAACAGGAATTGATTCCCGGACCTGTTTTTTGGGTGGGCCGGTCCGGTTCCTGGGTAAACCCGGTCCGGTTGCATAGCACAGCTCCAACGAAGTCATGTCAGCTCCGGCGAAGTCACATCGAATTTTCCGACTGCCAAATGGCATTTGGCACTCAAGTGATCACTTTTGTGAATTTTTGACATTTAAATGAGCGAAAAAAAATTATGATACCCTTTGTGTCCTTATCCATCCATTCATGTGACTTATCAATTAGAGGTGGGTGTGGAAGTTGAAGGAAATTAAAAAAAAAAAATTTTGACGTGATTAAGTCTAGGGGTGACGTGACAATAATAAGTGACGTGATGTCGCGAAAAGCAAAGCGAGGTGATGTCACGTACTCGAATAATTGTAGTTTCAAAAACATGGATCCGACAAATTGATTTACATCTGCCATTTTGCCTAGTGGGGAAAAAGTCAGAACTCTTACACGTGTTTAGGAGAAATGGTGCGCAAAAAAGAGTCTGTTGGGCCTAAGAGTGAGCGGTTCCCGGTCCGATCCGGTTCCAAGGTAGAGCTGGAAACCGGACCGAGAGAACCGGTTCTCAATCTTGGGAACCGCGGATCAGACCGATTGGTTCTAGGACTGGGAACCGGACCGGACCATCGATCTGGTTCGATTCCGATCCGATCTAATGGAATCGGTTACTTAGAGTTTGGGTTTTTTTTTTATCAAACACTTAAGGTTTGGTTCACATTTTACTAATTTTTGTCAATGAATTTATGTCAATGAAGTTCACTTAGGGTTTAATTCACATTTTACTAATTTTCATTAATGAATTTATGATAATAAAGTTCACTTAGAGTTTAGTTCACATTTTATTAATTTTTTTAAAGAAAAAAAATAACAAAAATATATATTAAATAGTTGGTCTAGTTCGGTCGGTCCGGTCCGGTCCGATTCCCCTTTGGAATTGGGAACCGGACCGCCCGGAAACCGGTTCCGCTTTTAGGAACTGGGAACCGAACTAATAGTCTCGAAACCGTACCAAACCTGTCGGTCCGGTCTGGTCCCGTATGGGCGATCCAAGTTGCTCATCCCTAATCGGGCCCACCGATATCCTTCCAAAATGGGAAGAAAAGGTTAAAAATATGATTAGTATCACGAAAAATCTTAAACTAGTACATTTATGATAATTTCATTTTGAATTAATTTTTTAACTATAAAAAACTCTAACCTGGTACAACTATGATAAATTTATCTTGAACTTTCTAAACTGGTAAACTCGTGATAATTTTACCCTTAACTAATTTTTTGACCACCAAAAACCCCAAACTGATATATCTGTAATAAATTGGGTTAATACCATGAAAAATCCCAAACTAGCACACTTGTGACAATTTTACCCCGAACTATTTTTTTAACTACAAAAAACCCTAAACTAGTGCACTTGTGATAATTTTATTCCGAATTATTTTTTTGACCATAAAAAACCCTACACTTGTATACCTATAATAATTTTACCTCTGAATTAATTTTTTGGCCACCAAAAACCCCAAACTGGTACACTTGTGATAAATTTAGCCTTCATTAGTTTCCGTTAAATTTTACTGTCAAATTGTGAAGTTTAATGATACGTGGTAATTGACATGTGTACCGGTTTTGGGTTTTACCCTACTGTTTGTCACAAGTTTATCAATTTGTGATTTTTTGTAATATTAATATAATTTAACAGACACTAACAAAGGGTAAATTTGTCACAAATATATCAGTTTAGAGTTTTTTAGTGGTCAAAAAATTAGTTCAGAGGTAAAATTGTCACAGGTGTACCAATGTAGGGTTTTTGGTTGTCAAAGAAATAGTTCGGGGTAAAATTGTCATAAGTATACCAGTTTAGGATTTTTGGTGATCAAAAAAATAGTTCGAGGTAAATTTGTCACAGGTGGACCAGTTTGGGGTTTTTTATGGTCAAAAAATAGTTCGGGTAAAATTGTCACAGGTATATCAGTTTAGGGTTTTTCGTGGTATTAACCCTAATAAATTTACCCCAAACTAATTTTTTTACCACAAAAAACCCCCAAATTAGGATACTTGCGATAATTTTACCCTCCGTTGGATTAATATCACGAAAAATCACAAATTCGTAAACTTGTGACAAATAGAGGGGCAAAATCTTAAACTAATAGTCCCGTCAACTATCATGTATTATCAAACTCATCAATTTGATAGCAAAATTTAACGGAAATTAACAAAGGGTAAATTTATCACATGTGTACCAGTTCAGGATTTTTGATAGTACGAAAATTAATTCGATGTAAAATTATCACAAGTATGCCAGTTGGGGGTTTTTTGTGATAAAAAAATTAGTTTAAAGTAAATTTATCATAGATATACCAATTTAGAATTTTTCATGATATTAACCCTTAAAAATGTTGGCGGTAGATGTGACCAAGCACAAAAGATCATAAAATATATTTTCCTTCACTTTACGATATTCTACTACAATTTTTTTACGTTTGATTGTAATCAAGTATTCGTGATGTCATAAAATATATTTTTGTTTCATTTTACAAATTTGCACCACCGTTGATAACGTTTTATTGCAATCGAGCGTAACATATCATAAAGTATGAGAAAATTTATTTACAAATAATTTCATATTATTGTAACTGAGTGACTATCATAACTTTCTTGTTTCATTTTATGAGATATAGATATTTTGGCGTTTGTCAAGAGCAGAATGTCATACAATGTGAATATTTCTATATTATAAGATTTATGACGTTTTAATACAACAAAATGTCGAGTAGAATTAAAAAAAAAAAGGATCGTACTACAAAGAATGGTTTTTAATTTCCATTTTCTACAAGGGAACCGTTCTACTTTTTATGAGAAGCAATTAAACAGCCTATGAAATGAAAATTGTGGTCATCATAGCACCGTTAGAAACTCAGTATAACGACAACGTCAGGCTAGCAAGACCCCTTTATAAAATATGCATTTACTTCGTGGCTAAAGCTCACTCTGGAAAGAACAAGTCAAATCTTGTCATTCATTTGGCAACAAATATGGTCAAATCGAATAAAAAAAACAATTGAAATTCAAATAAGGAATGCGAGAGAGATAGACAGACAGAGGAGTCTTTGTTGTAAAGTGAAGATAATATGGTCAAATCGAATAAAAAAAACAATTGAAATTCAAATAAGGATTGCGAGAGAGACAGACAGAGGAGTCTTCGTTGTAAAGTGAAGATAATATATTCAATTGCTGGCAATGCGTGTGAATGTAAGAAAAATTTGAGGGTTTCCAATTCCTTTTTCCAACGAAAGACATGCCTGTAATCTGGGACAATGGTTAGGTGATTCGGAATATACCCCTTGAAATCCACATTCATATGAGAAGACAAAGCGTATTCACATTTCATCCAAACTCAGTGATGATTAATCACATTGGTTGCAAATCCTTTTAGTTCCACCAGCCATCCATATACAGTTCTTGTTATGAAGCTGTCAAATAATATTTTGATGAACATTTTAACACCAATATAAGTTAATTTCGTTCCGATTAAAAACAGGTCATTAATAGCAATATTAGGGGATTTGTAAGGCAAAACTTCCTTACTGTCATGTTTTAAGTTGTCGCATCACATACCAATATTGCATGTACGCATATTATGAATCAAAAAATATTACAATCGTATCTCTCATGTTTTCTTTTAATCGAGAGATAAACCTTTATGAAGGTATTCGGATCCACTTTAAATAAAACTCCAACATAAGCTCTAACAAAGAATTTACTTGATGTAAATGTTCATTTTTGTAATTTTCTACATATTATTTCTCTTGTAAAAATTTACGTCTAACATCTATTTGGCCTTGTGCAGGGTCATTGACAAGGTCTGTGACCCTTCAATCTCGGAACATGGACCCACCAAAATAAAAAATTGAGGGAAAATTTCAAATAAGGACCTCAAGTGGGGTCCTTTTCTCAAAAGGACCCAAAGTGAAAAAGGTGTGTCAAAATAAAGGACCCTGGATTGCCCAATCAGTCCCAAATAAGGCCCAAAAGTCAATTCAAAGTCAATTAAATCTCGAGGCAAGGGCCTGGAGTTCGCCAAGATCGGCCGAGACAAAAAGTATCTTATTCCGGTGGCCTTCCTCCGGAGCGGTACATTTAACCTCTTTTTTCCTTTTTTTTTTTTTCTTCGGCTCTTCGGCCATCCACGGGCGAGGTCGCCATAGCCCGAGGGGGTCCTCGCGCCTCGCTCGGCTGCGCGAGGCCGGCCTTGCTGCCAATGGGGCCGGGCCTCCCCTCGCCGGACGGCGAGGTTGGCGCGACCTTGCCGGCGCCCGGCCGCCTAGAGGCCGGGCCTTGCCCGACCTCGCAGCGAGGGCGGCCCCCCGAGGCCGAGGACCTCCGCTGCCCCGCTATGGCCGAGAAGAGGGAAGAGAAGAAAAAAAAAAAAAAAAAAAAGAGGTTAAATGTACTGTTTCGGTCGCCGGAATAGTACTGTGCTCGCCGGCCGGCGAGATTTGGCTGGCCGGCGAACTCAGGCCCTTGCCTGAGACGAATTGAGCACTTTGAGGCCCCTATTTGGGACTGATTGGGCACTTTAGGTCCTTATTTGACACCTTTTTCACTTTGGGTCCTTTTTAGAAAAGGACCCCAGTTGGGGTCCTTATTTGAAATTTTCCCAAAAATTGATGGAGTGAGATCCTCTATCCTTGTTGAGCTAGAAATTATTCAGACTTACAAGCTAAGTAGGTTCTGTATGAGATTCATATAATCTAATTATATTAATATGAAATAAGTTTCCAGAAACTGAGTTCATGGAATTATACATTACTTCGTAAGTCAACCCTTTATGGGCTATTACAACATTAACGCATGTTTATTCAATTTACACTTATCTGGTCATCGGCCTACGATCTCGCAGTCTCCCTTCCTCATCATCTCATCTTACTACTCAACACTAGAACCATTTGAGCACTTTCCGGCCACGGAGGAGCTAATCGACTAGCTCAACTCGTTGTAGGCCATGGCTAAGATCTCGGATAAATATATGTATATATATATATATATATATATATATATAGAGAGAGAGAGAGAGAGAGAGAGAGAGAGAGAGAGAGAGAGGTGTTTATTTTGTGGAAGACATATGGGGAAATATGAATGGAAGGATTCGTGTGAAGTTGCTTGCCTTTTCATCATTACCAATCACCGCCCATTATTATCTTGTCAATAGGCAGGTGATGCAAAGGAATATTTGCGGAAATTTGACAGCAACAAAGCGGTGCGGATTATGTACGAAAGAACATGTGTTATCATATATAATGAAAAGTAGTGAGAAAATCATGACTATTGAGTGACTCCAATCGTTTCAATTAATTATTGCTTTAGACGAGGAAGAACTTCTATTCCTCGATTCCTTGTCTCTACAAGTGCGGGGTTTTTGTGTTCGGATCCTTGTTGTACATTGTGTTGAAAAGTTAATACTATTTCTTACCTTACCAAAAAAAAAAAAACTTCTATTCCTCGATCCAGTAAAACCACATACAAATATTAATATAAACAACCTTCCATATCCAGTGGATTAAGACATGGTTAGCCTAAAAGAAGAGACACTTTGTACTTATAGATATACAGGACTTAGGTGTTCGCTCTTTGTTCATAGATGATCTCAGTGGGAATGCGAAGGATCTTATGATCAAGGTCTCTGTAAGACTATCATGACAAAAGATCCACTCACATCGCGGTTCATACTAGTCTACCGGGTGGAATGGCCCGACATCTCATTGGTTGACAATGGCATCAACCTACCGGTGGATTGGTCCGATTCCAGCTCTTCCATCAGTCTCTCTGTCCTGCTAGGGAAGAAGGCCGGTCGTTGGGGCAGTTCAAGAGTAATAGGGACGCTGCTCAACTCACAGACTATGCTCGCCATTGTAGGTCTTTGATTTGCATCTTCCAAAGTACATATCAAACCAATTCTGAGGCATCCAAGAACTTCGTCCATTGAATAAGTGTCTCCAATGGCAGGATCTAACATTGCCAACGGCGTACCGCCCCTCCAATTCTTCCAAGCCTAGAAACAATTCATTGAATGCGATTTCTCAATGTGTCGAATTCGCTTAGTTTAATGATTTTCATTTAGAGTTATAGAGTCAATTTGTGCAACTTACATGGATAGCAATACCTTCGCTCCCTTCTTCTTGGTAGAAAGGACCATTCTTCTTACCGCTAATGAACTCCAAAAGTAGGATACCAAAACTATAAACATCGGACTTCACTGACAATTGCCCATTCATTGCATACTCAGGTGACATGTAGCCACTGCGAACCATTATACACATCAACAATTTAAGCATAGATAAGCCTCAATGAGGAGAGAACAAAGCACAACAATACTTACTAAGTCCCTGCAATTCTTTCGGTGCTTGCCAATGTTTGATCGACTCTGAAAATCCTTGCCATGCCAAAATCCGAAATCTTCGGGTTCATTTCACTATCCAACAAGATATTGCTTGATTTTAGATCACAATGAATGATCTGAATTCGAGAGTCCTCATGTAGATAGCGCATTCCTCGAGCAATCCCATATGCTATTTTGTAACGTGTCGACCAATCCAAGTGCCTACTTTTTTCAGGATCTGCATGTATGCAAAATTGAAATGAGGGTAGCTATGGTTGATAAATCTTCTCGAACAGACTTTATGCAAGGAACTAACTTTAGGTTCCAAAATATAGGGAAACATTGCACATAATCTGAGGCTAATCACATATTCCCCTCACCATGAAAAGCAATAGATTAGTAGTATATTGAAAAGATGACGTACCAAATAAAAAGTAGTCAAGACTTTTATTTTGCACAAATTCATAGACGAGCAGTTTTTCCACCCCCTCCAAGTAGAGCCCGAGTAGCTGCACGACATTTCGATGTTGAAGCTTCGATAGCAGCATGACTTCGTTCTTAAATTCTTCAGCACCTTGTCTTGAGCTTTGAGATAGTCTCTTCACGGCTATTAGTACTCCACTAAGAAGCATACCCTGAAAGGTTAGTATTTTGATGTTTAAGTACACATGAGTAGCTTCCGATCACAACTTTTCAAAATTACCAAATCAAAGATTTTCAAGTTTTTTTAAATAAAAGATCTGTCAAGTGCGATAAGTAACGGTACCAGGAAAACTTCACCAAATCCGCCCTTACCCAACTTGTTTTGATGAGAGAAATTGTTTGTGGCGACTAGAATGGTGGCTAAATTATAACGCAAGGGCTCAGAGTTTGTAAATTCAGTTAGGCCTACACGACGAAACAACACGAGATGGTCATTTCACCGAAAGCATAGAACAGTAAATCCCGCGCACACGGTTCCATCATTCTATCCAATTAGATGACAACGGTACATATTTCGTACTGAGTTGATCTCCTTGGATGACCGCAAGTGTCTTGGTCGCATTCTTCCGACGGATACACCAAACGAGGAAGAGAAACACCAGGGTTGTGATGACCGCAATGATTATCAGAACAGTTTTATTGCTTTTGCCTGCATATGTGCAAACCATATCTCGAATTGCTACCATAGGCCAGAGTAAACGTGAAAAATGAAGAAAAACGAAAAAGAGTACGCTTTATGAGCAAATGTCTAGAACAAATGATGTTGAGAGAATGTATAAGAATAACCATTGATCGAGTAAAAACGACCTTTTACCAATTGTGATCTAAATAATCTAATCTGATAATGAAAAATTAAATATTTCTGCCGCCCATCCCATTATGAATTCCCTTTCAAAAAGATGATGTCGAGAGATTGTATAAGAATAAAATCCAAATTTTTATTATTCGTGGAGAAAGATTTGAGGAAGGATACTTACAAAATTCAGCATTACAATCTCAATTTTTCTTACCTTCTAAATTTTATTTTGTGCGTTAATTATTTACATTTTTAAGGATATTTTCACTTGTCAATGTAATATACTTGTTTGTGGGTGTTCGTGTTCGGATTTTACGAGAGAGAGATAGACGAAAGGAGAGTATCTAATTAACATGATAGTCCTCAATTAGAATAAAGTTAGATTTTCCTGCGGAGTTAAAAAACTAAATCTCATTGATGAATTTTTTCAAAGTCTCTCTCCTCTCTTTGACCCACTCTCTCTCCCTGTTACTTCTCCGTTTACTGTCTCCACTTCAAATGACCTTTAATTTTCCTTCTTTCCTTTTCTTTTCCTTTTTTCCTTTTTACTTCAGAGGGCCGACGGGGCTGCTGGACACTAGCCAAGGGCCAGCGACCTCCGCCGGCCACTGAGCAAGGGTGGTCACTGGCCCTAGGGCGAGGGCCGCGAAGCCCTCACTGGCCACAGGCGAGGGTTGCGGCACCCTCGCCAGATCTGGTGAGGCGATGCAACTTCAAAGCTCAAACTCCATGGAAGCCAGCTTCATTACGAAGCCACAGACGCTGGTCCTCAAGAGCTCCCATGGCAAGGCTGGCCTCACCCAGACCATCGCAGCCATGGACGAGGCCGCCTTTGCCCGCAGCCGACGAGGCCATAGCAAGGCTGGCGAGTCTCTTTTCTATGAACGAAGAAGAAGAAAAGAGAAGTATAGAAGAAGAGAGAGAGTGTGTTACTGTCAGTGCTCTTCAACTCCAAGAGTAGTAAGTTACATCCTGGGAGAAGAGAAGAGGCGGAGTAATTTGGTAAGTGGGACCTACTTGCCATGTGGCGACTAATGTATGGTGTGTTTTATGGAAAATCACACTTACCCTAATTAAAAAGGAGAGTCAGGACGGAGGAAGACAAGCTATACAAACACACATGTACCTTCAGGTCCAGTCACCGGAGCCGGAGCTGGCGGTGGAGGGGCCAGCGACGGCAGGGCCGAGGCATTATAAAAGGGGTAGAGCTCGTATCTCAAGTTGCAGCTTGGAGCGAGCAACCTCCCGCCTTGCTTCCCCTGAGGCAGATTAGCGATCCCGAACTGGAGGCACCTGACACAGTCTGATGCCGTCAAGTCCGGAGTACACTGTGCGAGTGCGTACAGCTTCTGTGAGTTCGTGAAGTTTGCCTCTGCCACTGCAACCTTCTTCGCTGACCTGCCAGCTGAAGCCCTCGTGGCAATGTCGTTCAGGGTTTCTCCAAGGAGCCGCATGAAACGGGTTGGGTCGGTGACGTTCCTGATGTCATCGTACAAAACCAGATCCGGTGATTGCTCCATGGCCGAGAGGATGGGCCAGTTCGAGTACCGCAACATGCACTGGTCATACCAGATTGTGGAGACTCGCTGGTTCGGGCATCTTTGGAGGATATCTCGTTTCCCGGTGGTCACGCAGTGGCTGCACGTGGTGCTGTTGAGGTCGCCGCGGCAGAGGAAGAGCCCGTAGGCCCGGTCGGGAGGGTTTTGGCCGGCAGCTGCATTGGCGAATCCATCGGCACTGCCGGTGGCGGCGGAGGAGAGGGAAGATAGGAGGATACGGAGGTTGGATCCGTAGGTGGAGTTGGGAGTGAAGAGGGTGGTGTTTGGGCAAATCATGAAACAGATATGCGGGTGCAGCCTCGGTACTGAAAATGTTGATGAAGAAGAAGCAGGAGGAGGAGAGACAGAGGGAGATGATGAAGCATGAATTCATTTTTGGCTAAGGCTGATGAACGGATTGGACTTGCTCCTGATTTATAGTAGCATTGTCGAGTACCCATTACATTACGTAAACTACACACACAGATCCCAATCTTGCGGGGTACGATGAGCTCAGAAAATAAGGAAGGGAGAGAGTACCTCTTCGTTAATTGGAGGACGCAAATGTGGAAATGAATAAAGAGAAAGTGGGACCTAGCAACTGACGTGGCATCATATGTCATTCATCGAATGGGGCTGCTGACGTCTGGAACATCTAATATTTTCTACTGTAAGTATAATTAATAAAAATTATAAATTACTTACCTCTTTTAATAAATTGAGTATAAAGTCAAGTCAAATACAATGCCCTTTTCCCTATTTATCGGTATAAGATTCATCAAAAAAGTCAACAACAGTCCTCCTTATTAGTAGCTAGCTATTATTTAATAATAAATTAGTAAACTTAAACTCTAAGCACTCCTAGCTCATAAACCACACAAAGACAAACACGAACGTGAGTCTTGCCGTATACTACGAGGGCTCGAGTGGGACCTGTTGCCTTTTCAAACCAAGAAATTTCACACTCAAATATAATATATACATCGCGTCCCCAACCCTGAAAGGAAGGCGTACTTTTCAAGCCAAACAGAAATATGGATTTGTGTATTAGGAGACAGTGATGCTTATAGTATGTTGTCCACTTAGGTTGGTGACAGTAGATACATGTGATGGAGTTACGAAGTCCGATAGAGAAAAAAGTATTATTAAGGCTCAGAGCTTTTACTATTAATGACATACATGTAATTTTCATCATAATTATGTATGTCATTAACTCCTGGTATATATCAAGATAATATCTTTTGCAGTTGTAAACCTGTAACCCTGAAGCTTGTAATTCTAATATAGATGTTGATACTAAAGGGCTTGACTAGTGTGGCACAGTGATTTTTTCCACGTAAAAAATCCGTGTCTTCTTTTCTATTTTTTCTCTTCGAAGATACGCAAACCTAACATGTTAGGTGACCTTATGTGTGAGGACGACATATTTTAAGTTTGCGATGTTTCCAAGGGACCTATCATATAAGAAAGAGTACTTTTTGCATCGGTCATACGATTGACATGGTGTAGTTGATTTGTTACGTTATTCATGTGATAAATTTTTCAATCAATTTTTTGCCTTTTTTTTTAATTTAATCACGATCCTTTTTCTTGTTGATAAACCGATACCCGTCCGTTGTAGACACGGTACTACGCCAAAGTCCAACATTTCATCTTTGTCTGGTCAAACTCAAAATGATACACACGGTGCTTCGCCAAAGTCCGACATTTCATCTTGTATGGTCAAACTCAAGATGAGATATACTCCGAAGACCGTCCTATCACTCCATGAAAAGTGATGGTCAACTCCTGACCACGAAATCTTATCCTATTAGGAGTTTTTTATTTTTGGTCGAAATCCTATTGGGAGTTAAAGAAATATTGTTTTGCTTTGTTAGATTAGAATTCCCGAGGTTTGTCCCGTTTGTGTATTATTGCTATAACTGTATATTTTATAAAAGGACATTTAATCATATACATGACTACTGTTACAAAATAGTGTGCAAATATCCTCACTTGAGCATGTCACTAGCACAAATTTTTCGCTATAGTCATGATCACCTAATGCAGAGTTCGAAAACATGTACTATTATTAGTCTGAGATTTTGGTAAGACTAGTTATCAAAACCTAAATTAAATATAAAAAGCTGGGTTTCCATTAACTTTTGTTCCCTATAGGTGTTTAATATTGTGCTAAATGATAAGATTATGTTTTTCGTTATTCTTTTAAAGGTTATAGCTTTTGTGGTTTTACAGCATAGGTGCCATTTTTGGCAATTAATTTTGGAACCTTTATATTCCGATTGCCAAAGATGAGTCCCACGAGAGCACCGTCACAAATATAGCATAGCAGTAACGCTAGGCTAGCGGACTCTTATTACAAAGATTTCTTGGTCTTTAGGGAAAAATCTTAATGCGATGTAAATAACTTTCGATTTTTTTATTTTAGTATAGCTTTGGATTTTCGTTCACAACAAGGAAATAAAAGCTTTCGGTGGTCTTATTGGCGCATAACATAATAGGGTATTCGACTAGGGTGAAGTTGTAACAAGGTACCCATAGGTGAACCTGTGGCTAGATTGAATCATTCGAAATGGAAATGTCCTCTTCCCCTGCAAGCACTTGCTCCTAACATAATGAAAAGCAGCAAGCTCCGCAACGAACCCAAAGGTAGCTAATTCCCCCCCCGAAATGTGTTGAGGCGTAGCAGTTGACTGGACATCTAGGTGTAAAGCACTATTTAAGTGCGGGGTTGGAATGGTATAAATAAGGTTATGCTTGGAGAGTGGGAGATGTATACGGTATGGTGGTTTTGGTATTCTGCTAGAGCTAGTATTCGTACTCTTTGACCAACTAACTAAAGGTACCGAATGATGCTGAATGAAGGGCTGCTTGATGGACTGAAGGAAGGACTTTCTACCAACGTCAGTACCAACTTCTCAAATGCTGGCCCAAAATAAAAGGCAAAACAAAACTTCCCAAGGAAGGTTCTTGGCAGGAAACTCTTGCTAACTTGCTATATCGAGTGGAAATATAATACTCGAATTCGTGGTCCAAAAATGAAAACAATTTTTCAAACGATTGTCCAGATTGATCACACAAAACTGTTTATTGATCAAAAGATGAAAAGTAATAAATGTTGAAAAGTTAAAACCTTAAAGCATAGATTTAGATTTATTAAAACTAGTTTACAAAACTGTTTTACTAGGAGATATGTTAGATTGCAAGTGATCCTCTAAATAATCGGTTATATACCAAAATCAATTATGGCCCTGTATATCATCTAAGAAATTAATTGTATAAACTAAATCTTAGTAAGTTTGGTATTTTCCTAAAACAGAATCTGATGACGTTGGCTTAGCAATTTAGAATTTTGGCCTGTGCATAAGAATTAGATGGATACAATCAACTCAGTTCCCGCAAGGGGGGGGGGGTGTTCTAGATTCACATTATTAAAATGGATCTTTTCGTCGTTAAAACAGATAATCTCAAAACAGAAGAAATAAAGATTCAGCAATGCTTAAATCAGTGTTATTAACCCTATATAAAATTGAATCAATTCTCAAATGAAGTCATAGTATAATTTTCTACGTGGAGACTATGTAAAGGAAAGTAAAAGAAGGTAACGTGAGAGATCATTTCACTCCTGCATTCCTTTATCCAAAGTGACGCCGTGCATCACCCGTTGCACAGAAATGCAACGTTGGCAACATGCACGAACCATTGAATGAAATGATCGACTTCTTTCGTCTCTGAGCTAATTTTTTATTGGAATAATTTGACTTAAGTAAAATATGTATTTTCAAGCCAAGTCAAGCTGGGTGATGCTGATTCGAGTATTTGACTTTTAACTTTAGCCATGTAATTGATGATAATCTTCTTTTATCACAATAGAAATTGTTGTGATTCAATGTCTAAGCCCAAACAGGAAATATAGGCACTATTGATCGACTAAATAATGGACACGAATGGGGGGAGGGTTCTCTACGATTTCATGAACATGATCAAAATATTTATTTCAAGTTAAGAAGATCATTGTGTAGGAAACGAGTTTTGTTGTTCAATTTTTACTCAATTGATGAGTAAAAATCTGCCAAAAGGATGAGATCCAGAAGTTGCACAAGTTTCGCGAGGAGATATGGTCTAAGGGAGGAAGAAGTATATCCACAAGGCGTAGACCATTAAAGAAGGTCCATAAGATTGACTTGGACCATCTTAAACCACAGAGCTAGATTTATTAAAACTAGTTTACAAATTGGTTTTTCATTTTGGTATCTTTCAATGGTCAAACAAAACCACGCACGCGTCAATGGTTTTGTCGCGAACACTTTCAACTTTCAATTGACTCACGAATAATCCGCCTCCAATTTTTTTATTTTCTTCTGCAAGTAATTGTAGGCCAGCAATTATCTTCCGAATGTACATGGCAATTTCGTTATTCGATGTCAAATCACATTTCCAGCCAGCTTGTCCAATCAGCAAGTCACTCAAATGTAGCAACATGAAATGAAGTATGACCTCGCCTATCCGAATAAAGAAAAATAGGATGACACCTTAGGGAAAATGAGATGAACGATATGCTTCTCTTGCTGAATACGCAAGGACAAAGTTCATGATGAGAAATCAGTCAATATGGACAAACAACAAGAAACCTACAGATACAAAAAAATAATAACAACAATTCAAGTATGAGCAAACAACGGAAAAGAAAAGGCAAATATTATGGGTTAGGTTATTTTTTGGTGCTTTGAATGGTTTTGGGGAATAAGAAGCTCGTTTTTTCACCTACCTTCCTCTGTTTTTTCTATAATTTTAGGAAAAAAAAAATAGCATTACTAGTACATCCTTATACTTGATTTGAGCTATATTAGACAATTAAAATAAGGGACTATCTATTCTATAATACTAGAAAATTAGTTGACAGACTTTGTCTTCTGTGCATCATTACTAGGCGGTCTATCTATTTGAAACTGGAAAATTATCCAAAAAATCTTAAACTTATCGTACTTTTGCCAATTCAATCTTAAATCTTTCAATTTTACCAATTAAGTCATAAACCTTTTCACTTTTTGTTAATTGAATCTATCCGATCAATTTTAGCGGAAATAGCCGATGCGCGCATGATTTAGATTTGGGAAAATGATTCGCTCAAGTAAAAGGCAGAAATTTGGTAGTTGCCGACAACGTCACATATAGGAGTTTCCTGAGAAGATTAGGGGAGGACACGAGGAGGGCGTCAAACAAGAGCAATCAAAGTCTGGGAAGGCATCAAGTCATAATGCTTGGCGATTGGGTTTGCATTAACTTTGTTTTATCATCACCTCCCGCTCCAATCCTAGTTCTCTGACAAATTAATTCCTAATTATACAAATTATAATCTATTCAGAATTCACGGTAAGAGAAACGAAGATATTAGAATGCAGTATAAAGCACGTTTAGCCAAATTTAGTTTATCTCGAATGGCATTGGATACTTGCCGCATCCAACAAGGACTTTATTGCCAAAAAGACAATGATTAGATAGACTTGTTCAATGTGTGGGACCCGACAAAGGGGGGAAAAAACAACAAAAGCGCATAATGTCATGCCTTATGGATGCGAAGGGAAGCAAAAGAACACTCGAACTTCGGAGGCGTCGTCGGCGTCGGCATCGGAGGCTAGGGCGTCACTCGTCAGAGGCGGCATTGGTGTCGGCTTCGGAGGCTAGGTCGGGGGCGAGACGTTGCTCGTCGGAGGCGGCGTCGGCGTTGGCGTCGGCGCGAGGAGATGGATCTCGCTCGTTCGAGGCAGCGGACCTCGCTCGTCGGAGGCGACGGACGTTGCTCGTGGGCAACGGTGGACCGCGCTCGTCGAAGGCGTCGGAGGCTAGAGTGGAGACGAAGGCTACGTCGTCGCTTGTCGGAAGCAGCATCGGCGTCAGCGCAAGGAGATAGACCTCGCTCGTCGGAGGAGGCAGCGGACCTCGCTCATGGGAGGCGATGGACATCGCTCATGGGCAGCGGAGGAACTCGCTCGTCGAAGGCGTCATCGGCGTCGGCGTCGGCGTCGGAGGCTAGGGCGGAGGCGGAGGTTAGGGAGTCGCTCGCCGGAGGCCGTGTCGGCGCTTATTGCGGCCATGGACGAGGCTTCGTTTCAGATCTGGAAGTTGGCTTCCCAACGAAGACGATGACGAAAAAAGGGAGTAGCAAGCAGATTGTGGGTTTCTGAGTTAACTTTAGAATTCAAATTTGGGTTTTTTTTTTCCCCTATTCTGGTGATGAGCTGCAATGAAAAAGAGGAGACCTTTAGCATTCAAGTTTCTGGGTTTCCTTTTTCTTCCCCAGCTTCCACAGATTCCCCAAACTCGAATTGTTTGCGGCCATGTCTTCTACACTTGGCCAAAAGGACAAGCCAAGAGACCCACTGATTTTTTACCCACGTTGCTTTGTAAACTCCTCCAAATCTCAGATCTTTTGGCTAAAAAGACATAGCCTAGAGACCCACTACCCCTTCCTTGTCTCAAAGATTTTTCCCCAGATTTTTTTTCTTCGACAGACTTCTATTTTTTCCAGATTTTTGGCCATTTGCTCAAGGCCGAAAATGGGCAAAGATGACCATAAAGAAGACGAAGACGGAGGACCCCTTCCGGCGAAGACGAAGCTGACAACGAGGACGACGGAGGGGGTGGTCTGGTTTGGACGCGCAGCAGTGTTGGCCTGGATGGGCGTCGGCGGTGGACGCTCGGAGGTCAAGCTCGGAGGCGACTCTAGCCGGAGGAGGATGAACAGAGAGAAAGATTTGATCTGAGCAGATTTTCATTTTTTTGTGATTCCACGTCAGAATATACGTGTCAAGTGGTGATTGGCGAAAAGCAAAAAAAAAGCACTCCAAGTAGGATGATGACATGGTGAGAAGCAACCGCTGAATATTTTCTCCGTGCCGTGCGAGTGATTCCACCGTGGAGCCTTCTTGACAGGTGGATCCTCCTTGGACACATGTCGCCATCTGAGGGTTGTGATCTTTACACGGTGAAATCCCAAGGGGCACCTAATATTTTCTCCTAAAGATAGCGGAGAAGTTGCTTTCTGCGATTGGGGACTTCAATTCCCTCTTCAGGCGTTTTTCATTTTGAATTGTACTTTTTGGATGGTGCTATCAATTTTGTAAAGAAAATTTTTTTACTACGCTAGCTTTTTGCTTGGGTGAAGTCAAGATCAAGGATATATAGCTCTCACATTGAAACTTTGATTTGTTGAATTATTTAGGACGATATCAAAACAGTAAATCCTCAACTAATCTTTTCATATCTTTTATTTGCCTTTCAATTATATTTTCCCACATTTTAACCCTGGTCAAATTCCAGTCTAACCATTAGATGAATGCGTGAATTAATATTTAAAATGTAAAAAAAAAACACAGTGGATCTATTTACATGACATTGGCTTTGTATGTGGTAAGAGTATTGGATGTGTGTATGTGTATACGCATGCATGCATGTGTGTACGCATATGTAGACTAGAGGATAGAGCCTATGTTTTTCTTAGAATGCAAAAATTTTCTCATTTTGTAAAGTCAAGTATTTTTCCATTGGAGGATGGTAATAAAAACACGGTTAAATAAAGTGATCAAAGATAAATTTGCTCACAAAAGAAAAGAAAAAATTCTTTCAATTGAGATAGTTCATAATAAGGACTTTTATATGGTGTCAATATGTAAGAAAGGAAAAGGAATTTTGTATTAGATCCTAAGAAGGAAAGTCTCCAAGTTAAATCCAATTATTGTAAAATCTCAAAATGAATAAGATCTATTCTAGACTTGAAAATATTTATGACTCAAATTTTTTTCAGTTCCAATTAAATCCAATCGGTTTTAAGTCAATTTTTTACGCTTGTCTCACAACACTGTAATGGTGCGTAAGAGCTGTCCTTTTTTTTTTTTAATAATTATATAAATTCATATGAAAAGTACAAAAACATATCTTATTTCTTATTCAATAACCACTTATATACCAATATTTTTAAAAGTGCCAATTGATGTTAGCTAATAGTATTACCTCTGGGTGAATAGGGGATTTTAAAAACTTGACAAAATATTATGGAATTTAAAACATTAACTTTGAAATAAGCGTAAATCAATTAAAATAGTGTGTTGATATATGCAGAAGCAGGTTATGTCAAGTAGTGCAGTGCGCTTCTATCAGGCAATAATGAATATAAGTAGAGAGATAGCAAACGATGTACTCAGAGCTTTATAGTGTTTTGACTTTGGTGTAAGCCTATGTCCTAGATTCCACTGGCAATCTTTGAGTATTTATAATAGAATGTGCTGCTCATAACCAAGTGCTTCTTACCAAAGCTGGTGTTGCTTATACCTAAGTAGATAAATTTCACTATCTCACACATAGCACAGTTTATAACACCGATAATACTTCTCAAGAGATTACAATTTCAATATGCTTGAAAAAACAATGTAAGAAAGTAAAGCTTTCTGTGAATTTGAATTTTTTACACTCTAGATCTCTTGTTCTCCCAATACGTAATTTCTCCTTCTTCTTCTATTTTTCCAACAATCTTTAAGGCAATTATTTGTTCTTACTGTCACGCCCCAAACCCCAATGGGCTCGCGACACCCCTCCAATGGCTGTATTGAACGCGACGTCTGAGGACGAGTCGCCGACCCAAATGTAACTTGCGAAGACGAACGCAAACGGAAGTAGAAAATTAAACATCCCAAACAATAAACAATGACAACAGGGTAATACTTTAAGAAAACCATTAAACTCACAACATTAGCTTGAGACCATAAAATTCATACATTAGGCTTCTAGGGTTAGCATCCACCTTCATCATAAAAACGGGACAGTTGGTAGGGTAGACTATTGAATACACAAAAATGGCTCTACCAAAAAGGTCCTAGACCCCCCGTCACCCAGATCCTCTTACGGTACCCAATCCAAATTGGACCTTGAAGACTTTGACTAAGTAATGGAGTTGATCTTGATCGGCTAGTCCTCGTGCTCAGACTCCATAGACTCCTCCTCGGGCTCGGGCTCCATGGCCTCCTCCTCAGGCTCGGGCTCGGGTTCTAGTGCGAGTTCAGGTTCTGGGCTAGGGTTCTCTGGTAGTTCGTCGGGATCTGTCACCTCATCATCGGAAGTATAATTGTCCCAAGGCTCCCAATTCACCGCATTCTCATGATCATGCTGCAGCCCCTCAAAATCATGGATTGGCCTAGTAGTATCCAACCCAATACAATGATACCAAGTCAAATAAGTATGGGGCTGCAGGTCCTCTAAATCTCATCTACCCAAACAGTGGTAAGGTGCCTAATGTTAAACTGGTCTGGGCCTATCGGATATTCGGTCTCCTCATGCACTGTATGCATGGAGACCCCAAAACGCCTAGCTGGCAACATGTTTGAGGTCGGGGATATGAAAAAAGTTTGCAATACAGCAATGAGAATAAATCTCAATAAGCAGACAACTTATACCCCACCTAGGCTAATGCGTACACAAACGAGTCTAACATGCAATCCACCAGCCATCACAATCAATTTTCACACAACATGCTTACCTCGTCTCGAACTACGTGCCAACTCTGCATATTAGTCAATTCACCATAAAGCAATAATAATTCAAGAATATAACATCACCACTCAAACGTCATAACCACATATATTCAATCAATTCAATCACACTCAATTCGCATTTGTGGCTAAGCAACTTTCCACGACTTGGGTTAACATCCCATAGGTTAGCCCTTCAATCAAGCCGGGCTCTGTCCCTCATTGGACCTTTCACACTTTCCCATGACCCACGTAAACATGCCTCAGGTCAGCCCTCCGATTAATCTAGGCTCCATCTCTCACTGGACATTTCACACTTTCACACGACCCGCGTCAACACGTCTCAGGTAAGCCCTTCGATTAATCCAGGCTTTGTCTCTCACTAGACATTTCGCATTCACATACACCATATCACAATTCGCCATTCTCACACGTATATTCAATTAATTCAATCACACTCAATTCGTATTCGTAACCGAGCAACTTTTCACGACCCGGGTCAATAGCCCACAAGTCAGCCCTCCAATTAAGCCGCCCTCCGTCCCTCACTAGACATTTTACACTTTCACACGACCCAGGTCAACACGCCTCATGTCAGCTCTCTGATCAATCCGGGCTCCATCCCTCACTAGACATTTCTCATGCACATACACCACATCGCAATTCACCATTCTCATATGTATATTCAATCAATTCAATCACACTCAATTCGTATTCGTGACCGAGCAACTTTCCATGACTCGAGTCAAAACTCCACAGGTTAGCCCTCCGATCAAGCCGAGCTCCGTCCCTCACTGGACCTTTCACACTTTCTCACGACCCGCGTAAACACGCTTCAAGTCAACCCTCCAATCAATCCGGGCTTCATCCCTCACTGGACATTTCACACTTTCACACGACCAGCATCAACATGTCTCAAATTAGCCTTCCGATCAATCCGGGTTCTGTCCCTCATTGGACATTTCACATGTACATACACTACATCACAATTAGTCATTCTCACACGTCGTACAAATCCAATTCCAATCACAAACTCATCATACTAGCCCACCAATTCATCACTCAAGTCGGCCCAATCACACGTCAATTTCACCCATAAATGCCACGACAATTCGATCCTCACACCCACATAAATTAGCCACTAAACATGTCACATAATCATTGCAATTCAATCACCAATTAACCACATTCATAAATTGGCCATAACCCAAGTTTAACCACTAAACCGGTACTAATCACACCTTAAATAAGTCTAAAAATACCTATTATACTAACTGAAGATGTATGCTGGGGTGGTGCGGAGTCAGCGGTGGCGGCGGAAGTGGATTGGATTGCAACATGCTCGAATGAGCAAGAGCAGAAGCAAAAATAGTCGAGGCGGAAGAAGAAAAAATCAGAGAAGAAGAAGAAGAAGAAGAAGAAGAAGAGAAAAAGAAGGAGAGAGAGGGAGCAAGGGGTAGGTTTGCATGGGCAGAGGGGATGTGAGCGGGAGTGGGTGGCACGCGAGAGAGAGAGAGAGAGAGAGAGAGAGAGAGAGAGAGAGAGAGAGAGAGAGAAGAAAGTCAATGCAATCGATGGCGATCCGACGGCTCACGTTTGAATCCGAAAACGATCTAACGGCCCACTAAAAATCCTAATTATAAATTAGGAGAAAAACCAAAAGAAATCAAATAAAACACACTACGATGGAGGTCTACTAGTCCAAAGCTACACCTGGTCAAAATTTCACTTTTTTACCATTCCTGACAATATCGAAACTAGCCACAATAATATTTGCACTATCCAATTAAATTCGTCATGAAACTCACAGAAATTCGACACCATAGTTCGGGCTCTATATAACGGCCAAATTCGATCGAGTATGATTCTAGCGGAATCTCTAGTTTAAAAATAATAATCCAAGAGTGATCAGTTCTGGGCGAGATTTTATTATAAGGGCATTGATGAATTACACGTTTTATAAATCCCAAAAATGGATCGAAATTCGAATTGTCACAACTCTTCCTCCCTTACAAAAATTTCATCCTCTAAATTTACAATCCAACCCAACTAATCAAACAAGTGGGGGTATTAATGTCGCATCAACTCTTCGTTTTCCCATGTCGGGCCTTTGGTTCCATGATGCTCCCAAATTACTTTGATCATCGGAATTGTCTTGTTCCGCAATACTCGCTCTATTTTGTCCTCAATCCTTATTGGTCTTTCCATATACGATACTCTGTTGTCCACGTCTATTTCTTCATAATTCAGCACGTGGGTCAGATCCGGTTCGTACTTTCTTAACATAGACACGTGGAACACGTTGTGGATTTGGGACAAATTCGGCGGTAGTGCGAGACGATAAGTCAACGTGCCAATTCTCTCTAAGATCTCGAATGGACCCACGTACCTTGGGTTCAACTTTCCTTTCTTGCCAAACCGTGATAATTCTTTCATAGGTGATACTTTGAGGAAAACGTGGTCCCCTATTTGAAATTTCAAAGGCCTATGTCTCCAGTCTGCATAATTCTTTTGGCGGCTCTGAGCGGTCTTAAGCCTGTCCCGAATCACCTTGACTATTTCGGCTGATTGCTGAACTAACTCGAGACTCGCGATGCTCCTCTCACCAACTTCATTCCAACAAACCAGTGCTCTACAAGCTTTGCCATACAGCGCTTCAAATGGTACCATTCTAATACTTTGCTGATAACTATTGTTGTAGGTAAACTCAACCAAATGCAATTGTTCCTCCCAACTATCTTTAAAATCTAATACACATGCTCGCAACATGTCTTCCAAAGTCTGAATCATCCTTTTAGACTGGCCATCCGTTTAGGGGTGATAGACCGTGCTAAATTGTAACTTCGTTCCTAATGCCGTATGAAGACTCTTTCAAAAAACGGCAGTGAATTTAGGATCACGGTATGAGGTAATCGTCATTGGCACTCTGTGAAAGCGGACTATTTGTTGCATGTATATATCGGCATACCTTTCCAAGGCAAAGTCCTTTCACGCTGGCAGAAAATTTACAGACTTTGTCAATCGGTCGACTGCCACCCAAATCGAATCATGACCCTTCTGACTCCTTGGTAATCCCATTACAAAGTTCATCATGATGTGTTCTCGCTTTCATTTAGGGATTTCCAATGGCTGCAACATTCCACCCGGCTTGCGGTGTTACGCTTTTACTTGCTGACATGTTAAACACTTGGCCACGTGTTTGGCTACATCCACTTTCATGCTATTCCACCAATAATATTGTCACAAATTCTGATATATCTTCGTACTACCCGGGTGAATACTATAATTATTATGGTATGCTTCATACAAAATCTCCTCCTTAAGTTCTGCATCATTGGGCACATACAACCGTCCATGGAATTTCAAAATCCCGTCCTCGGATACCTAAAAATCCGATTTCCTTTTTATGATATCCATGCCGAGGGTCTTCTAAATCTCCGGGTCCGTCGATTGTAAGACCTTAATATTCATCTAGATCTCCGGCTTAATCCTTAATGATGCAAGCAAACTTGAGACTTGACTTGCTTCAAACTTAAATTCCGAATCCCGAACTTCCTCCAACAGAGTCCACTCCTTGACCATCATATGTGCGATGTGCATTCGCTACTTTATTAGCCTTTCCGGGATGATACATAATCTCGCAATCATAGTCCTTAAGAAGTTTCATCCAACGACGCTATCTCATCTTCAATTCTTTTTGAGAGAACAAGTACCTTAAACTTTGATGGTCCGTATAAATCTGAAATTTCTCCCCACACAGGTAGTGTCTCCAAATCTTAAGAGCGAATATAATCGCAGCCAATTCCAAGTCGTGCGTCGGATAATTCAGCTCAAGCGGTCTCAATTGTCGCGATGCGTATGTCACTACTCTTCCGTGTTGTATTAGCAAGCATCCCAATCTTCTTAGCAACGCGTCACTATAAATTTCATATCCTGTCACACCCCGAACCCCCATCGAGCCCGTGGCACCCCTCTTTGGTCGAATTAGTGCGACGTCCCAAGAAATGATGTCGACCCAAATCAAACCATCAGAGATATAATACCAGCGAAAGCCACAAACACCCAGAATATATTAACTAGGGGTAAAAGGGAGAATAACCATCCATTACTGATTCAAACTTATATAATATCCACCATATACAATTTACATAATTTACATGCACATCGAGCTTCTAAACTATACACCACCGATATCAAAAAGATTAGTAGCCTGGGTATACCCTATCTCCAAAAATGAAACACTTCAAAAGGTTTACCTAACCCTTAAACTTTCGAGGGTTATCCACATCACCCGACTCTAGTGGAACCTCAACCCGCTCCTCCTCATCAGGCTCCTCTTCCGGCTCATTCTCTGGCTTGTCCTCTGGCTCATCCTTGGGTTCTTCTTCCGGTACTTCTTCAAGCTCTTCTTGAGGGTCTTCTTCTCTGGGTTCCTCCTCTAGTATTACACCTAGATCCACATTTATTGGATCATACCCCGCTTGGGATTCTTCCAGCTTCGGATTTGGCTTGGCCACTGAAGGCTCAGTCTTTGCGGTGTGGGCGATGTTGGTGTATGCTAGGCTAGTCTCCAGACTAGTCATCTCACTGTCAGGAGGGGGTATGGCTGACGGGTCCCAATCCCGTACTCTGTCAAGCGAAACATCAAAGCCATGGATGGGGCCAAACTCATCCATCCCGTCCCTAAACATCCAAGTGGTATAGGTGTGGGCCTGTCAAAGAGGTAGCCCTATGTCTACCTAGACTACAGTCATGTACTTGATCCAGGTCATATTATCGTCTATCGGGTACTCTACAACATGAACTCGGTGTGCATCGGAATCCCAAAACGCTGGGGCGGTAGCGATGGTAGATTTATGGCTCAGGGCGGGGTTTTGAAATTGTTTGGTTAAAACAACCATGAGACATGTCTCAGCAAGTAACACCCTAAACCCCACCTAGGCTAATACGTACCTTCAGACAAGTTCAAACACCATAATACTCAATAAGCACATCACAGGCACACAATTGCACTTACCTAGGCTAGACTTGCACATTAGTCTCAACACACGAATTTCAAACCGCATGCACATTCCAAGCTATTCTCATGCCCAAAATCACATGTCGTACACATGACATTTCCGAACTCCACATTTCACACTCATTCATACAATTTCACACTCATTCATACACTACCACACCATTTTCATTTAACTTGCCAACGATCTGCGTAAACACGCCTCAGGTCCGATCTTACTTTCACTTGCCACATCACACATTTCACTTTCAATCTCTTTTTCCAGCCCGTGTAAACATGCCTCAGGCCCCATAATTCTATCACGACCCACGTAACCACGCCTCGGGACCGATCACATTCTCACTTGCCACATCGTATATCTCATTCTCATTTTCTTTCCATAGCCCATGTAAACACGCCTCAGGCTTCACAGTTGTATCACGACCCGCGTAAACATGCCTCAGGCCGGTTCAATTCCCCGCATAAACACACCTCAGGGATTTAGTAATCACACAAACATGCCAACATGCCGTATTTTATCTGTACCCTGCGTAAACAAGCCTCAGGGCCTTTTAGTGATCACACCCATATTGCACGCCTCTCACACGCTCACATACTCGGGCATTAAGTACATGCACTCAAATGCACCCAGTTCAACCATTACAATTCAGCCCACATACATACATGCAACCATCATATAGCATGCTATTTTCTACCACAAAAACTATGGCACAACAATCACGGCGTTACACAACAATTTTACGCAATTAATTGCCCGAATCAAACTATCCATTCCACGCGCCAAATAGAATTTTACAGCATTCAACCAATCAATCACAGCCCTTATTTGGCCTCTAATTTTCCCCCAACATGCCACAAATTCATCCGTAAGGCCCCTCATTCAAATCAGCCCCTAAAACCAAACTAAACCATGTCTAAATGAGTCCATTAATACCCGATATCCTAAATAGGGTTTAGATTGTAACTTGCTTGAAATTTCCAAGCAAGCACAACCTATCCAAGGGCAACAAGGCGGCTGGGACACGGTGGCTACGGTGGTCTGGCTAAACGGCGGTGATCAGCGATAGCGACGGTGGCTTGCTTGGCCGGCTAGTCACAGCCACTGGAGGGAGAGAGAGATCGGCCGAGAGGGAGAGAGAGACGACAACGAGAGGGTGGGGGTGAGGCTGCAGCAAGCTGGTGCTGGACGGGCGGTGACAGGGCGGACAGTGGCTGGACGATAGCCGCGCGCGACAAGGGGGAGAGGGGGCGTTCGACCAGTGGGGGAAGGGAGAGAGAGTGTGTGTGCCGAGAGAGAAGGGAGAAATGAGAAGGGGAGAGAGAGTAAATGGTCTAAATATACCAATAATTGACCCCCTTTTGGCAAAATGACCATCTTGCCCCTCTTTCTACTTTCCAATCGACAGCCACGATTCATTCTTATCTTGAGATCAACGGCCGAGATCAAATCTTTTCCAAAATATCCAAGGGTAAAATGGGGATTTCACAAAAAGTCTAAGGAAAAAATTGTCCAAAAATTGTCATTTCTAAAGTGAGGGTAAAATGACCAAAATGCCTTTCCTTATTTACACTTGGCCTTAACAAAGGCCAAAGGGTAAAAAGGTCATTTTTCCATTTCTTGCCGAAATTCGATCTTTTTGAGGGATTCGGACGATTCTAAGGCTGCTCATGCTAATAACAACGTCATCCAAATGTTCTGTCGTGACTTTCTAAATTTTCAATGCTCAACTTGGTCTCTAATTTGAGCTTATCTCAGACTAACGGGTGGCTTTTGTGAAAATTCACACATTTAACCCGTGGCCGATACTAAATCAAGCCACTTTCAAGTTCACTCGAGTCGTGATGATCTTGGTTGTCACTTAATCGTGAGGATCAATCGCTAGTTTCGATGGGCGCGATCATTTGGTATAAGTTTAGGATCATTCATCAGTTCATCTCGTGGTCAAGCGAAATCACCCGCGATCCACTAATATGATGGCAGCGAATTAATCCCTGGATCAGCCTACATTGGCTCAAAATGTTACCTCGACAATTCTATAGTCGAAAGTCAGTTCATGATCGAGTTTCTTTGATTTCGCGAATTTAAATCCCCAGTTAGCCTTTTCCTAACGGTTAGTATCCTAGAAATGATCCGTTCCGGGCGAGATCTAACTACAAGTACGTTTATAAAATCATCCATTTCATAAATCCCAAGTGGGTAAAATTTCAGAATGTCACAAATCTTTCCCCCTTATAAAAATTTCGTCCTCGAAATTTACAATTCAACCTAACTACTCATACAAATGGGGGTATTGAAGTTGTATTAGCTCCTCATTTTCCCAAGTCGCGCCTTCTGTCCCATGATGTTCCCAAACAATCTTGACCATCGGGATCGTCTTGTTCCTTAGAACTCGGTCTTTTCAATCTTCGATCCTTGTTGGTCTCTTCACATACGACACCCTATCGTCAACTTCTATCTCTTCATAATTCAACACGTGAGTTGGGTCCAGTTCATATTTTCTCAGCATCGATAGTGGAACACATTATGCACTTACGATAAATTTGGTAGGAGTGCAATGCGATAAACTAAGTCTCCCAATCCTTTCTAAAACCTCAAAGGCTTCCACATACCTCAGATTCAATTTCCCTTTCTTACCAAATCGAGACAATCCTCTCATGGGAGATACCTTAAGGAATACGTGATCCCCTACTTGAAATTTCAAAGGTCTTCGTCTTCTGTCTGCATAACTCTTTTGACGGCTTTAAGCTGTCTTCAACCTTTCGCGTACGATCTTAACTACCTCAACCAACTGTTGACCTAATTCTGGCCCGATTATACTCCTTTCTCCAACTTCGTCCCAACATACATGCGTTCTACAAGTTCTACCATATAGCGCTTCAAATGGCATCATTCCGATGCTCTGTGAAAACTATTATTATACGCAAATTCTACTAAGGGCAATTGCTCTTCCCACTTGCCTTGAAAATCCAACACACATACCCGAAGCATATCCTCTAAAGTCTGAATCGTCCTCTCAGACTGGCCATCCATTTGCGGATGATAAGATATACTAAACTACAGCTTTAATCCCAATGCCGTCTGCAGACTTTTCGAAAAATTAGCAGTAAACATAGGATCACGATCTAAGGTAATTGTCACTGGTACTCGATGCAAATGAACTATCTGTTGTACGTACAACTCAGCATATCGATCCAATGTGAAGTCCTTTCGTGCGGCCAAGAAGTGTGCTGACTTGGTCAATCTATCAACAATCACCCAAATGGAGTCATGGCCTCTTCGGCTCATTGGTAATCCCATCACAAAATCCCTAGTAATATATTCCCATTACCACTCTGGGATTTTCAAAGGTCGCAACAATCCTCCGGGCTTACAATGTTGCGCTTTCACTTGCTGGCACGTCAGACACTTGGCTACGTGTTTAGCTATATTTATTTTCATGCCATTCCACCAGTAGTACTGTCTCAGATTCTGATACATTTTCGTACTACCGGGATGGATATTATAACTACTATGATGCGCTTCTGACAAGATTTCTTTCTTAATTTCCGCATCGTCGAGTACACACAATCGTCCACGGAACTTCAAGATCCCATTCTTGGATACTTGAAAAGTCCAGTTTCCTCTTAGTAACATCCATCTCAAGAATCCTTTGAATTTCTTGATCCGTAGACTAAAAAGTCTTAATCTTAGTCTGGATTTCTGGTTTAATCCTTAGTGTGGCCAGCAAACTCGAGACTTGACTTACTTCAAATCTAAATTCTATGTCTTCCACTTTTTCCAATAAGGTCCATTCCTTGACCATCAAGTGCACGATGCTTGACTTCCGATCAATGCATCGGCTACCCAGTTGGCCTTTCCGGGGTGATATAAAATATCACAATCATAATCTTTTAGTAATTCCATCCAACGACACTGCCTCATATTTAATTTCTTTTGAGAAAACAAATATTTGAGACTCTGATGATCTGTATATATCTGAAATTTCTCTCCGCATAGATAATGTCGCCAAATCTTAAGGGCAAATACTATAGCAGCTAATTTCAAATCATACGTCGGGTAGTTCAACTCATGCGATCTTAATTGTCTTGATGCGTAAGCTACTACTCGTCCATTTTGCATGAGTACACACCCCAGTCCTTTTAACGACGCGTCACTATAAAATTTGTATCCTTCAAGCCCTGATGCAATAGTCAACACCAGTGCCGTCATCAATCTATATTTTAATTTTTGAAAACTCCTTTCACATTTGTCGGTCCATTCAAACCTTATTTCCTTTTTCATCAAATGTGTCGACAGTGTTGCTATTGTCAAAAACCATTCCACAAAGCGTCGGTAATATCCTGTCAAACCCAGAAAGCTTCAAACCTCTGTTACCATCATCGGTCTCGGCCACTTTATCACGGCTTCAATCTTTGCCGGATCTACTAAAATTCCATCCCCCAAGATCACATGTCCAAGAAAGGCTACTCGATTGAGTCAGAACTCGCACTTACTAAACTTATCAAACAGTACATTCTCTCTTAAAGTCTACAAAGCTTTACTCAGATAAAACTCATGTTCCTCCGGGCTCTTAGAGTACACTAATATGTCATCTATGAAAACAATCACTAATTGATCTAAGAACTCCTTAAACACCCGATTCATTAAATCCATAAAGGCAGGAAGGGTGTTTGTCAACCCAAACGGCATTACCGTAAATTCATAATGTCTATATCTCGTTCTGAATGCTGTTTTCGGTATATCCTCCTTCCTAATCCTCAATTGATGGTATCCCGTTCTCAAATCAATTTTAGAAAACACCAAAACCCCTTGTAACTGGTCAAACAAATCATCAATCTTTGGCAAGGGATATTTATTTTTTTATCATCACCTGATTTAGCTGTCGGTAATCAATACACAACCTTAATGACCCATCTTTCTTCCTTACAAATAAAACTCGTATTTCCCATGGAGATGCACTTGGACGAATAAATCCTTTGTCCAATAACTCTTGCATTTTCACCTTTAACTCTTTTAACTCTGACAACGACATTCTATAACGTGCCTTTGAGATTGGCTCAGTCCTAGGGGCCAATTCGAATACAAACTCTACTTTTTTTTCTGGTGGCAATCCTGGCACTTCCTGAGGAAAAACATCGGGATAATTGTGCACCACGGCTATGTCCTCTAGCCTCGGCTCTTCAGCCGTCAAATCAATTACAGTCGCTAGAAATCCTTGACACCCTTCGTTTAACAACTTAGTCACTTCTAGTGACAAAATCCAAGGGATCGAGGTTCCCCCTCGATTTCCCATAAATTCCAATTTTGGATGTCCAATCAGATTAAATTGGATCACCTTGTTACTACAATCCATTACGGCCCTCTACTTAGTCACTTCTAGTGACAAAATCCAAGGGATCGAGGTTCCCCCTCGATTTCCCATAAATTCGAATTTCGGATGTCCAATCAGATTAAATTGGATCACCTTGTTACTACAATCCATTACGGCCCTCTACTTAGTCAATCATTCCTTACCCACTATCACATCAAAATCATACATGGCTAAAACCGATAAATCTATCCTTTCCTCCCTATCATCAATCACAATTTTGCAATCCGAGCACCCTAACGAGATTAGCACCTTATCATTCAATGGAGTGGTAACACACAACACAATGTCAAGCAATTGTGGTTCTATACCAGTCAATTTAACAAATTGCTAAGACACAAACGAATGTGACGCCCCCGGATCGAATAAAACATATGCAGCATGATCACAGAGAGAGAGACCGTACCTGTGACTATGCTTGGTGCATTCTCAACTTCCCTTCTAGCCATCGCATACACTCGTCCTTGAGTCGGTGGTTTGTTTTGGTTCGTTGGTAAGGGAGTTCCAACTTGATTTCGAATTCGGGGCGGTTGCGGTAACACAGACGACCTAGCTTGTCTGTTATTGGGACAATTCCTCACTTAGTGGCCTCCTCCGCCATATCTATAGCATATAATACTCCTACTCGAACAAGGTCTAGTCCCATGTCTTCCACCATACAACTGACACACTGCACCCTGATAACAGTTTGGCTTTCCGATGTTTCTTTTAATGAAAGGAATAAAACGCTGATTCCCCGACATCGGTCTCTTCCCGAGATTACGATTGTCCCTACCCTGGGCAAATCTTGACTCAAAAGTGGCAACCCTATCCATCAAATCACGCTCAATTGCTTGAGCCTAATCGTAGATCTCGTTATAGTCCCTCAAATTCAACGAAATCATTTGGCTGCGAAGGTCCGGCTTCAAGCCGTCTCGAAACCTTCGAGCTCTATCCAACGGGTTCTCCACCATCTTTAGGGCGAACTTAGATAACCGAGTGAATTTAGCCTTGTACTGATCCACTGTCCTCTGCCCCTGACGAAACCTCATAAATTCAGCTAATTTCTATTCCCGGGCACTCTTAGAAAAATATTTACCATTAAAGGTTTCCATAAACATTGCCCAAGTCTGGGCGGTACCAGCCGGGAACATCCTTCCTCTAGTGGCTTTCCACCAGTCACTCGCATTTCCCTGGAGTTGGTACACTGCCAAGGTCACTTTCTCTTCCTCGGTGCATCCTAATACCTCAAAGGCTTTTTTCAACTCCTTTACCCAAAGCGATGCAACCTCAAGATCGCCTCTACCATCAAACTTAGGGGGCTTTAATTTTAGAAACTGCTCAACTAGTTGGTGCATCTGCCTATTCACATTTACTTGCTCCTGCCCTTGGTTCCCATTATTATTATTGGCAGCGGCCACAGCGGCCTCAGCAGCATGGGCAATAGTGGCAGCTCGTTCCTGAGTCTGCCGTCCTATCAGATTACCAATTTCTTCTAAGGTCCTCATGACCGCATCCATTCTCGGATCTCCTGCAGGTTGAGCTTGTGAATTGGTTGAACCCCGAGTTCCTCTACCTCGCGAACTCATCCTCACGATTTCTATCTCTTACCTACCTGCTATAATTCCATACAGGAATTAGAGACCTAGGCCAACTATACTAGTCTAGTCCTAGGCAGTGAATTATAGCAATAATTCATTTAGCAGGCAATCAACCATCACAACACAAGATCACAATCAATAAGTTTCGTGTACTTACCTCAGGTCCAGACGCATCTACATTCTAATCATTATAACAATCAATTCACTTAGCAATCACAACAAATAGTTTGGAGGCATGCGTAACTCATTCCACCTTATGACTCACTAAAGTCTTCCTAGATGACTACCCTAGGGTTTCTACTTCTTATCACTCCAGGCTTCGACCAACTTAGATCGAGCTGTCCTTGCTCTGATACCAATTCAACTGGGATGTTACGCCTCGAACCCCCATCGAGCCCGTGGCACCCCTCTTTGGTCAAATTAGTGCGATGTCCCAGGAAACGACGCCGACCCAAATCAAACCATTAGAGATATAAAACACCAGCGAAAGACACAAACACCCAGAATATATTAACTAGGGGTAAAAGGGAGAATAAACATCATTTACTGATTCAAACTTATATAATATCCACCATATACAATTCACATAATTTACATTCACACCAAACTTCTAAACTATACACCACCGATATCAAAAAGATCAGTATCCTGGGTATACCCTAACTCCAAAAAATGGAACACTTCAAAAGGTTTACCTAACCCCTAAACTGGCCCCTACGCCCTCAAGGTGGCGTCCACTCCGAATCCGACTTCTCAGAACTCAAGTTTGAATCCCTCTAAGCCATCTACTCCTCTGAGGACTCCGAATCAGCCTCGATCTCAATCGGGTTATCCACATCACCCGACTCTAGTGGAACCTCAACCCGCTCCTCCTCATCAGGCTCCTCTTGCGGCTCCCTCTCTTGCTCATTCTCCGGCTCGTCCTTTGGCTCATTCTCGGGTTCTTCTTTCGGTACTTCTTTAGGCTCTTCTTCGGGGTCTTCTTCTCCGGGTTCCTCCTCTGGTATTACACCTAGATCCACATTCATTGGATCATACCCCGCTTGTGATTCTTCCGGATCCGGATCTGGCTCGACCACTAAAGGCTCAAGTGCTGCAAGTGCGGGCCGATGTCCGGACTATGCTAGGCTAGTCTCCAGACTAGTCCTCTCACCGTCAGGAGGGGCTATAGTTGATGGGTCCCAATCCCTTACTCCGTCAAATGGAACATCAAAGCCATGGACGAGGCCAAACTCATCCATCCCATCCCTAAACATCTGGGCGGTATAGGTGTGGGCTTGCCAAAGAGGTAGCTCTATGTCTACCCAAACTACAGTCGTGTGTTTCATCCAAGTCATATTATCATCTATCGGGTACTCTACAATATTGTGGTTGGTGTGCATCGGAATCCCAAAAAGCTAGGGTGGCAGTGGTGGTAGATTCATGGCTTAGGGCGGAGTTTTGAAATTATTTGGTTGAAATAACCATGAGACACGTTTCAGCAAGTAATACTCTAAATCCCACCTAGGCTAACACGTACCTTGAGATAAGTTCAAACACCATAACACTAAATAAGCACGTCACAGGCACACAATTGCACTTACCTGGGCTTAACCTGCACATTAGTCTCAACACACGAATTTCAAACCATATGCACATTCTAAGCTATTCTCATGCCCAAAAGCACATGTCGTACACATGACATTTCCGAACTCCACATTTCACACTCATTCATACACTACCATGCCTTTTTCATTTAACTTGCCAACAACCCGCGTAAACACGCCTCAGGTCCGATCTTACTTTCACTTGCCACATCACACATTTCACTTTCAATCTCTTTCCCCCGCCCGTGTAAACATGCCTCGGGCCCCGCATTTCTATCGCGACCCGCGTAAACACGCCTCAGGACCGATCACATTCTCACTTGCCACATCGCATATCTCATTCTCATTTTCTTTCCACAGCCCATGTAAACACGCCTCAAGCTTCACAGTTGTATCACGACCCGCGTAAACACGCCTTAGGCTGGTTCAATTCCCCGCACAAACACGCCTCAGGGATTTAGTAATCACATGAACATGCCAACACGCCGTATTTTATCTGTACCCTGCGTAAACACGCCTCAGGGCCTTTTAGTGATCACACCCACATTGCACGCCTCTCACACGCTCACATACTCGGGCATTAAGTAAATGCACTCAAATGCACCCAATTCAACCGTCACAATTCAGCCCACATACATATATGCAACCATCATATAGCATGCTATTTTCTACCACAAAAACCATGGCACAACAATCACGGCGTTACACAACAATTTTACGCAATTAATTGCCAAATCAAACTATCCATTCCACGCGCCAAACAGAATTTTACAGCATTCAACCAATCAATCACAGCCCTTATTTGGCCTCTAATTTTCCCCCAACATGCCACAAATTCGTCCCTAAGGCCCCTCATTCAAATCAGCCCCTAAAACCAAACTAAACCGTGTCTAAACGAGTCAATTAATACCCGATATCCTAAATAGGGTTTAGATTGTAACTTACTTGAAATTTCCAAGCAAGCACAACCTATCCAAGGGCGGCAAGGCGGCTGGAATGCGGCGGCTACGGTGGTCTAGCTGAACGACGGTGATCGGCGACAGCGGCGGCGGCAGCTTGCTTGGCCAGCTAGTCATAGCCACAGGAGGGAGAGAGAGATCAGCTGAGAGGGAGGGAGAGATGGCAGCGAGAGGGTAGGGGTGATGCTGCGGCAAGCCGATGTTGGACGAGCGGCGAAGGGGCAGACGGTGGCCGGACGACGGCCGCACGGCAAGGGGGAGAGGGGGTAGTCGGCCGGTGGGGGAGGGGAGAGAGAGAGTGTGTGTGCCGAGAGAGAGAGGGATAAATGAGAGGGGGAGAGAGAGAAAATGGTCTAAATATACCAATAATTGACCCCCTTTTGGCAAAATGACCATCTTGCCCCTCTCTCTACTTTCCAAATCAATGGCCACGATTCATTCTTATCTTGAGATCAATGGCCGAGATCGAATCTTTCCAAAATATTCAAGGGTAAAATGGGGATTTCACAAAAAGTCCAAGGGTAAAATTGTCCAAAAATTATCATTTCTGAAGTGAGGGTAAAATTACCAAAATGCCCTTCCCCATTTACACTTGACCTTAACAAAGGCCCAAGGGTAAAACGGTCTTTTTTTCCATTTCTCGCCAAAATTTAATTTTTCTAAAGGATTTGGACGATTCTAAGGCTGTTCATGCTAATAACAACGTCATCCAAATGTTCTGTCGTGACTTTCTAAATTTCCAATACCCAACTTGGTCTCTAATTAATAACTAAATTTTAAATAACGTAATTTGAGCGTATCTCAGACTAACGGGTGGCTTTTGGAGAAATTCACACATTTGACCCATGGCCGTTATTAAATTAAGCCACGTTCAAGTTTACTCGATTCATGACGACCTCGGTTGTCACTTAATCGTGAGGATCGATCGCTAGTTTCGATGGGCGTGATTGTTTGTTATAGGTTTAGGGTCATTCATCAGTTCATCTCGTGGTCAAGCAGAATCACCCGCGATCTACTAATATGACGGCGGCGAATTGATCCTTAACTACACTTGGATGGGCCTACATTAGCTCAAAATGTCACCTCGACAATTCTATGGTCGAAAGTTAGTTCACGATCGAGTTTATTTGGTCTCGCGAATTTAAATCCCCAATTAGCCTTTCCCTAACGGTTAGTATCCCATGAATGATCAATTCCGGGCGAGATCTAACTACAAGTACGTTCATAAAATTATTCATTTCATAAATCTCAAGTGGGTAAAATTTCAGAATGTCACATATCCTCCCGGACCTAATGGGATTGTCAATACTTGAGCGGTCGTTAGTCTCTGCTTTAACTCCTGGAAACTTCTTTCGCACTTATCCATTCACTCAAACCTCGTCTCCTTCTTTAGTAAAGGTGTCAACGGTGTCGTTAATGCCAAAAACCTCTCCGCGAAGCGTCTATAATAACCCGCTAGACCTAAGAATAGTCATGGCCACGGTTCGAAACCGGTGGTTTCGGTTCATGACCATGTATGAATCGGAACCGGCTGGTTCCAAGCTGGTTTCGATTTGGTTTCGGTTCTAGTTCAGGTTCCGATTCCTGCAAGTTTCAAGCCGGTTCCGGTTCATAATTTAAAAATTTTCAAAATAAATTATGAAATTAAAAAATAATAAATTATGAAATTATGAAATAATGAATTATTCAATATAAATTGTAATCAAAAGGTAAATTGTAATCAAATTAGGGGAAAAAAAGAGAGAAAGAGGGGCTTGAACTTAATAAATTATAATTAAGCGCCTTACAATTCATTACAATGATCTATAAAAAAAAGGAGCACAATATATATGCCCTAAAATGACTGAGCGGAACCCTGCCTGCTGACCTGTCTATGGGACTACCGTTTCGAGGGCGCTGCCTCCGAACCCTTGCATTCTATGCACAGGGGTCACATGTCGTCGGATTATATTTCGGTTTCCCTAAGCTCACGTGGGCATGCCTGTTATGAGAAACAAGGGTCCCCGAAACATTTACTAACTCTAACAGTTCTTTTACCCTCAGTCGTCGCTACCCGTTTCACTACCGGTACCGGTGGTATCTCCGTCGTTAAAGAATTTGGATTCATTATTCCGATCTATCTATTGTTGTCGGTATTGATCCTTCGTCCAATCATTGACACAAGCTTGAGTCTCCACTGATTCTGAAACTAATCTTGAACAATGTTCGTTCAAAATATTACCTCCGGCACTAAATGCTTGTTCGCTTGCAACTGTGGAACAAAGGGTTGCAAAAATTTGTTTTGTAATAAGGGAAAGGATTGGGTATTAGCTTGCGTGCCTCTTCCACCAATCCAAAATTAAAAAACCTATACTACCTTTGGATTTAGTAAACTCAAAGGAAACATTTATATATATCTCTAATTCAAAAATATTTCCTATTACTCCCTTTTTGCTTTTTTTTTTGTCTATGTAATAAAAGTTGGTACCCTCTACTAATTTTACCTGTACTCTCACTTTGTGTCTCGGTAGATTGAGAAGATCCAATATCACCTAAATTATATTTAGTATAAAATTCATTATATAATTCTATTACTACGTTTTTAACCTCACTTAGTATGGTTGTAACATTTATCGTATCATAATGTAAACATTGATAACACATATGCAAATAATCACCTAAACTATCTAATTTGCAATGCGGATAAAAAAAACACAAGCTACTAAATAAATAATGGGAATTTCGCTATAATAATGTAGCCACTTCATTTTTATTGTTACTATAGTATTTTGTAATTCAACATAATTTTCATATTTCTCAAAAACTGCGACAATATTAATACACTCTACTAAAAATAAATGCGTAGTAGGATAATAAACACCAGACAAAGTATAAGTTGCATCATTAAAAACCTTTAAAATATCTAAAATTTTTTTGCAAATATCCTATTCTTACTGGTATAAATTAATTTGAGGTATATTATTAGAAATGAATGTACATGATAAATCTTTATATGCAAAAGATTCACTAAGCAAGTAGAAAGTAGAATTCTAACGAGTTGAAACATCTCTTGGAATTCTTTTTGGCTTTTTTTCATTTGCTTTACAAAATCTACCCCATTCTTTCATTTTTTGGGGATGTTTCCATAAAAAATTGAATCGCCATTTTTATTGGTTCAAGAAAAATATCAAGAGTTTTCAAACTATCTTGTACACATAAATTTAAAACATGACAAGCACATCTAACATGAAAAAATTTTCTGCCAAAAGCAAGTTTACAAATATTTTCTAAATTGGCAATTGAAGTGGTATTTGCCACGGTATTATCAAAACCAATTGAAAAAATTTTGTTAAACAAATAATATTCTTCTAAAATTTACCTAATTATTCTATAAATATTATTTTCCGTATGCTTACCATCGAAAACTCTAAACGCAATGACTCTTTTTTGAATATTCTAATCGTCATCTATCCAATGACATGTTATGCCCATGTAAGAATGAATTTACCAATGATCACTCCAAATATCACTACCTATATGCACACATCCATTAAATTGCATAAAAAAGTTTTGTAAATCTTTTTTCCATTTTTGTAAAGATCTTTAATTACTCGTTTAAGTGAATTTCTAGGAATACATTTTGCTTGTGGAGCACATGCTTTTTGTACAAATTGATTAAAACCAAATCTTTCTCCAAAATTAAATGATAAATGGTCAATGGAAACAAATTTACCTAATTCTTCCTTATAAGTTTTTTTGTTATATTGAAATAAGGAGAAGTGTTAGGATTGACATACCCGAAAAATTGTTATTGCCTGATATTGATTCCCGCTTGGGTTAGATGTTTGCTCCTAAGATGTCATTTGAATGTTCCATATCCTTGTCCACCTGTATATTTATATATTTTCCCACAATGTTTACAAATTATATCATACCTTTTTTGATCAATATCAAACCTTTCCGTTTTCGTGAAGTAGTCCCAAATATCAGATGTAAGTTCCCGCTCCGCCTCCTTTGTTGTAGATATTTCGGCATGAGGATAAAGACTTTCTTGCGTCGGGAGGCGCTCCACATCGGGAGAAAATGTTGATTTTATCATTTTGAAAATCTGTATAATCACGAAGATCAAAAAAATGATGGGATTCTGTCATGATATTCTTACCTTTGCTAGTTGGTACTTGACTTTCACTTGCCATTTTTCGAGTGGATTGAGAGAATTGAGCGGATTGATTGGGAGAATTAAGAGAGAATTGCATGGATTGAGAAAATTGAGAGAATTTAAGAGAATTTGAGAGAATTTAGAGTATTGAGAAAATTTGAGAGAAGAGAATTTGAGAGAATTAAGAGTATTGAGAGAATTTGAGAGAATTTATAAGAAAAAAATGAGAAGAAAATTTAGTAAAAAAAGCTAAATAACCGTTGCAATTTGCAACGGTTATCTTTTTATTTTTTTATTTTTTTATTTTATTTTGCCCATTGCCAAGGCAGCTTGCAAAGGCTGCCCTAGCAACGGGCCAGCAAGCTGCAGTAGGGCTTGTAGAAGTGCAGGCCCTGCTGTAGGTTTTTTTTTATTTTTTTATTTTTTTTTAGAACCGAGCTCGGAACAAAATTGCTGGAACTGGAACCGGAAATGGGCTCGTAGGCCACGGGCCAGTTTCAGTTTTGAACTGTGGGCCCAGGTTTGACCGGGTCGGTTCCAGGCCGAAATCGGCCTGTGGCCATGGCTACCCAAGAAGCTCTGAACCTCCGTCACTATTATTGGCCTCGGTCAATTTCGTGACTGCTTCAATCATTGTCGGGTCCACTGCAATTCATTCCCCGGATACTATATGTCCTAAGAATGCCACTCGATAGAGCCAGAATTCGCACTTGCTGAACTTGGCATAGAATGCATGTTCTCTTAAGGTCTGTAGAACTTTTTCCAAGTGTAACTCGTGTTCAGCAGAACTCTTCGAATATACCAAGATATCGTCTATGAACACAATTACAAACTATTCCAGAAATTCTTTAAACACCCTATTCATCAAATCCATAAAGACAGCAGGGGCATTAGTCAATCTGAACGGTATTACCATAAACTCATAGTGCCCATATCTTGTCATGAATACCGTTTTTGGTATATCCTCCTTCTTAATACTTAATTGGTGGTACCCCGTCCTCAAGTCAATCTTAGAAAATATCGAGGCTCCTTGCAATTGATCAAACATGTTGTCTATCCTTGGTAGTGGGTACTTGTTTTTAATGGTCACCTGATTTAACTGTCTATAGTCTAAGCACAACCTCAAAGATCCATCTTTATTTCTTACGAAGAATACCGGTGCTCCCCATGGAGACACACTCGGGTGGATAAAACCTTTATCCAGCAACTCCTGCATTTGGACCTTCAATTCAAACAGTGACATCCTATAGGACGCTTTTGAGATCGGTTCTGTTCTTGGGGCCAACTCAATCACAAATTCCACTTCTTTATTAGGTGGTAATCTCAGCAATTTCTAGGGAAAGATATCGGGGAAATTACACACTACAGCTATATCTTCTAACCTTGGCTCTCCAGCCGTCAAATCGACTACAGTTGCTAGAAATCCTTGGCATTCTTTATCTAACAGCTTTGTCACCTCAAGTGAAGAAATCCAAGGGATCGAAGTTCCTCCTCGGTTTCCCACAAACTCAAATCTAGGATGTCTAACCGCATTAAATTGGATCACCCTGCTACTACAGTCCATAACAGCTCTCTGTTTAACTAGCCAGTCCATCTCAATAATCACGTCAAAGTCATGCATGGTTAAAACCGCCAAATCTATCGTCTCTTCCTTATCGTCAATCACTATCTTACAATCAGTGCATCCAAACGCAATCAGCACTTTATCATTCAACGGTGTAGTCACACATATCATAACTTCAAGCGGCTTTGGCTCAATCCCAAATAATTTAGTGAACTGTTCAGATATAAATGAATGTGACATCCCCAAATCAAACAAAGCATATGTAGCATGATTACAGAGAGAGACCATACCTGTGACCACACCAAGCGCGTCCTTAACTTCCCTCCTTGCATACACCCGTCCTTGGGTTGGCGGCCTATTCTGATTGGCCGGCTGGATAGCTCCAAATTGATTTTCATTCTGGGTCAGCGGTGGCAATAGTGCAGGCGACCTAGCCTATCTATTGTTGGGGCAGTCCTTTTTCTGATGGCCCCTTCCGCCACATCTGAAACACGATCTGCCCTTATTTGGGCAAAGTCCATTTCCATGTCTTCCCCCGCATAACCTACACGGAGCGTGCTGAAAGCGGTTCGACTTCCCTATATTCTTCTGAATGGGAGGGATAAAATGACTATTTCCCGCCATGGGTCTTTTCCCAAGTTGACAATTGTCCTTAGCCAGGTCATACCGCGATCTAGAAGCAACAATCCAATTCCTTTGATCTCGCTCAATTGCTTGAGCCCTTTCATAGATCTCATGATAGCCCCTTAAGTTCAATGAGATCATCTGATTGCAAAGGTTCGGCTTCAGCCCATTCAGGAACCTCCTAGCCTTGTCCACTGGGTCTTCCACCATTCTGGGGACAAATTTGGATAGTCTTGCAAACTCGGCTTCATACTGGTCTATCGACCTCTAACCCTAGCGAAGTCTCATGAATTCAGCCAATTTTTGTTCTCAGGCACTTTCCGAGAAATACTTGCCATTGAAGGTCTCGGTAAAAACAGTCTAGTTCGAGGCAGTACCAGTGAGGAACACTTGACCTCTGATGACTCTCTACCAATCGCTTGCATTTTCCTGAAGCTGGTAGACTGCTAGAGTTACTTTGTCCTCTTCAGTGCATTCCAGCATCTCAAAAGCTTTCTCTAACTCTTCTGTTCATCTTGGTGCAGTCTCAGAATCGCCTCTCCCATCAAACTTTAGGGGTTTCAACCTCAGAAACTGTTCGACTAGCTTGAACATTGGCCTAATCACATTTACTCTCACACGTATGTTCAATCAATTTAATCACACTCAATTCACATTCGTGGCCGAGCAACATTCCATGACCCGAGTCAACACTCCACAGGTTAACTCTCCGATTAAGCCAGGCTCCGTCCCTCATTGGACCTTTCACACTTTCTCACGACCCATGTAAACACGCCTTAGGTCAGCCCTTCGATCAATCCGGGCTCCGTCCCTCACTGGACATTTCACACTTTCACATGAACCGCGTCAACACGCCTCAGATAAGCCTTCCAATCAATTCAGGCTCCGTCCCTCACTTGGACATTTTGTATGCACATACACCACATCACAATTCGCCATTCTCACACGTCGTACAAATCCAATTTCAATCACAAACTCATCACACTAGCCCACAAATTCAACACTCAAGTCGGCCCAATCACACGTCAATTTCACCCATAAACGCCATGACAATCCGATCATCACACCCACATAAATTAGCCACTAAATATGCCACATAATCATTGTAATTCAATCTACTAATTAACCACATTCATAAATTGGCCCTAACCTAAGTTTAACCATTAAACCGGTACTAATCACACTCTAAACAAGTCTAAAAATATCCATTATACTAAGTAGGGTTTAGGAAGTCACTTACCTAAGTTTGGTCTAAAAAAAACCCTCACGGGCCCAAAATGGTTAGGGTGAACAGTAATGGGCTTAGTGCGATACAAGCACAGTGGTCGGCCAGGCTCAATGCGGCACTCAGCCATGGCCTAGGACACTCGGCCACGGCTAGGCAACGGCTCGGCACGGCCTGGGCGTGGGCAATGGATGGGCGATGGATGACAAGGAAGGACAAGCGGACAAGCGGGCCATAGCAATGCGAGTTCTTGGCGACATGGCCAGCGACGAGTTCTTTGGTGACATGGCGGTGACCAGGCGAAATGCTAACCGGACCGTCTTGGGTGACCAAGACAAGCAAGGGCGGGTTTGATGGCAAAGGGCGGTGGCGGTGGTGGGATGGCGGCAGATCTTTGGGTGACCAGACAACAAGTTCAGTTCGAGGATCGGCAAAGGGGTAGGTGGTGGTGGTGGGAATGGGTGGTGGCACGAAACGTAGAAGGAGGCAATGATGCGGGGGTAGCAAGATCGGCCCTCAGTGGGCCGAGCAACGCCACCGCGATGTGGCATGGCGACGAGGCGCTGCCCCCGTGGAGGAAAGTGAGAGAGAATAGTCACACGAGGAAGGGAGAATAGTCGGTCGAAACGATGCGACGTTGCTGCTAGCGAGCGGCGGCGCAACTCAATTGGGGTGACGACGGCACAAGGGGGATGGCGACAGGGTTGGGTGAGTAGGAGCAGAAGCAGAAATAGTCGAGGCGAAAGAAGAAGAAACCAAAGAAGAAGAAGAAGAAGAAAAGGAAGAAGATGAGAAAAAGGTGGAGAGAGAGTGTCATGCCCCGACCCCTACGGACATGCAACATCCCACTATGGTCGTCACAATGCGACCTCCCAGAACTCGTCACCGACCCTTCATTTTATCTTTGAATTATGCATGCGGAAGCGATAACAACAATCACCCCAAATAACTACAATAAATAGGGATAAATAGGAAAACGATTCACAATAGTTAAACAACAATACCATTTTTAGTGTTCACTTGATTAACCCCTAAGGACATTTTTGCAGGCCCACTTAAGGCAATACCACAAAAGCCAACAAAAAGATACCAGGCCGGGGTCAATCTACTTCACTAACAGGTCGATCTCAAAAAGCCAGCTTCCAGACACCCTGAACCAAACTAGGTGCATCAACAGGCTAAGAGCCTAAAAAATGGTTAACAATAACAAATGAGACGAAAGCTTCAATAAGTTAACGGCCTAAGCCCTGTTTAGAAGGTCAACTCACACGAGGGTCCCCAACCGAGCAATACAACATCAACAACAACATCATTAAACAACCACAGGCATCCTTACCTCACCTTGGTATACTCGTTGATGAAATGAATATGTCACATACTCAAAGCATTTAAATAGATCTCCCATGCATCAATGCATCACAGACGTGCATGTCTCGATTATAAAACAGAATCCACTTGAGCCCGTCCCATACTATGCCTAACAATTTTTATCACATAATCAGGCACTATATATCACACGTATTCCAGTTATTACACATCCTCAGGGCCACTACACATCAAGCGATCTGCAGTAAGATGGTAGTCTTCCGGCATAACCGGGCATTGTCCGGCCCCATTGGGCACGACATCGTGAAACGATCTACAGTAAGACGGCATTCCAATATGGCAACATCAAACAATCTGCAATAAGATGGTATCCCGTAGGGAGCATCGAGTCCGGCCTCGGGCCGCGATAAGGCATTTGGAGTATCGCCAATCAAGATAATCTCTAGGCATCCGATAAAATTGAGTGCGATCTGCAACAGACCTCGATAAATGGAGCATCATCAAGTGATCTACAGCAAGACGGCTCCGACATGTGACCACACGAGCACACAAGCATTCCGGCCAATTATAATCTTGTCAATTAGTCCATGCGTCCATGAATAGTGCTCACACAATGCCGCATAACAAACCAAGTGGTCACACATGCAAATAGTTAATCACTTTGTAAATCTCATTTCAAACATGCTTTCTTTCTCAAGACGTCAAATTCATTTTGTAGACATAGCAATGACAAATATTCATTTTCGAAAACTCGAAATCATTTCTTGAAAATAGTTATTAGAAAAATCGTTTAGCTATACAACTAATTTTCACGGAAAAACATAGCCTAAGCATCACAATTCAAGCATAAAAATCACAACTTGACGTTAGAAATTATCTGAAATTATTAATATTTAATTTCAAAAATTATTTATTTTAATAATAAAATATTAATATTTAAATCCGAAAATATTTTATTTAATAAAAAAATAATATTTAATTCCGAAAATAGTTTATTTAATAAAAAGAAATCTTAATAATAAAATAATCAATAACTTATCACCAAAATTGACGATAACTTATTGTCCACATACTGATAGCCTATCGCTCAATTACCGATAACTAATCAATCAAATTCTCAATAACCTATCACCAAATTCTCCGATAACCTATCACCGATCTCCAACGATAACTTAATCACTAATCTTACTTAAACAACCCTTAACTTAATCTAAACATAATTTAAACTATCATAAGCAAGTTTAACACCCTAAACGAGGGTCAGGGGTTAATTTACTCGGCTAATGTCGGCGAAGACATCCCAATTAATAATATAGGAAAAAGGGCGGAAAGAAATCAAATAAAACACACTACGAGAAAGGTCTACCAGTCCAAATTCGTACCTGGTCAAAATTTCACTTTTCCCATATCCCGAGCAATATCGAGGCTGGCCACAATAATATGGACACCGTCCAATTAAATTCGTCGCGGAACTCCGAGAAATTTGACACCAAAGTTTGGGCTCTAAATAACGGTCAAATTCGATCGAGTGCGGTTATAGCGAAATCTCAATTTTAAAAATAATAATCGAGAGTGATCAGTTCCCGGGCGAGATTTACTATAAGCACACTGACGAATTACACGTTTTATAAATCCCAAAAATGGGCCGAAATTAGAAATGTCACGGAGAGGGAGCAGGGGGCAGGTTTGCATGGGCAGAGGGGACGTGTGCATGGAGGGGACGTGAGCGAGAGTGGGTGGCGCGCAGCAAAGAAAGAGAGAGAGAGAGAGAGAGAGAGAGAGAGAGAGAGAGAGAGAGAGAGAAGAAAGTCAATGCAATCGATCGCGATCCGACGGCTCACGTTTGAATCCGAAAACAATCTAACGGCTCACAAAAAATCCTAATTATAAATTAGGAAAAAGGCCAAAAGAAATCAAATAAAACACACTACGAGGGAGGTCTACTAGTCCAAATCCGCACCCGATCAAAATTTGACTTTTTCACTATTCCTAGCAATATCGAGGTTGGCCACAATAATATTAACACTATCCAATTAAATTCGTCACGAAACTTCCAGAAATTTGATACCAAAGTTCGGGCTCTATATAACGGCCAAATTCGATTGAACACAATTCTAGTGAAATATCTAGATTAAAAATAATAACCCAAGAGTAATCAATCTTAGGCGAGATTTTATTATAAGTATACTGACGAATTACATGTTTTATAAATTCCAAAAATGAGTTGAAATTCGAAATGTCACACTTACCGTACGTTGGGTTTATCAAAAAATTGAGATGACTAATAACAATCAAGTTTCCAATGGTCATTTTGACCGGTGAGGTTCAAACCTTGTGTCCTGGTGTCATGGCAGCAAATATTGCTAGCCTTCGGGCTGAAAGCATCTATGGCGGTACGGGCGTAAGTCATTTGACTAATATATTAGGGACTGTTTTTCCAAACCCAACAAGCCAAATTGCAGGAGAAGATGTTCTTCTATTTGACCACGCTGAATCTGGTCAAGCACTTATCGGGGATATGCCCAATAATTAGTCCAAATGAGCAAGATGTCACAACGCTTAGGGCGTTGGAGACCTGGAAGATAGGGACTTCCTATGCTGAAACTATATCCTTAACTGTTTAATGAATTCTCTATATAATGTTTATTATAACATTGAAAGTGCTAAACAGTTATGGGAGTCCTTAGAAAAGAAATACAAAGCTGAGAATGTTGGCACCAAGAAATTTGTGGTTGCCAAATTCTTGGAATTCAAGATAATGGATTCTAAATCTGTCATGAATCACATTCAAGAATTGCAAACAATTCTGAACAACATATTTGCTGAGGGAATGATACTTAGTGAATCATTCCAAGTGGTAGCTATTATTGAAAAGCTGCTTCCAGGCTAGTCAGACTTCAAAGACTTCAAAAATTATTTGAAGTACAAACAAAAAGAGACGAGCCTTGAAGATCTCATTTTGTGCCTCAAAATCGAGGAGGATAGTAGGAGAAATGCAAACCCTCCCATGGAACCGAATGCCAATACTATAGAGTGTTTCCAATTCCAAGTAAGATAGAAAGAAGAAGTCCTTTCAAGGAAAAGGAAAATAGAGGGAACAGTCTTAGAAATTCCAAGGGACATGTTTTATTTGCAATAAGCCTAGCCATCGGGTTAAGGATTGCAAGAAGCGCCCAAACAAAGGCAAAGGCAGTGGTGTAGCCAAGCAATTATATCTAACAGAGCAGGAAGATAATGAGAGACTGACTGCTTTAGTGATATCTGAGGTATTGATGTAGAACGGTTAGCCTGTGATTATCTTGAAGAATGTGATCGCCGTGATCGCCGTAATCGCCAGAAATCCCAACAGTTTTTCTGACTTTGGGGAAAACAACCATTCAAGTAATTTCCTATATTATTATTTAGATGGGTTTCCTATATTACCAACAGGCGGTTTCCTATATTATCATTTAGGCGCTTTCTTCAATTATTAGTCGCAGCTTCCTATATTATCATTTAGGCGGTTTCTTCAATTATTTGGTTTCCATTAATATTATGAGTCCTATCTCTATATATAAGATGTCTGTCTTGTAATCAAGAACATAGTATCATTGAATAAAAATTTCGAGTTCTTTGAGTTGTTCCAAATTTACGCTTTCTCTCTGGGCCATTTGGTATCGGGCAGTCTCTCCCGTGACGATGGTGAGTAACGTGAATATCAATCTCCCCGCACCGAGGGCCATGAGAACGAGCCTATTACGCGGGCTGAGTTCAATCAGTTCGTGGCTCAAACCGATCGAAGGTTTCAAGAGATCCTTAATGCCATCCAGCGTTTGTCCACAAACCATGCACCTGGTGCTCTTCCTGCCGAGCGAAATCCTCGCTACCGTGATCCCAAGATGCTATAGGGCGTGGAGGAATTCCCCGACATAGGCGTCAAGACTATGTCGAGGATACGGAAGACGAAGATGAAGATTTCCAAGAGATGCAGATTCGTGGTGGTCGCCGATACAAAGGATTCCAGGAGGAGCATGTTCGTGGGAATCGTCGTCAGGGAGGATATCGACGAGATCCTGAGCAATATCAACTAAAGGTAGATCTACCTACTTTCAATGGGAATTTGGATATTGAAGATTTCCTTGATTGGCTTTGGGAGGTCGAAAAATTCTTCGACGCTATGGATATTGACGAGGATCGCCAAGTGAAACTTGTGGCGTACAAGTTGAAGGGTGGCGCTTCAGCTTGGTGGGAACAAACTCAATTGACGCGACGTCGACAAGGCAAGGCTCCTATTCAATCTTGGGGTCAGATGAAACCTCTTCTTCAATCTTGAAGAAGAGGTTCCTCCCAACGGACTATGAGCAACTATTATTTCAGTAATTTCAAAATTGCCGACAATCGAATAGATCGGTCCAAGCTTATACGGAAGAGTTTCTTTTGACTTTCCGCTCAGAATAACTGGATGAGTCCGAGGCACAACAAACCGCTAGGTACATTAATGGTTTGAGACTTAATATCCAGGATCGGGTTTCTTTGCATCGACTCTTCTCGCCGAAGACGCCCGTGATATGGCGCGAAAAATTGAGATGCAATTGAGAGGACTAGCCCTAGTACTGTGGGTAGAAATTATTTGGATCATGGGTCATTCATTCGGTGAAGACAGCTTGATGTTACAAGTTCTTCTAGTCAACAAATCCCCGATTCAAGCAGAGTTCCAAGGAGTACTACGGGGACGCCTAAGGAAGTAAAACCGAAGCAATCGCACTCTCAATCGTAATACCCAAAATCCATATGCCAAACCCCAACCGATCAAGTGCTACAAGTGTAACGGAGTTAGGCCATCGCTCCAGTGATTGTCCTCGTCAGAGAATGGCCAATATCGTTGAACATGACAAAGATATGTATGAGGAAGATTGGGAAAAGGAAGAAGAAGTGGGAGTAGAAGATGAAGTGGGCGAGCAAGTTAATTGTGTGCGGCCATCATTATTTGTCCGCTGAATAGAAGATACCCAAATGAATCAATCTTTTCAAGGCCATTGCACTGTCAACGGCAAAGTATGATATCATTATTGATGCGGGAAGTTGCAAGAACATAGTGTCAAAGGCCTTGGTGGATCACTTGTAACTAAAGACGGAGTCATATCCCGCACCCTACACGATCGGATGGATACGCAAGGAGCAGAACTTAAGGTAAACCAATTATGCCGCTTTACCTATTTCGATCGAAAAATCATATCAAGATACTATTGTCCGTGATGTGGTGGAGATGGATGCGTGTCATGTTTTACCTGGTCGGCCATGGCAATATGATGTTGATGCTACACACCGAGCTAGGAGGATACGTGATTCTTTGTGTGGAAAAGGACTAAAATTACTTTGAGACCAAAAAGTAATTCCCCGAGATTGTGAAGAAGCGTAATCAGGGGTTATGATGAACATTCGAAAGCGTGAAGGGATGTATATGATTGTGGACAAGGGCGACCAGCAAGTTATGGTTCGTGTTCCCAATATTCTTAAGCCCTTATTAAAGGTATTCAAAGATGTTATGCCCGAGGATTTACCCCGACGGATTACCTCCTTTGAGGGATATCCAGCATGAGATTGATTTTCTTCCGTGAGCTAGTCTTCCTAATTTGCTGCATTATCGGATGAATCCAAGGAGAATCAGATTCTACAAGAGCGGTGGGAGATCTCCTTCAAAGGGCTTCTTGCGTGAAAGCAAAAGTCCATGTGCGCCCCTCGCGCTTCACGCCAAAGAAAGACGGCACCATGCGTATGTGTATAGACAATCGTGCCATTAACCGGATTACTATCAAGTATAGGTTTATGATTCCACGACTTAATGATATGCTAGACAGACTTGCTGGATCACAGATTTTTACGAAGATTGACCTTGGAAGCGAATACCACCAAGTTCGCATTCGTCCTGGTGACGAATGGAAAACGGCCTTCAAGACAAGTGCAGGTTTGTATGAATGGCTTGTCATGCCATTTGGACTTTCTAACGCGCCTAGTACTTTCATGCGTTTGATGACCCAGGTTCTCAAACCTTTTATTGGCAAGTTTGTGGTAGTTTTCTTTGATGATATACTCATATATAGTCCATATGGGCGCCTTCACATGGAGCACTTGAGGGATGTCCTACTAGCCTTGCAGCAAAATAAATTGTTCATTAATCTGAAAAAGTGCAGTTTCATGACAAACGCCTCTTGTTTTTGGGTTTTGTTGTTGATGCGGATGGACTTCATGTTGATGCGTATAAGGTGGCGTGATTCGCAATTGGCCAGTTCCAAAGAATGTTGGCGAGGCTCGAAGTTTCCATGGTCTTGCAACATTCTATAGGCGTTTCATTCGAGATTTCAATACTATTATGGCCCCGATCACTAACTATTTAAAGAAGGGCAAATTCCATTGGGGAGATGAAAGCTTTGGCTAGTTTTGATCTTATAAAAAGAAAAGCTCTCCATGGCATCCGATTGATGCTCCCGACTTTGAGAAAGTGTTTGAGCTGAACCGTGATGCTTCCGTTGGAATTGGCGGCCTTTTCCCAAGAAGGTAAGCCTATAGCCTTCTTTAGTGAAAAACTTAATGAAGTTCACCGCGCTGGTTGACGATGAGCAGAATATTATGTTGTCGTGAAAGCTATAAAGCATTGGCAATCCTATCTTTATCAGTAGGAGTTTGTTCTTAACACCGATCATTAGGCTCTTAAATATATCAAGAGTCAAGTACTTAAATCGAATGTATGCATGATGGGTTTCTTTTCTAGAGCAATTTAATTTTGTACTTCGCCATAAAGCAGCCATTTAAATAAAGTGGTAGATGCGTTGAGTCGACGTGCTGCAACACTCGTGACCATGCGCACTGATGTTGTCGATTTTGATCACCTATGTTCTCTTTATCCTGAGGATGATGATTTTGGTGAGATATAGAAGAAGTATTCTGAAATAAGTTGTCATGGCGATATGATAATTCAAGAAAATTTCTTGTTCTTTGGCAATAGATTATGCATTCCACATGGTTCTTTGCGTGAACAACTCATTCGAAAGCTTCATTGTGGTACTTTCGGCGGACATTTGGGGGCGAGATAAAACTATAGCCTTGGTGGAGGAGTGGTACTATTGGCCTCAACTAAAAGCGGGGCGTGGGGCGATTTGTCAAGAATGCTACATTTGCCGGACCGCTAAGGGCCACTCTCTCAAAACACCGGGTCTTTATACCCCGCTGCCTATTCCTTCGGGTCCTTAGATAGACATATCGATGAACTTCGTGTTGGGACTTCCTCGCACTCAATGGGGTTTAGATTCTGTTTTCGTGATGGTTGACCGGTTTTCAAGATGGTGCACTTCATCCCTTGTAAGAAAACTTCGGATGCTTCATATGTGGCTAGTTTATTCTTTCGTGAAGTAGTCCGTCTTCATGGTATACCAAGACAATCACTTCCGATTGTGATATGAAATTTCTAAGCCATTTTTGGCGTACTTTATGGCGCTTTGTTTGGGACCCGATTTACAAAGATAGTAGTTCTTTCCATCCCCAAACGGATGGTCAAATGGAAGTTGTGAATCGTACTATGGCGTATATCATTCGCTGCCTCCGCAGTGATATGCCTAAGCAAAGAGTTCGATATCTTGCTCCTGTTGAGTTTGCCTTCAACAATTCGGTTAATCGCCTACTAGTACATCTCCCTTTAGGTTGTTTATGGGCGTACACCGCAACATACTGGATTTGGTTCCCTTGCCCAAGATTCCCCGCTATAGTGTCGCGGAGAATTTGGCGACCAGAATTAATGAAGTCCAAGCTACCGTTTCTAGTCAATTGGCGCTTCTAATTCAAAGCATAAGGAGGATGCCGACAAACGGTGACGTTCGAAAATTTTGAGGTAGGCAATGAGGTAATGGTTTTCCCGCGAAAGGAGCGTTTTCCTTGAGGGGTACCTATAATAAATGGCAAAGAAGATTGGTCCACAAGTGCCATAACTTGTGTCTGACGATCACTTTAATTCCATAAAATTTTTGAGTTCTTTTGGCAATAGATTATGCATTCCACATGGTTCTTTTAGTGAACAACTCATTAAAAGCTTCATTGTTTATATTTAAAAAAACATTTGACTTGTAGATAAAATTATAGCCTTTTTGGAGATTTTTACTATTTTTTCAAAAAAAATAATTAAAATAATTAAAAAGAAAAAAGGGGTTGCCCGGACCGCTGGGCCACTCTCAAAACACTTGGTCTTTATACCCCACCGCCTATTCCTTCGGGTCCTTGGGTAGACATATCGATGGACTTCGTGTTGGGACTTCCTCGTACTCAGCCTCGGTTTAGATTCTGTTTTGGGTGGTGGTTGACCTGGTTTTCGAAGATGGCACACTTCATCCCTTAAGAAAACTTCAGATGCTTCACATGTGGCTAGTTTATTCTTTTGTGAAGTAGTCCCTCTTCATGGTATACCAAGATAATCACTTCCGATCGTGACATGAAATTTCTAAGCCATTTTTGGCGTACTTTATAAGCGTTGTTTGGGACTGATTTACAATGATAGTAGTTCTTTCCATCCCCAAACGGATGGTCAAACGGAAGTTGTGATAATCGTACTATGGCGAATATCATTCGCTGCCTCTGTAGTGATATGCCTAAGCAGCAATCCATATCTTGCTCTACTTTGAGTTTGCCTTCAACAATTCGGTTAATCGCTCTACCGGTACATCTCCTTCGGTGTTGTTTATGGGCGACACCGCAACATACTCTGGATTTGGTTCCTTGCCCAAGATTCCCCGGCTATAGTGTTGCGGAGAATTTGGCGACCAGAATTAATGAAGTCCAAGCTCATTTGCTAGTCAATTAGCTGCTTCTAATTCAAAGTATAATGAGGATGCTTTTACAAAAGTTAACACTAAAGTGATCCGAAAATTTTTGAGGTAGGCGAAAGGTAATGGTTTTCCTGCGAAAGGCGTTTTTGGTGTACTTTTGCCTATAATAAACCTGAAGCACAAGAAGATTGGTCCTTGTCAAGATCCTCAAGAAAATCAACAACAATGCCTATGTAGTTGACCTTCCTGGTGATCTCAATATTTCCCCTACATTTAATGTGGCAGACTTATTTGAGTATCATGCTTCCGATACACCCCTCTATCCTCATCATAACTCGAGGGCGAGTTTTTCCGAAGAGGGAGGGAATGATGTAGAACGGTTAGCCTGTGATTATCTTGAAAAATGTGATCGCCGTAATCGCCGGAAATCCCAATAGTTTTTCTGACTTTGGGGAAAACAACCATTCAAGCAATTTCCTATATTATTATTTAGGCAATTTCCTATATTACCAGTCAGGCAGTTTCCTATATTATCATTTAGGCAGTTTCTTCAATTATTTGGTTTCCATTAATATTATGAGTCCTATCTCTATATATAAGATGTCTGTCTTGTAATCAAGAACATAGTATCATTGAATAAAAATTTCGAGTTCTTTGGAGTTGTTCCAAATTTACGCTTTCTCTCTGCGTCAGGTATCCTTGGTGTCATACAATACCGATTGGCAGTTGGACATAGATGCCGCAAATCATAATTGTGTGGATAAATACATGTTCTTGTCTTACAAGAAAGCTAGTGAAGATGAGATAATTTATATGGTTAACTCTAAATCAGCAAAAATTGCCAAGAGAGGAAAGGTGATCCTGAAATTCACCTCCGGCAAGGAAATCAAAATGTACAGCCTGTACCGGAGATCTAGAAGAATCTCATTTTTGGCCCCATACTTGTCAAGAAGGGTTTCAAAATTGTAATTGAATATGACAAGTTTGTACTTTCTAGGGGGGACGTATGTGGGGAAATGGTACTTGTATAATGACATGTTCAAAGCCAATGTGGTCATCATTGATGTAATCTCAAAATTCTTGTACCCAAAGACTATTAATAAAGAGAGGTCTTTAGTTTACAATGTTGTGTCTCCTTATCTATGGCATGGTAGATTAGGACATGTAAACTATTGTATAATGAAGAAAATAGCAAACTTGGGGCTAATTTTAATGTTTGAGTTGGATGCCATTACAAGGGCAAAAGTACACTAGAAGTGTCATAACTTGTGTACGGCGATTACTTTGATGCCATAACTTTTTTTCGGATCACTTTGGTGCCAAGTTGGAGGAAAATCGATCACTTTAGTGACTCCCGTCAAAATTCCGGCCAAAAAGCTAACCTGGCATTTATATTAAAAAAAAAGGTCTGGCTTATACACGGTGGAAATTACATGGCTTTTTTTCGAATTTTTTAATTTTTTTTTAAAAAGTTGTAGTAGCGGCGAAGGAGCCCTCGCCATTGCTGTCGCCAACCCACCACCGTCGGCCCTTGCCGTGGTGGTGGGATCCTGTCGACGCAGGGGTTGCCGCCCCGCCGGCCCGACCCTCGCCAAGCCCAAGTAGGTCGAATCCAACACTTTCGCCAGCTCCAAATGAGGGGTCGGATTCGCCAGTGAGACCTGGAAAGTCATTGCAACCTAGGCGACGGCAAGGTCTGGCCTCGCTTTTGCTGGGTGAGGCGAGACCTCGCCGTCGCGACCAGCGCGGTGAGGTCCGCCACCCAATGGGCGGCCGCGCCCTTTGCCGCCGCCAGCATTAACGACGGCGGTCGGCCGCCGTTCGGGCCGAAGGACACCGCCATCATGACCAGGCGGCGGGGTCTCTTCACCCTGCTAGGCGAGGTGAGACCTTGCCGTCGCCTTGGTCGCCCAGCCAGCGGTCGCCTCGCAGACAGCCGAGCCAAACCTACGCCGTCGCTGGGCCCGCCTTGGCGAGTCTCACCTGCGGATCCGGCACCGTTGGGCTTGGCGAGGGTCATCGGGCCCCGGCCAGGGGCCGACGACCCCTCGCCGACCATTGCGCCCACCACCACCGACCCTTCCCGGTGGTGGCGGGTTGGCGGCAGCAGTGGCGAGGGCTCCCTCGCTGCTTTGCTATAGGTTTTTTTTTAATATGATTTAATTTTTTTTAAAAAAAATACACATCAGCGGGCTAAATGGCGTCGTTTTTTGTTTTTAATGCTGACTGGACCTCTCCGACGAGCCGTGGACCTCTCCGGCGAGCCGTGTCAGCGCCACATTGGATTTCCGGCGAGCTATGTTAGCATTGGCACTAAAGTGATAGATTTTCAAAAAAGTTGACACAGAAGTGATCCGAAAAAGTTATGACACCAAAATGATTGCCATACACAAGTTATGGCACTTCTAGCATACTTTTGCCCCATTACAAGTGTGAGACTTGTGTTGAGGCTAAATTTGTTAAGAAATCTTTCAAATTGATTGAAAGAACAGGTGAACCTTTACAACTAATCCATATTGATCTATGTGATTTAAAGTTTGTTGAAAGTAGAGGTGGAAAGAAGTACTTCATCACCTTTGTCGATGACTGTACTCAGTTTGGCTATGTTTATTTATTAATTAGCAAAGATGAGGCTATAAGCATGTTTATCAAGTATAAAATTGAAGTTGACAACCAACTTGATAGACGAATCGAAGTGCTTAGGTATGATAGAAGAGGAGAATACAATTCTTCCAATTTAAAGGAGTTGTGTGCTAGTTTAGGGATAATTCGCCAAACAACTGCACCTTATACTCCATAGCAAGATGGAGTTGCTAAGCTAAAGAATAAAACTCTAAAGGAGATGGCTAATGCCATGCTTTTAAATTCAGGTTTACATCATCTAATATGCTCAAATAGCAGTGCATATAGATTTTTGGTTCACAAATCTAAAAATGTGAAAATTTATGTCAATACTATCTTAGAATCAAGGGATGCTAAATTCTTTGAGGATATATATCCTGCTAAATGAAATTAGGGTGAATCTTCTCATAAGAGAATTAAAAATTCAAAATCTGAGAATGAAGAAGTTGAGGCCAAAGAAGCCAAACTTCGAAGGAGTAAAAGGTCATAGATAAAAAAAATCTTTCGAACCTGATTTTCTGACATACATGTTAGAAGGTGAGTTTAAAATGTTTTAAGAGGCAATGTCAACTTTAGATGCTTCTTACGAAAAAACCTGTTGACAATGAGATTGATTCTATCCTAAGTAATCATACATGGAAATTGGTTGATCTTCTATTAGAAAATAAACCAATTGGATGTAAATAGATCTTAGAAAAGAAGCATAAAGCTGATGGTTCTATAGATAAGAATAAAGTAAGGCTTGTTGCCAAAGGGTTTAGACAAAGAGAGGGTCTATACTACTTTGATATTTATTCACTTGCAAAAAGAATAACATTCGTTAGGATGTCGACTACTATAGCTTCAATATACAATTTGCACGTACATCAAATGGAAGTGAAAATAGCATTCATGAATGGTGGTCTCAATGAGGAGTTTATATGGAACAACTTGAAGAGTTCAAGGTCAAAGGACAAAAATATAAAGTGCATAAACTTATCAAATCATTGTATGGACTTCAACAAGCTCCTAAACAATGGCAAGAAAAGTTTGACTGTGTGATGTTCCAAATCGACTAGCAGATATGATCTCACGCCAGGAAGTGTCACAATATCGTGGAAATCCTCAAATCAAACTCTAATAGCGCACTTCACGATGGAATCAGAGTTTGTTACTTTGGATAAAGCTGTGGAAGAAGCAGAGTGGCTTTGATAGTTTCTAGAGGATGTTCTGATGTGGCCAAAACTTGTGCCTCGGATATGCATTCATTGTGATAATCAAGCAATGATTGCAAGGGCACAAAATGTAATATATAACGGTAAGTCTAGACACATTCACCGTAGACATAGTAGGATACCATTAATGGAAATGCACCTATATACATAGAGCTGGCTGACTCTATGAAAATCTGTAAAGGCTAGATTTTCTAAAGTAAGCATGAATTCTGAGAGGTTCAAGGCCAAAAGAATGAACGCAACTGAGGACCAATCTTGATTTGGAGATACTTTGTGTGAGGTCTATTGTCTAGGCTTACACCAACAACTAGCGGTTCAAGGCCTAGTCTACCAACTGGTTAAGTATGTCTGATAGGCTTACACTCAAGAAGGTTCAAAGCGAAAGCTACCTATCTTGATGCAGTGTACTTCCACAAGCACACTTAGAATTCCTTGAGTCAAAATGTTTTATTGATCTATTAATGTGGGGAATTGTTGTATCTACGGAGGGTTAATGGATCAATGAATGTGAGCAAAAATGAGATACGTCTCTTCAGTTCATGTATCTCTTGGATTCGTGTATCTACTTAATTCTTATATATCTCGAGTTTACGTTCTTGGATTCTTGTATCTATTTAATACATATATCTCCTGGATTTTTGTATCTATTTAATTCATAGTTCATGTATCGCTTCTGTGCATGAATTCTAAAACTCTATAAATAGAGTAAAAATTCTTTATTCCAAGCATCACCATAAATGCCTACATCTCCTCTCTTCAATTTCTCCAAGTATGCTCGCTTCAAGAAGTGTTTGAAAGAGTTATGCTCGTATAGTGCTAATTCAAACGAATTCGAATTATTGTATCTTGAGAGGCATCGTTTGTGAAGCTGCTTAGCACCATTGGTAGGATCTAATCGATTTAAGGAGATTTGGTTAGCCGTACCTTATCTCCAATTATTTCTCTTTGTTATCGATTTCTCAAAATATTTATTTTTTTATTACAATAAACAGTGTTACGTATTTTTCTTCCCCCAATACGTAAATTCTTCTTCTTCTATTTTTCCAACACATGGATCATGGATGGAGCACCTAAAGGTATAGATTTAACAACAGCATAACACATTTAGCTTCAAAAGAGAAAATTTGTGTAGTCTAGTCAGTAATTTTTTATTATTTATTCTAGACAAGAAGAGTTGGATTGAGTCTTACAAAAGCATCATAATGCGCCAAATTACAGTGGATTGATGTATGATTTATGGTAACAAAATCTTAGACAAATCATAATAACTATGCACACTACCCCCTTTGAGCAACTTAACATTTTGTTCTCCAAATACATTGATTTTTGCTCATTCTTCAGACACTCGAATTTTTGCTATTCCTTTTTATTTCTCATCAAACAAATGGGATTCATAAAATATCTCGGTGGAAGGCCAAGCATTCTCACCGTCAGACCATCCATGAGGAAAGATTTCGATCACACCACCATTCAACGGGGGTACAATTCGGTAACTGACATGCCATTGGTCGATGAAGGCATAGTCCTCCTGGTGGATTGGTCCGATTCAAGCTCTTCCATTGGGATGCTCAGTCCCCTCAATCTACTTCGGACGAAGAAGGCTGGACGTCGAGGCGACGGCGGGGTAATGGAATTGCTGCTGAGCATGAGAACTACGGTGGCCATGGTGGGTCTAATAGCCGGATCTTCCTGAATGCATAGCAAGCAGATGTGAAGGCATCGAATCACTTCATCTCTTGAATATGAATCTACCATAGCTGGGTCCAGCACTTTCAAAGGCGTGCCGTCTCTCCATTGATTCCAAGCCTGTAAGAATAATTCCGGAAAATCCTCACAAAATTGCGGCGTTAATTCAACAACTCATCATGCAAGACATCTAAATCTTGTAAAAAACCATAGATGACCGAGGAACAGAATAAAAGCCATAAGCGCTATAGGCTAAAAGGTCTAAGTTCTTATAAAAGAATTTCAATTTCACTTGACGAAAATTACAAAGAGTACGGTGCCAAAAATTGTCCAGTAGCGAGGTAAAACTCACATAACTAGCAAGATATTCACCCCCGTCCAATTGGTGGTAGAAGTTATTCCTCTTGCCGCAAATGATCTCTAGAAGTAATATGCCGAAGCTATAAACATCGGATTTCACTGAGAACTCTCCATGCATTGCATATTCTGGAGACATGTAGCCACTGCAAAAACGAACATTAGCCACATGTATATTGCAGATTTAGATGTATATCAATGAGCATCCTTAAATAAATAAAATGAGCAAATCCAACATCCAATTACGTGGTCATCTATTCAAAAACTAAGACTTACAAAGTCCCCACGATTTTATTTGTACTAGCCTGAGTTTGATCGACTCCAAAAATCCTTGCCATGCCAAAATCCGAAATCTTCGGGTTCATTTCACTGTCTAACAAGACATTGCTACATTTTAGGTCACGATGGATGATCCGGAGACGAGAATCTTCGTATAGATAGAGCATTCCTCGAGCAATCCCAGATACTATTTTATAACGTAATGGCCAATTCAATTGACCACCTTTTTGGGGATCTGCATCGTTGCATCAACACTCATTATGTGCTAGCATGTGGCACCTATTAAAAAACTCAAGGCGAATACATTTGCTCACATCAATCAAAGGTAGCCTAACAAAAAACTATAATCAATTGAAAGAACAAAAAACCTCTTAATTCAAGGTTTCCACAGCTAGGGAAAGCTCAAGCATTTGATTTCAAGAAAATTATACATTCTCCACATAAGAAGGATAAACTGCAACATACCAAATAAGAAGTAATCAAGGCTTTTATTTGGCACAAACTCGTAGGCCAGTAGCTTTTCATTGCCCTCCAAGCAAAATCCGAGCAGTCGTACAAGGTTTCTGTGTTGTAGCTTCGCAAGTAATAGAACTTCATTCTTGAATTCTTCATCACCCTGTCTTGAGCTTTGAGATAGCCTCATCACCGCAATTTGTTGTTCATTAGGAAGTATTCCCTAAAGTGTTTTGTATTTATCATTTATTTCCTTATCAACTTTTTCTTCGACATCATTATGTCAATTTATATGTAATGCATTCTTGATTGTTGCTAACAAACATGTAATAAGTACCTGGAAAACTTCACCAAATCCACCTTCACCCAACTTATTTTCAGTAGAGAAATCATTTGTCGCGGCTTGTATTGTAATCAAGTCAAATTGCAAGGATTCCATGGTGGTAAGTTCGTCTGCACCTACATTACCAGAAAATGCAATTCGATTATCAAAACATTGGCACCGGCTCCTAGTGGCATTAATATGGTTGCCGGTAGTTGGGAACATTATCACAATGAAGAGCACCAGATTAGACTAGCATGGTTGTCCCCTAACCCCGAAGAAATCTTTTCTCTCTTAATTGATTGTGAAGAAATAAGAAATTATCAATACTATAGGAAACAAAGTAATCAAATGAATCTTGTATCATGATCACTTATTCATTCTGAGGGTAATGTTAGATCTTCTAATTGCGGTGCAGACCACAGATGCTACCAATGCTGGGAGGAAATTGTTAAAGGTTAGGAATATTTTGAGGCCTCGTTATGTGGTTGGCAATGGCTTCCATATCGTCTTGCATAGGATCTTCTAATGGGATCTTTCACAAGGAAGTAGTTTATGATTCTCCTCTTCTTTAAACTTCAACAAGGGCTGATATAATTAGAGCTATGAATGGAAATGGCCCAATGTGAGGTCTAAAGACTTGGTATGAATCCAGGCAGCTGTTTGTTGTGTAACTTTTCAAAATTCTTCTTTGGAAGACCGAGATATTTGCACTGCTGCTTCTAATGACATTCTTACCAATGCTTCAGCTTGGGACATTGTCAGGAATAGAGCCAAAAGAGTTTAATAGCAACGGCTGATTTGGCTTTCACCTGTTGTGCTGAGGTTTAGATTCATATTTTGGTTGGCTATACAAGATAAGCTGAGATTAGATCCCAATTGTTCTTTGGATGCAGTTTAAGAAAGTTTGGAAGAGTGCCCTTTGGCTTTGTTTTCCTAATAGAGATATTGGTGTTTTGGGAGTTTGAATTGTCCTGATGCAGCAGGCTATGAAGGGGAAAGATTTTCGTAGGCGTTTGGTGAACTATTGCAGGAATTGCTGCATCTATTTCATCTAGAAGGCCGGAAATGAACTGTTACATTCCCAAACTATTCCTTCTATTGATGGCGTTATATATGCTCGTGCAGTCAAATATAGTTTTGAAGGTTGAAAGAGCCTGAAGAATCGGATTCTTCCATTATTGAATATTGTGTTGTTGTTGATTGTTTTCAGGTGGTGGTTGTTTTACAAGTAGAGTAATGGAGTTGTGGAGTCTGATAGAAAAAAGTAATATTCAAGCGCAGAAACAGTTGTTGTAAGCAGGCACTTTCCTAGGAGGTCACCCATCCTATTAATGGCATATATGTAATTTTCATAAAAATTTGCTCGTTTTCTTCTTTATTTTTTCTCTTCAAAGATTCATGTTCCTAACAACTGCCATCATAGCTTGATTTGGCAAAATGGTGGGAGCATTGGATATGGATTAAGGGAAGGTGCAAATTGATTGGTTAGATGGCAAGGATTTTAGTTTCTGGAAGATGTAGATCGATGATATATTGTATCAAAAAAAGTTCCATCAACCTCTGTTAATAGAGAAACCAGATTTGATAGAACAAGCAGAGTGGGAATTGTTAGATCAACAGGCTTTGGGTGTGATTCATCTCACATTGGCACAAAGCGTTGCCTTCAACATTGTCAATGAGACGACAACAATGGATTTAATGGGGGTGTTGTCCAATATGTACAAAAACCCTCTACATCAAACAAGGTATATTTGATGCGTCATCTTTTCAATTTGAAGAGAGACGAAGGTGCTTCTGTGATAGATAACATTAACGAATTCAATGTGATAAGGACTCAGTTGAGTTCGGTGGATATCAAATTCGACGACAAGGTAAAAGTTTTAAATTTATTATCTTCTCTCCTTGAAAGTTAGAGTGCAATTGTGACTACAGTGAGTAGTTCACCTAGTAAGAAAAAGTTGAAGCTTCAAGCAATCTAAGATTTAATTCTTAGTGAGGATATTTGCAGAAGAGAGTTGGGTGAATTTTCACGAGTTGCCTAAAATACCGAAGGCAGAGGAAGAAGCAATCAACGAGGGCAGAACCAATACCGTGAAGATCGAAGTCTAGAGGGAGAAGCAAACTGAGACCACATGGTGAAATAATTTACTGGAATTGCGAATAGAAGGGACATTTGAGATGAGAATGTAAAGCCCCAAAGAAGAAAGTTCAGTATCGAGATCGAAATCGAGAGGAAGAGAAATTCGTGAATGCAACTCTTGAGGAGACGCACGATAGTCATGCCTTACTTTTGAGCATTGACAATCCGATTGAGTCTTAGATTCTCAATTCAGATGCGTTGTTTCACACTACTTTGTGCAAAGAATTAATGCACAATTTTGTTGTTAGAAAGTTTAAAAAAGTTTATCTTGCTGATGATGAACCTTTGGATATTATGGGAAAGGATGATGTTTATGTTAAAGCTACTAATGGGTATCAATGGAAGTTGCAAGCTATTAGATATGTTCAGGACATAGAGAAATCTAATCTCTATAGGTCAATTAGACAGCACAAGATACAGAGCTATTTTTGGGGATAACTCTTGGAAAATAGCTAAAGGTGATTTGGTTGTAGCACGAGGAACAAAGTCAGGAACGGTGTACATGATTGAAAGCAGTAGAGAAACCATAACAGTTGCTGAATCAGAAGCTGATTCCAAATTGTGGCACTGCAGGCTTGGATACATGAGTAAAAATGGGATGAAGTTGTTAGCATCTAAGGGAAAACTACCTTATTTGAAGTCCATAGATATTGGTCTATGTGAAGATTGCGATCTAGGCAAGCAGAAATGTGTCAATTTTTTGAAGATTGGAAGAGAACCAAAGAAAGGAAAATTAGAGTTGGTGCATACAAATGTGTGGGGCCAGCTCCTGTGCATTCTCTTGGAGGGTCACACTATTATGTCACGTATATTGATGACCCCACAAGGAAGGTATGGGTTTATATCTTGAAAAATAAATCTGATGTGTTTATTACTTTTAAAATATGGAAAGTTGAAGTGGAGAATGAGACTGGCCCGAAGATTAAATGTCTAAGGTCCGATAATAGTGGTGAGTATGGTAGCAAGGAGTTCCATCGATTTTGCGCAAACAACAAAATCAGAATGATAAAAAATGTTCCAAACAGACCTCAGCAAAACGAAATTATTGAGAGGATGAACAAACTCTAAATGAGCATGCAAGAAGTATGAGGAGACGTGGGATCACCCAAGACGTTTTTGGGCAAATGCAATTAACACAATAGCATATCTGATCAATAGAGGATTTTCAGTTCCATTTGATTTCAAGCTACCAGAAGAAGAATGGAGTGGAAAGAAGGTGAATCTCTCGCATCTAAAAGTTTTTGGTTGGGTTTCGTATGTCAACATAGATTCTGAAAATAAAGATAAGCTTGATGCAAAAGCTAAAAAAATGTTTTTTCATTGGATATGGTTCTGATTATTTTGGCTATTGGTTTTGGGATGAACAAAATAGGAAAATAATAAGAACTGTTGACATTACATTCAATGAAAATATGTAAAAGGATAGATCTGTGGTAGAATCTAGTGAGAAGAAACAAAGGGTAGAGGCTAGAGAGATTGAACTGAAGAGGGTTTCTAAAAGTGTTCTAGTTAGAAATTCTGAAACTATTGCTATAGACTCTGATCAAACCAGAACAAGAACTACATTCGCCTGAACACACTTTAAGAAGATCTAGTTGAACATCTAAACATGTACAAAGGTATTCTCTGTCATTGCTTTATTCACTTTTAACTGGCGCTGGTGCACCATAACATTTTTTCGGGAGCAGTGTAGGTTAGTGATTCTGTTAAGTGGGAGTTAGCAATGCGAGATGAGTTGGATTCACTCAAGAAGAACAAAACTTGGGTGTTAACTCAGTTACCAGATGGGAAGAAGGCGTTGACCTGATGGCAGCAAGAGGTACAAAGCAAGATTAGTAGTAAAAGGTTTTCAGCAAAATAAAGGAATTCACTACACAGATTTTCTCTCCAGTTGTGAAATTAACTACAATCGGGCTAGTTTTGAGTATTATTGCTACTAAGAATTTACATCTGAAGCAGTTAGATGCTAAGACTGCATCCCTCCATTGTAACTTAGAGGAGGATATCTACATGGTACGACCCAAAGGATTTCCAGTTCTTGGAAAATATCTGCAAGCTGAAGAAAAGTCTGTATGTCTTGAAATAGGCTCCTAGACAGTAGTACAAGAAATTTGACACATTTATATGTGGTAACAGGTTCACTAGAAGTGAGATGGATTACTATTGTTACATTAAGAAATTTGATTTATGCTATATTATTCTGTTGTTGTATGTGGATGATATGCTCATTGCAGGATCTAGCACGAGGGAGATCAACATACTAAAGCGGCAATTATCAAAAGAATTTCAGATGAAGGACTTGGGAGCAGCAAATCAGATTCTTAGGATGAGGATTATGCAGGATAGATCAAAGGAATTCTAAAGCTGTCTCAAGAAAAGTACATCGAAAGGGTGCTGGACAGAGTCGGAGTTCAAAATGCAAAGCTTAAAAGTATTTCTTTAGAAAGTCACTTTAAGCTCTAGAAGAATCCGGTATTTCATTCAAGGACAAAGCATATTGAGTTGAAGTATCATCATATTTGTCACCTAATAGAAGATGAGATATTGTCACTGCAGAAGATTCATGGTGCAGAAAATTTAGCAAATACGTTAACAAAGGTTGTCACCACTGAGAAGCTGAGGCTGTACATTACCTCAGTTGGCCTTCATGATTAGTGATGAGGGGGTCACCGCATTAGGATAATTTGAGTTACAAAGACAAATGATGACTATGAAAGATTATTGTTGTTTTGAAGATCAGCCCCCAAGTGGGAAATGGATGAAGTTGTGGAATCTGATAGAGAAAAGTAATATTCAAGCGCAAAAACAGTTGTTGTAGGCAGGCAATTTCCCAAGAGGTCATCCATCCTGCTAATAGCATATATGTAATTTTCATGTTAAAGCAGAAATAGAGCTTTTACTGCTGCTAATGGTATACATGTAATTTCCATCATATATATGTATGCTCTAGACTCCTAATATATATATTGGGCAAATATCTTTTGTAGTTATAACGCTGAAGCTTGTAACGCAAATACTGATACTAATAGTGGAGAGATTGCTTTGTGCGGTACTTGTGGTTTTTTCCCTTTATGATTTTAAAAGGATTTTTACGTAAAAATTCGCTTGTTTTCTTCTCTATTTTTTCTCTTCAAAGATTCACGTTCCTAACATAGAGCACTTCAATCTTCAACTTGTTTCATGTTTTTTATTAGGTCAATTAATGATGTAACTTGTTTGGAATCATTAATAGGCCAAAATATGATTCGTTTATTTCATATTCATAAAAATGAAATAGTATTCTTGTGATTTCTCATTTGATAACCTGAATTAGTAACAAAATTAAATTTAACAGATTCAATATTTCCATAAAATCTTTAAATAGTCCTACTATGATATGTAAGTTTTTCTTGTTTACAATATAATTGATGTAAAATCATGATACCATTATTTTTTGCTACTATAGTGATGCAAAAGTTTTTCTAAGTACATAGAAGGGAAACAACTATGTATAACCGCGCATATCCTGAATCGTATAATTTTATTCCTGTATGTTACTAACAAAAATTGATGCTGATTTTCAATCACTTGTTTCTGATATCAAATGTACGTTGGCTTTTGGTAATATTTAGGCACCGAAAAATACAAATGCGTTGTTTTCAAACCTTGTAATAAGGATTAGCTCCGCTTGTTTGATATTTTACGGCTTACCCGACCAGCTTAAATTATGAAAAGGGTGTCGGTGCAGTTTTTGTAAAATGTTGCTGATATATTAACTTAAATTAACTTTATGGAGTTTGTAATACACAAATTGCATTATTTCTCAGCAAATTTTCAGCACAACAAGCTACACTATAGCTCCAGTTATATTAAACGGACTCCTAATGTGAATGATTTATATATTTGATTCTTTAGGAAATATAAAGAAGTTTCATTGGACGCTCAATTATATGACATAGACAGTTTATGGAAAAATAAAGGCAAATAGTATTCACCGATTTTTCCTTTGACGACTTCATACGTCTTCTTTCCTTTTCTTTGTAGCAACCAACATGTGAGGAAGAGAAGTACCATAACACCTCCAACAGGAACGGTAATAGCAATGGTTATCATGGTATATTTGTCGCTTTTTCCTGCACACACGCACCAATGCAAATATGAGACAATTCCAAAACTAATCTAAAAGCTTTTTAGATGAAACATGTTTGATATTTAAACATTCTAACACTCCACTATATAAGCTAGAGTTAGACCTGACATTGAAGCGTGGTAATTTGACACGCGAGAAAAGGCCTTGAGAGATCTGAATAGAGAGGCCGAAACGAGAAAGTCTAAACTTCAATTGCAACTCTAGCATTTGTGAGTTCTTGTTTCTGGTAAAATGACAGGGCTGGAGCCGAGCATGTGAAAATATTAAGAAGCAAAAGAATTCTAGGATGAACAACCCCTGTTTGATCACCTATTAATGGGGAAATTAAATTTTAAAGAAGGGCAGACCCAAGAGAAACTTGTAGGCCCTTTTGAAATGCGTTACGAGTTCCCTTCTTGATAAATATATTGCAAACAGACCTTTTCACTGAAATATATCCCTTACTTGTATTAGCAAATTGTCACACGTAGCATCTTCAAGCATTTGTAAGTTCTAAATCTCTGTAATTTGTACATTCTTCTTGTATTATGGACTATTATAGACTGCAGAAATTTCTCACGGGTTACTTAAAAAAGGAAGAAAAATACTTTCTCTAAATTTATTTTGTCTAGGAGACAGACTAATGTTAATGAGTAAACACTACTTAAAAAAAAAAAGTCAACAGGGAATAATCTGATGCTAACTTTTTAAGGACGCTGTTTGCTGTCGTTGCAAATAGCTCATAGAGACAACTCCGTGCCCCCATCCCTGGAAAAGCGTTAGTGGCAACGGAGTGAACCAACCGCCAAGAAATTTACTATGAATTCAGAGAATTACAGAGTTTACAACTAACTTATTGCTCAATTGCTTCTCAGCTCCAGATTGCACACAAGAAATTCCCAACTGTGGTTACTCACAATTTCCCGCAAATATTCTCATCACTAAAATTCTGAGAGAAGAACTAGACACTTCAAGCTCTATCCATAATAGGTGAACTCAACTTGGAATAATTATTGCCGCTAGAGCACACAAGTACTAGGGTTTGAATCTCTGTGAAGAAACCCTCTACACGTTAACCTTATACATATATTAACCACCATGACAAGAAATTAAATTCTTTTTTACCAAAAAAATCTAGTCTTCTTTATGAAAACCCACACAGAGTTTGAGCTGTTGGAATTTCTTGGCCAGACTTAAACATGGACATTGACTTGCTGGATGCACCGTCAACCACTATAAGCAATTATTCAAATCTTAAGTAACTTAAGCTCTGTCCACAGTGCTACAAAATCGTTCTCTTTAGCCATTTCAATCAACAGCTCACCAGACAAATTCAAGATGATTATTACCTTCTCTATCAACTTTGCCTTATTGGTCTCTGTCGTCTTTTCTGGCAACTTATCCTTACAATCCAGTGCCTTCACCAAACTTTGGTTTGTTAATCGGGCACAAATCTTAATACTCCATAACCCAGTAATTTCCTTTGGGCTTCTCAATTTAAACTCTCACTCCAGACATAATTGCAAATCCAATATTCCAGACAATGATCAGACAAGCATAAGCCCCAAATCAACTTTAGGAACCCTAACTTTAGCTCTAATACCAATTACTGTGAAATAATGCCAAAGCTAATGAATCTTGCAATTCAATATCAAACACGATATACCGAAATTACTAGAGAAGTCAACAAGGAACAATAAGGATATTAGAGATTTACATTGTTCAGTGTGAGTGTGCCGATACCTACTATACAGGGAGAATTGGTTCTTGAAGATGAATTCAGAGAATTACAAAGTTTACAATCACTCAAACACTTAAGTGTTTACCAATTTCTAGATTACACCCAAGAAATTCCCAGTTGTGTTTACACACAATCTCTCACGGTGTTTTCATCAAGAAAATTGACACAGTGAAAAACCGCCTAGGAGTAATTGCTGCCACAAGAAGTCCAATTTTGGTCTTCTTTATGAACCCTACATCGAGTTGGACATGTTGGAGTCCTTGGCCAGACTTAAACTTGGACTTTGACTCCGATGGGATTATGGGGTTTAACTTTGCCTTTCAATTTGATCCAGGCTCTGAGTCAGTAGCCAAGTTCTAACCGCACGCAAATTTCATAATTTAACTCTCTCTCGCTCTCTCTCCAACCCCCTTCTTTCTCTCTCTCTCTCAACAGGCTCCATCATGAATTATAAAATTTTGAACTAGCCAGATTTAGCTGGTTCAAAAAAGTTAGAGCCGATGGGATAACAGAGGCCCCCACTGTCCTATGGTTAATTATCCACGCCCGTCCCCGCCGGATTGGGCGACCATCTCAGCAGATATCGATTATCCTTTAGTTTACGTGTTTTTTTTTTCATTCATTTGATTTTCTTTTCCTATTTTTTTTGTTATCCCATCCTATCTGATGTTCATAAAGCACTTACAAGTTCAGAATATGAATATTTTCAGTATTTTGCAAACCAAAATATGAGATATAAAAGATGTGGATAAGAGATTTTACTGAAACCCTCTTAGTAAATGATGTGGATTTGTTATTGATTGTTGATCATTTAACACATGGGTCCCATTTATTTCAACACCTAATAAGAGAATTTCCATAAAATTTCTCAGAATGTCTACCATTGCTAGTCAATCTTATTCTGGTTAGCTTCATTTTCGGATAATCAAACCCAATTAAGGCAAGTTTGAGCCTCTCTTTTCCTTTGACGTTGGATGCTATAAAGTTCTAGTCATAATTAAAGATCTCATGCAGGTTCGTGTCACCAATGTTTCAATTACCCTAGCCTAGACTCAATATCTCATACGACAGCTTGTGAGCAATGAATGCCATAAGTTGTGATTCAATGAACTAACTGTAATAGTTGACTAGTATCCATGAAGATTCATCCATGATTAAACATATCTTCTTTTCCCGAAAATATGGACCAACCAATACCTTCTTTTTTGCCAAAAAGCATTTATTCAATAAAAATTACATGATTTACTGAGCATATATCGATAAAAAAAATCTTATGGTTTATAAAGCACGTAGATTAAGCTCATACGAAGAATTGATTCTGTGATTATCACTCGAAACCTACATAATTTATAAAAAAAAAAAGGCATAAGCGCCCTGTACCTAACTCCTGATCAAGAACCAACATACCTGGTGGTGCAAGCAGTACATCTCCCCCATGCAACGCCGCCGCCGGCGTAAGTGGATCACTGACCGGGTCGATGAACGGATGGTTGGTCTCGTACAGGATCAGGCAACTTGGCACCATAAATCTTCCTCCGATTATTACGTCAGCCAATCCCGATCGTCGGATGCCTCTCACACTGCACGATCAACGCATTCTTTGCTTTGTCAAATCCGGCATACCTTTGCGCCAATGCATAGATCATGTCAGGCCCGGCTGATTCGTTCCCCGACGCGTACTTTCTTAGCAAGTTGCCACCCGCCGCCTCGGTCGACAAATTGTTCACGAGCTTCCTCATTGCCATGCTATACATGTCCGGGCTCAAAGGGCAGCGTCATGATTCCTACTTGGCGTGGTACAGGTTACCATCCTATCTGATGTTCATAAAGCACTTACAAGTTCAGAATATGAATATTTTCAGTATTTTGCAAACCAAAAATATGAGATATAAAAGATGTGGATAAGAGATTTTACTGAAACCCTCTTAGTAAATGATGTGGATTTGTTAAAGATTGTTGATCATTTAACACATGGGTCCCATTTATTTCAACACCTAATAAGAGAATTTCCATAAAATTTCTCAGAATGTCTACCATTGCTAGTCAATCTTATTCTGTTAGCGGTACTTTTGGCGGTCGAACCCACGGTGGGTCAAGTTTGGGAATTGGGCGTTTACGGTGGAAGCAAACACGATAAGAAGCCAGAGGAGGTTAGGAGGATCCATTTATTTTCGGGTTGTTTCGTGTCTCTCTTCGATAAAAGTATTACTCAACAGGCTCGTTCCCTAGACAAACAAAGGGTTTAATCTTAAGAAAGTAAATTTGTTGAAAATCTTAAGAATATTTATCGCGTCATCAATACTTCAGCGAAAAAAAAAAATAACAGACCACATTGTCACGACCTACCCGCCTCAATCGGAGGGGAAACATATGTATAAGCATAGGTCAAAAAGTATTTGTCAATGAAAATGAACATCGGTTGGTTCGTTTAAAGGACAAACCAAAAAGCTCATCTATCCAAGGACAAAGACACTACCAAATCTCAAACCTCGTGCGACATGAGTTTTTCTAAACTATGTATTTATTAGGGGTCGCCACTAGCCATAATCAATGGTTAACTAAAAACTCTAATCAAGACGCAGGAGTGTCGTCTCGATACGTGCGCAACTAGAAATACTAAGGATCGGGGACTTGATTACATTAATCTTTTAACTAATATCCTTTCGGTACCTAAATTTTGACCAAATGCTAACTAACGTGTCAGGACAACCTATCGAAAATATTAAAGTTCATTCTAACCATGCTAAGATGGAAAATACCAATCGACATATTAAAATGCGCGATCAAATAATCACAATAGAAATAAACAACCAGCGATCTAGTATCGTCCATAAAAAAAAACAATCAAAAACCCTATTGTAAAGCCTTAAAGGATTTTTCAATTTTTGGATTCAATTTGCAAAGGTTTTCAAACATTTTTTTAGAAAGACTACCCAAAATCTAATTTCCAAGCCTTCCCCTAATTTTGAAATTTTTTCGAAATTTCTTTTTAAATTTTAAATCTCTTTTTCTATAAAAATTAATTTTTAATCCGAAAATAGGGACTCGGGCCGGGCCCTAAGGCCCAGTCCAAAAATGGGCTGCAACTTGTCACACGAATATGGGCTCATGGACACAAGCAAAGATTAGGCCAATAAACAGGGTTTCACTCAAGCCAGACCAAAATAAGCCCAAACTGAAAACCTTGAGCAAAGCCCCAACTATTGTAACAGCTAGGTTTAGCCCCAAACCAGCTAAATCAAACCAAGCCCAAATTCAGACACAAACAAGAGCCCAAACCAATTTTCTTTCTCTCCAACACGCGCCCCAGATGATTGTCTTCTCCCAGCAACGGCAACGGCAACGGCAACCACCCAGAAACCTTAACATCCCATATCAATTTCAGAATAAAACAGATTCAACAAACGCACTTTCATTATCTCATTTTAAGCCAAGAACAACATATTCCATCACCAAACATTTTTTTAAACACCGAGCCTCCACCATCGACGGATACTATCACCATCGCTATTTGCCGGATGCTACCACCGGACCGTCGTTGCTGGCCACAAAGCATGAAACAGTTAACGATGGCGCAGAAAAGCATTTGATCGTGGGAATGACTTGGGGACCGATTAACGAGGTGTAATCCGTGGTAACACGTCTCGGATGACAAGAGGAAATGAAACTATCTTGCACAGAGTTTTCATGAGCATTTTGTCAAACGAGTTATGCGCGATTGACTGGGAATGAATGAAAGCTATATATCTACAAATGAGATTCACGGCTCGACTCAAACGAGGACATAAACAAAGCGCACAATCAGGGAAAAACAATCTTATTTCAGTCCAAAGCATATGCTAATGAAGGGAACTACATCTAAGCTTCGACTTCAACTAGAACCGAGCGGAGCAAAAGAGATTCGTAGGAACGAGCGATTAATCATGGAGACTCCTACCCGTCTCGAAGACGGCAGCTATAAGGTGAGCTCGAGACGAGTCGAGCTGCTGCCTCCGCCTCTCACCGCCTCCTGGCCGAGATCCTTTATTTGTGAAAAAGCGTTGAAGGAGGGAGAAACAGACCCCCCCCCCCCGTGTTAGTCCAATGAGAAGAAATGAAAGGGCTTCATTCATATATATATAGATATATATTTTGGTCTTTTTCCCCTCTTCTTTCTCTTTTTTTTTTCTCGGAATTGTGGCTGAACTTCCGTTTTTCTTTTTGGGTGTGTAAGTTGTACGGGAAGAGAGAGACCCCCCTCGTTTGTCTTTTTGGATGTGAGCGACAACGTGACTCACGTGTGTACCAAGTCCAAAATTCTATTAATGCGATACAGATCCTAAATGTAAACCATACTGTTGCAGGATTCTCGTGTTTCTCGAGGGGCAACATTCGAGTCTCGAAAAAATATTGATTCCTTTTATTGCATCCCTGTCTTTTGCATGTATAATAAGACGACCGGCGATTTTCCAAGTAATGAGCAATTCGAGTCTCGAAAGGAGCATTGACTCTAATGGAAAACCAAAGGCTTCTTTCGATGGAGTCTCTGTCTTCTGCAACTATAATAGAAAAAGGAGTTTCTTTTGCAATGTGGAATCTTTACAGGAGAAATCTTTATTAAAGATGATGTTTTCTCACCAGATGATTGATTAGATGTTAAGGAAATTTGTTCATCTTTTTGTGATTTTTATTTTTGAGTTTTTGTTTAAAAGCACTCTAGGAATAAAGTTCTGAATGAATCAATCCGATGTGGAGGACCGCGTTCTTAAGATCGCATGAGGAAATGGGCCAGTTCAAGTGCGAGAAAAAGCTAGTCCGCACTTCACGTCGCACCAAAACAAAAGGGAAGTCGAAAAATAATGATAACATGACATTTTTATATTACGTTGTTCGATAAACGAGGAAAAACCATTCAAATCTCGTATTCCATAATTTAAAACTAGAAGCCTAGTGTGTAATGCTAGGGGAATGCGAGAATCTGATATTCAACCAAGGACCGAGCCAAAAAGGTCTCATGAAACGAGCGAGTCTCGAAAGGAGCATTGACTCTAATGGAAAAGGCAAAGGCATCTTTCGAGTGGAGTCTCTGTCTTCTGCAACTATGACAGAAAAGGAGTTTCTTTTGCAATGTGGAATCTTTGAAGGAGAAATCTTTACTAAAGATGATGTTTTCTCACCAAATGATTGACTCGATGTTATAAATTTGTTCATCTTTTGTGATTTTTGTTTTAAGTTTTGTTTAAAGCACTCTAGGAATAAAGTTCTGAATGAATCAATCCGACGTGGAGGACCGCGTTCTTAAGATCGCATGAGGAAGTGGGCCAGTTCAAGTCTTTTTTTTGGATGTGTGAAACGTAGTCCGGACTTCACGTCGCAAAAAACAAAGAAAAGATCGAAAATAATGACTGTTGCAGGATTCTCGTGTTTCTCGAGGGGCAACATTCGAGTCTCAAAAATATTGATTCCTTTTATTGCATCCCTGTCTTTTGCATGTATAATAAGACGACCGGCGATTTTCCAAGTAATGAGCAATTCGAGTCTCGAAAGGAGCATTGACTCTAATGGAAAACCAAAGGCTTCTTTCGATGGAGTCTCTGTCTTCTGCAACTATAATAGAAAAAGGAGTTTCTTTTGCAATGTGGAATCTTTACAGGAGAAATCTTTATTAAAGATGATGTTTTCTCACCAGATGATTGATTAGATGTTAAGGAAATTTGTTCATCTTTTTGTGATTTTTATTTTGAGTTTTGTTTAAAGCACTCTAGGAATAAAGTTCTGAATGAATCAATCCGATGTGGAGGACCGCGTTCTTAAGATCGCATGAGGAAGTGGGCCAGTTCAAGTGCGAGAAAGCTAGTCCGCACTTCACGTCGCACCAAAACAAAAGAAAAGTCGAAAAATAATGATAACATGACATTTTTATATTACGTTGTTCGATAAGAGGAAACTTCCATTCAAATCTCGTATTCCATAATTTAAAACTAGAAGCCTAGTGTGTAATGCTAGTGGGAATGCGAGAATCTGATATGGTAACCAAGGACGGCCAAAAGGTCTCATGAGCAATTCGAGTCTCGAAAGGAGCATTGACTCTAATGGAAAAGCAAAGGCATCTTTCGATGGAGTCTCTGTCTTCTGCAACTATGACAGAAAAGGAGTTTCTTTTGCAATGTGGAATCTTTACAGGAGAAATCTTTACTAAAGATGATGTTTTCTCACCAAATGATTGACTCGATGTTAAGGAAATTTGTTCATCTTTTTGTGATTTTTGTTTTAAGTTTTGTTTAAAGCACTCTAGGAATAAAGTTCTGAATGAATCAATCCGACGTGGAGGACCGCGTTCTTAAGATCGCATGAGGAAGTGGGCCAGTTCAAGTCTGAGAAAGCTAGTCCGGACTTCACGTCGCACCAAAACAAAGAAAAGTCGAAAAATAATGATAACATGACATTTTTATATCACGTTGTTCGGTAAGAGGAAACTTCCACTCAAGTTTCGTATTCCATAATTTAAAACTAGAAGCCTAGTGTGTAATGCTAGTGGGAATGCGAGAATCTGATATGATAACCAAGGACGACCAAAAAGTCTCATGAGCAATTCGAGTCTCGAAAGGAGCATTGAATCTAATGGAAAAGCAAAGGCATCTTTCGATGGAGTCTCTGTCTTCTGCAACTATGACAGAAAAAGGAGTTTCTTTTGCAATGTGGAATCTTTACAGGAGAAATCTTTACTAAAGATGATGTTTTCTCACCAGATGATTGACTAGATGTTAAGGAAATTTGTTCATCTTTTTGTGATTTTTGTTTTAAGTTTTGTTTAAAGCACTCTAGGAATAAAGTTCTGAATGAATCAATCCGATGTGAAGGACCGCGTTCTTAAGATCGCATGAGGAAGTGGGCCAGTTCAAGTCCGAGAAAGCTAGTCTGGACTTCACGTCGCACCAAAACAAAGAAAAGTCGAAAAATAATGATAACCGTACTTGCAAATTTGATGATTGCTAATGACCGGATGAACCGTACTTTGATCTCCTAAGTGGAAGATCAATCCCAATTTTTTATTCAGATTGGCTATGAATCACCAATGATAAAAGTTTAGGGTTACGTGCAAAGGACTTACTTTGACTAATGTCAAAAACTTACTTTCCCCGTGATGTATTGAAACGTACATTTTTATATCAAAAGTTAGTAACCCTGTAAATTTAAAAGTAAATAGTTTCTAGGTATAAGTACCACGACAGTTGTGTGACATTCCAAATTCTACTTAGCTCCCACTGTACCCTCATGTTCTAGGATTCTGTTCTCTTATTCTCCCCAGTCCAGATGAATCCGCACATATTATTAGTAAATCAACCACCACGACACGGAGTAAACACATCACCGACTGCACATGTAATCTACCACATCTTCTAGAGATTAGAAATATAGATCAAACATTTACTATCAAATGATTTGTACCATATATATTGATGGTTGCACAAGTATGAATCTAAATGTGGCTCTCACATGATCAAGAGGTGGCTCAAAACGACATGGAGAAGTAAATTTTTGGTTCAAAACTCCAAATTGGTACATGAATGATAAATTTATCCCAAATTAATTTTTGGGTTACCAAAACTCCCTAACTTGTACTTTCGTGACATATTTATACTCTTTTAGTTTTTGTCAAATTTTACAATGAAATTGCGGAATTAGATGACACATGATAATAACTCCATTGACATGGCAAGTTTATGTGAAAATCCATATCAGTTTAGGGTAAATTTGTCCGTACCAATTTGGGATTTTTCGTGACACAAAAAGTAATTTTATATAAATTTGTCACAAGTGTACCAATTTAGGGTTTTTCTTGGTATTAAATCTTTATTGGGGTGAATTCCCTAAAAAACCCCAAACTTTAGGTCAAGTCACAAATTTGCCCTGAATTTCTTTTTCTTAGAAAAAACCCCAAACTTTAGGTCCAGTCCTAAATCTATCCCGAACTTTTTTTGTCTTAGAAAAAACCTTAAACTTTAAGTTTAGTTCCAAATCTACCCCGAATTTTGTTTTATGTAAAAAAAAATCAGCAAATTTCAATTTATTTTAAAAATATACCCCCATGATCTGGTCCTAACTTGACGTGGCACTTCCACGTCGATAACAAATCCTTATTAATAAAGTAATGGGGCGATAGGTACAGACCGATATCGCATTTCCATTTCGATAACAAATCAAACCAAATAAAAATTGTTGAAATTCTCCAAAATAAAATCATTCTAGGATATAAAAATTAGGGACGATAACAAATCCACCCCAAATTTTTTTTTAATTTAAAAAAAACCTAACTTTTAGGTTCGGTCCAAATTTGCTCCGAACTTTTTTTGTCTAAAAAAAAGCCACATTACTTTGTTGATGTAGATTTGTTATCGACATGGAAGTGCCACATCAAGTTGGAACTGGATCATGAGAGTATATTTTTTAAAATAAATTGAATTTTGGTGATTTTTTTTACACAAAACAAAATTCAGGGTAGATTTGGGACATGACTTAAAGTTTGGGGTTTTTCCTGAGACAAAAAAACGATCAGGGTAGATTTGAGACTTGACCTAAAGTTTGGAGTTTTTTCTAAGAGAAAAAAAAGTTCGGGGCTGATTTGAGACATGACCTAAAATTTGAGATTTTTTAGGGAATTAGGCCCCTTTTATTGTTCACCTTTTCTTTTCTTTTTTTGGTCACAATGATCAGTATCTCCAACTACGAAGAAACTGAAAACCACCTCAATGCACAGAGAAGCTCACGCCGAAGAACAAGCCATGGAAATGATAGATCCACCGCCAAAACCCTAACCACAACCCCCCACATTCGCTCCCCTTAGAAACTTCGAAGTGTCGCCAGCGTTCGCCACCCCGCGCGATGGGCACCACTGCAAGCGCATTCCTATGTCAATATTTGAATCCCAGAGGACACGGGCCAGACCGTTCGATAGCGGGCCTTCCGGAAGATTTGAGGACCTTGGCTTCGGAGGATGATCTGTTTCGCAGAGGACATAGACTATGAGAATTTTAGATTCAAGCTCGACAATGGGCAGGGACCATCCAATTCGAAGCATGAGAATGCGTGAGGAGGTGATTTGGGAGAGAAGGAGCACGAGGCCGACGCATCGATTTAGTTACTCAGTGGATGACTCTTCGATTTTGGAGAGTATGGAGGCGAAGAAGGCCATGGCTCCTGTTGTAATATTAATGCGGAAATTGACATTACTGTTCATCATTTTCTCACTCGGCCAGGGCTCTTACTGTCGCTGCCCACTGCCGCCTGGACCTCCGGGAGCTTCGTCGTAGCTGCCGACCATGGCGGCTGCAAGCTTTGAGATCGGATTTGGCTTCAAAGCTTGTGACTGCCATGGCCGCTCCGCTTGAGCTCGAAGCTTGGCCATGGCAGCCGCTCGAGCTCGAACCGGCCGAGGAAGGGTACGCGGCCTGCAAAGCAAACAGACAAAAGGGTGTCGAATCGTCGATTCTTTACACTAAAACATAAAAACACAACTCGAAACCAAAAAAAAAATTCATATTTTGACGCGACCCGAACACGATTCAACATGTCTTGAGATGACACAAATTGACAGCCTCTCGTTCCTGCAAGGAGCTGAGGGCGATGGGGGAGGAGATCTTGATGGCGTTGTGGAGGTTGTACTTGACGAAGGCGGTATGGTTGTTCCTTATGGCGGGGACGAGGAACTTGGTGGTGTTGTGGGGGTCGACGAAGACCTAAAATTGAGGAGTAGTGGGGACAAATTGAGGAGTAGTACAATCCTGAAACTGAAGGAGGCTTGTGTAATTCCTTAGAAAAGAACAGTCAAAGAGAGATTGGCAGAGCGTTGTGGGGGCTTTGAGAGGGAAAGGGGTGCGCCGCCGTCACGTTGCCGTCGGGGGTCGGCAATCCTCACCGTGACCTTGGCGAGGATCAACAACCCTCGCTTTGAGCCGTCCGTCAATCTTATGGATTACTTGCTCGAGATCAACCGGGATGTAGCTCGCACCGGAAGGTCGCCAGCTCTTGCCGGCCGCTTCTTCCAAACCCTCAAACGCCACATGACACTCTCTCTCTTTGATTTCTTTTTATATTTTAAGTTTTTTGCCCATATGGTTTTTTTTTAATAAATTGGCCTTTTTGTGTTGTTTTTTTTTTATTTTTGGCCTTCTTGGTTTTTCTGATTTATCAAAGTTTTTTTTTATTTGTTCTCCATTTTACGCTGAAAAGATTGAAAAAAGGTGACGTTAGAGCTGATTGCTCTCAATCCAAAACGTTTAGGATCAAACGTGCACAATTTGATTTGCAAAGTCGGACAATAGGTTTATAATTGTTGGTTTAGTCTTCCAAGAAAAGTACAACATTAAAAACTCATGAAATATTTGGAAGAGCATATAAAAATCATAGGTTAATACCACGAAAAACTCTAAATTGGTATATCTACGACAAATTTACTCAAAATTAATTTTTTTATTACAAAAAATTTCAAATTGGTACACACGCGATAAATTTATCCCAAACTAATTTTTTGACAACAAAAATTCATAAACTTATACATTTGTGATAAACTTATCCTCTGTTAGTTTCCGTTAAATTGGATTAATATTACGAAAAATCACAAATTGGTACATTTATGACAAACAAAGGGTAAAATCTCAAATTGTAACAGTCCGGATTTTGGTCCATTTTTGGGAATTATAAAACGTGTAATTCGTCAGTGCGCTTATAATAGAATTTCGCACGGGAACTGATCACTCTCGGGTTCTTATTTTTAAAAAATAGAAATTTTGCTAGAATCGCACTCGATCGAATTTGGCCGTTATTTATACCCAAAACTTGGCAGTCGATTTCCGGGAGTTTCTGGATGGAATAAATTGGACGGTGTCGTTATTAATGTGGCCAGCCTCGAGATTGTCAGAAATAGTGAAAAAGTGTATTTTTGAACCGGATGCGAATTTGGACTGGTAGACCTCCCTCGTAGTGAGTCTTGAGCTATTTTAGTTTGGCCAGTTGTCTTATATTATTGTTTGGGATTTTTCGGGGACAGTTAGCTCTTTTTCCGAATTTGAATCGCGACAGTTAGACTATTATTTAATTTGAACCGTGTCCGTTGGTTCGCGCTTGAGGACAAATAATTACTTTTTCTCTCTCTCTCCTCTCTCTCTCTGTCGCGCCACCCACCCCAGTCCGTACCCCCTCCGCGCGCACGTCTCTCTCTCTCTCTCTCTCTCTCTCTCTCTCTCTCTCTCCCTTTCTTTCTTCTTTTCTTTCCGCCCGTCCTCCTGCGCATCGTCCGTCCCATCGCACCCTCCCATGCCCGGACCAACTCCTCGACACTCTCTCTCCTCTCTCCCTCCCTTTTCTTCTTATTAGGTAAGCGATCCCCTAAACCCTACTTAGTATTTTGGGTACTTATGGACTAGTCTCGGGTTAGAACGGCTAGGGCGTTCTTAATTTACTTATATTAGGATATAATTTGTGTTATGTGACTTGGATTTAATTGTGTGCTTGATTTGGATGCTCACGTGTGACTAATTGGAACGTCGGGTTTGTGAACTGGTGTGGCAAAGTATGAATTGGACTGAATTGTGAATTTTGGTTGTTCGATGTACTTGGCGTGAATTTGATTTAATTGAGTGGCGCATGCTTGCCTGTTGACTTTAAGCCCGGATCGATCGGAGGGCTACGGACTTGGGATGTGTTGACGGCGGTCCGTGTGAAGGCTTGACTGGCTGAGTGCCAATTGGATGCGGGCTTGAGACGTGTTGACGGTGGCCTGTTAAAGGTGTGATTGGACCGGAACGTGTTTACGTCGGTCATTGGAATCGAATGAATAGTGTGGCTTGGGACGTGTTGACGGCGGCCACTGGAATGAATCGAGTGATATGGCTTGGGACGTGTTGACGGCGGCCATGGGAATTGTTTGAAATGTGAGGCTTGTGAGCCTGTGAGATTGGATTTGAGGCGCAGTGGCGCAAGTTGTGAGAAAGATGTTCGGACACGCATGTGATTTGAGTGTGACTGATTTGGCTGGATGATTGATTGAATTGGTTGGCTGAGCATGTGATTTGGTTGATCGGTTGAACGTGTGGTTGCTTGGCTGGACTGATTGAATGAGCACGAGATTGCGGGTGCCGGGTGATTGTGATATGATGATGAGTGATTCGTGCACTGTCTTGTTTGAGTTGACATGCAGGGTTGGCGTGAATTAAGGTGAGGTAAGTTGATTGCATGAAATTAATTATGTTGTCTGGTGATATGCATGTTGGACTTGTCTGGGTACGCATTGGCCTCGTGGGGGTATAGGGGTTGCTTATTAAGACTCGTTCTCACGGTTATTATATAACCACTTTCAGATCCACGACCTTGACCAATCCGGAGATGCTGCCAGTACTACAGGGACTGAGGGATAGATCAAATATACCCGTCTTTTTGAGTACCTTTTTGTAGAGGAGATAAGTTTGTTGACCACTGTCCCCTTTTGAAAATCGTGGTTTTGAGAACTATAGTCCAGGTTATCGTTATTATCGTTATGTAATAGTAACTACTTATGACACTATATAATTATTGTTTTGTGCTACCCTTGGTCATGGTTTTTTTTTTTTTTTTTTTTTATGTATGGGTGTTAATTGCTTCCGCGTGTGTATTACCCTCTGATTTGGGTTTGAGTCGGCGACGCATTCTGGGACGTCACGTTCAATGACCGACCATCCAGGGATGATCGCGCTCTCGTAGGGTGCGGGGCGTGACACAAATTGATACACTCGTCAACTTTCACGTGTCATTTAACTCATCAATTTGACGGTAAAATTTAATGGAAACTAACAAATGATAAATTTGTCATAAATGTATCAGTTTGAAGTTTTTAGTGATCAAAAAATTAGTTTTTGATAAATTTACCATATATATACTAATTTGAAATTTTTCATGGTATTAACCTAAAAATCATTTTCCAAAGTTGGAGTCCACAATTTGTGCGGATTTGGTGAAAAGTCAGCTTGCGTGGACGTTAGATGTTGACCTTTCAAATGGTGTTTTCACTCCTTCCAATCAAATATAAAAGCTTGTCCACTCACGCAGTTGCAAGAGAAAATTGTTCGGGGAGCATAAAAAAACCGGAAAAAGTGTTAGAAAAATTCTTAAACCTTTTGCATTTGTACTAATTTAATTCTAAATCTTTTTTTGGTGCCAATTAAGTCATAAACCTTTTGTCTTTGTGCAAATTAAGTTCTTCTGACTAATTTTGGCCTGATTTTGGTAACGTGAACACTGGCTGGCTTATGTGGCGCCCGCTGACACTGACGTGGATAATTTTTAATAATATTTTAATATTTTTTCGATTTTTTAATTATTTTTTAATGATTTTTTTCTTTTTTTCTTCTTTTCTTTTTCTTTCTTTTTTCTTCAACCTTTGGTCAACGACTGGTCACTCCGACCATGGCGAGGTTGGCTGGCTTGTCGCCCGCCACAGGCGAAGCCCGGCTGACCCTCGCCTGGCCTAGGCAAGAGCATGCTCTGGCTAAGGCTCCCTCACCATATCTAGCAAGGTCGTTGTGGCCTGGATGAGGGTTGGCCTCACTAGATTTGGCCTAGGTGAGGTCGACCCTCGCCTGTGGCTGGTGATGGCAGCCTTGCCCAGGCGAGGCTAACCCACCCCGCCATGGCCGAGTGGCCAACCACTGGCCACAGGTGGCTAGTCACTAGCCAAAGGTTGAAGAAAGAAAAAAGAAAAAGAAAAAAAGAAAAAAATTTAGAAAAAAATTTAGAAAAAAATAATTAAAAAATTAAAAAATATTATTAAAAATTGTCCACGTCAGTGTCAGCGGCGCCACGTAGGCCAACTGGTGTCCACGTCACCAAAATCTGATTAAAATTAGTTGGAATGACCGAATTGGCACAAAAATAAAAGGTTTATGACACAATTGATAAAAAAAAAGTTTATGACTAAATTGATACCAATGCAAAATGTTTTGGAATTTTTCAACACTTTTCCCTGTAAAAACCTTTTTTCAAAGTTGAAGCTAGAATTTTGTGTGGATTTGGTGGAATGTCGATTGCTTGAACGTTGAATCTCGATTTTTTGTTTCACTCGTTCCAATTTACGTAAACGCTTGTCCCACTCATGCTCAAAATCTTGATCTTTCATTTCATGCGTTCCAGTCAATGTAAAAGCTCATCCCACTCACACATGGTGCAAGCAAAAGTTGTTTGGGAGCATATGAAAGTCTTTTTCCAAATGTCTGATCTAGTCCTTTTGTTTCACTGGTCCCGATAAATGTAAAGCAAGAAATCTTTTTTCAAAGTCGGAGTCAGCATTATGTTTGGACTGGGCGGAACGTTGTTTTCTTAGACGTCGGATCTCGACCTTTAGTTTCACTCAGGTCCAATCAATGTAAAAGCTCATTCCACTCACGCACGGTGCTAGCAAAAGTTGTTTGGGAGCATATGAAAGTCTTTTTCCAAATGTCTGATCTAGACCATTTGTTTCATTCGTTCCGATGAATGTAAAGTAAGAAATCTTTTTTCAAAGTCGGAGTTAGCATTATGTTTGGATTTGGTGGAACGTTGTTTTCTTGGACGTCGAGACCTTTAGTTTCACTCAGGTCCAATCAATGTAAAAGCTCATTCCACTCACACATGGTGCAAGTAAAAGTTGTTTGGGAGCATATGAAAGTCTTTTTCCAAGTGTCTGATCTAAACCTTTTGTTTCACTTGTTCCAATGAATGTAAAGCAAGAATCTTTTTTCAAAGTCGGAGTCAGCGTTATGTTTGGATTTGGTGGAATGTTGTTCTCTTGGACGTCGACCTTTAGTTTTACTCAAGTCCAATCAATGTAAAAGCTCATTCCACTCACACAGTCACCGCTGAATCACACGGACTTTGCTGATGCGGAGGGATTGGACCATCTAATCTTTTCTAATGTAAGTATAATTAATAAGAATTGTAAATTATTTACCTTTTTTTAATGAATTGAATATGAAATCAAGTCAAACATAATACCCCCTTCCCTCGTTATCAGTATGAATAGAGTTCGACAACAGTCACCATCCCTTAAAGTCAAGTCAAATATGATACATCATACTCATTAGTAGCCAGCTATTATTTGATAGTAAATGAGTAAAACAAAAACTCTAAGCCCTCCTAGCTCATAAACCACACAAAGACAAACACGAACGTAGCTCATAAACAACAAAGCGGCTTAGACTTGTACTTGTTTTTCCATGTCTTAAGGTCATACCTTCACAATCTTTTATTTGCTCGATTAAAAGTTCCAATCTTTTGCTTTTACTTTATTTATTTATTTTTTTTTTTTGGGGTGGGGGCGGGGCGGGGGCGAGGGGAGGGAGGGGAGAGGAAGAGGCGCGGGGTGGGGCGGAAACGACAGTCTTACCACTTTGTTCTTGTACCGCTTCATATTTCTTCTGTGCTCTTCTCCTCCGAAGGCAACAACAACTGATGAAGAGAAGCACAACAAAAACGGCGGCCGCAACGATGATTGCAGCCAAGGTACCAGATCGGATAATTGTTTTTCTCAGCATATCTAAAATCATCAGTCAATTGCAATCCTAAAAGAGTGAACTGCCAGGATGCCTATGGGAATCATTACAATCTCTAAAGCGTTGATTACGAGTAAAAGAACAAAAATAGTTTATGGAAAACTTCAAACTTGCCTTAAATGGCTTGTTAACAAGTTCCTTGAAGGCATTCTTTAACAAAGTCTAATTAAATTGAAGAAGGTTCCATGTACTTTTGAAACTCGTACTTAAAATTTCATTTGGGTTCTCATACCTCTACCCTTGCAATGCACAAATTGCATGAATTAGCACATAAAGTAGGATGATTCTATTATTCTGCATAAAAAAGAATTTTTCCTGCATGCTGGTAAATTTCTAAAAGAGTTGTAAGTATAAAAAAAGTGTTGTTACAAAAATAAATTGTCAATCACTAGATCTTTCATTGACTTGTTAGTAACTTATTGACATTTTTTTATGAAATTACCAATTATTTTTCACATTTTGCGAATGATCAATTGTTCTTACTATCTTAATTACTGTTAATTTTCGTTATTATAAATGCATTAAACTCACCTGCTACTAGCTGGGGGAAAAATAACATCACAAATGTCATAACTTTCATATGACAATCATAACTTTTTTTTTTCGATAACTTGAGTATCATATTTGTGCTCACTTGAATGATATAACTTTTTTTTTTCGATCATTTGAGTGTCGTATAACTTTTCAATCAATTTCTTAAGTGCCATTACTTTCTAAAAATGTCCACCATAAGTCCTATGTCAAGTTGGATTTCTGACACTTAGATAAACGTTTTTAAAAAAAATTATGAAACTCAAGTGATCAATTGAAAATTATTGTAGTCAAGTGAACGGTTTTTAGAAGTTATGGCACTCAAGTAGTCAAAAAAAAGTTATGATTGGCACTTGAAGTGTCCTTATTCTATTAGTCGAATGAAAACTTGGGAAAAAGGATACCGCAAATGCCATAACTTTTTTTTTTCGATCACTTAAGTGCCAATAGCTTTTTAATCGATCACTTCAGTGCCATAACTTTTTTAAAAACTTTCGTCCGAAGTGCTATGCCATGTTGGATTTCTGGCACTTGAGTGAAGGTTTTTAAAAAATTTTGCCACTTAAGCAATCAATTGAAAGTTGTAATCGTCAAGTAAATGTTTTTTAGAAGTTACGTCATTTAAGTAATTAAAAATAAAGTTATGGCACTCAAATTAATGCCGTACAAAAGTTATAATATTTTTTTTTTGATAATCCAGGGAACCCCCGCACGGCCGATAGCCGGGGAGTAAACCCTGGGGGCGATACGTGCTAGCCACCACTAAAAGTTATAATATTTGTGGTGTCTTATTCCAAAAATTTGGATTACTACTATATATTTGTGGACTTTTTTCCATTTTTAACTTTTTCTTCCCACATTTAGTGGAGTACACATGTCGTACTAAGAGCGCGGTACACCAGGTGGATGCGATATTTTCTCTTACGCCCACTGTTGAGAAATTGACACATGCCATATTTGAACCAAGGACGAAGTTTAGACATTTCTATAATAAATTTTAGAGTTTGGGTTAAAATTTAAAAAATCTGGAGCAAATTAGGCTTTCTTTAATATAATTAACTAAAAAATTAGTAAGTATGAAATCTAAAGTGCAATTTCAAGAACTAAAATTTAAAATGCTTAATAGTCTCGGTCATAATGTTACTTTTTCCATGAGCCTTAACGGAACATACCTTGGCCGATATTTCTATCGGGAGCCGGCAGAGCAGCTGGAGGTGGCAGAGACGACGGTGGCGGACTAGGGTTCGACTCCAAAAACAGGTACAAATCCCATCGGAAAATACAGCTCGGCTTATAAACACCGCTGCCTTGCTTTCCGCAGCAATATTTATCATAATCATCAATGGCTTCAGACAAGCAACTCGCACAATCGTTTGCTGACAAGTCGGGACTACACTGCGTAAACGAGTAGATGGTCTGGTAGTCTGGCAACTCGGTTTGCCCCGTCGCAAACTTGAGCTAAGAAGAGCCGTTCGTGGCATCGAGCGCTAGCCTCTGCGTCAAGTTCCTCCATATCGAATTGAACTGGTCTTGATCCATGGTGATGTTGCCCACGTTGTAAAACCGAAGGTTAGGATCCGTTTGCACCATGCCATATTGGGTGTGCAATTACGAGCTTTTTGTCGGTTTTTGTTGCGAGGAAAGGATGATGTTAAAGTGTTTTTGAATTTCTGAAGATGAACATCAAACTTTGATGTTCTCTGGATTATCAAAAAAAAAAAAAACATCAAACTTTGATTGTGACCTTACACATATTATATAGTATGCCTAAATAAGCATGAAGTCCTTTTATGTAAAATGAAACAAAGAAGACAGTCTTTTCCTTGAACCCCGGTAGGATTTTTCAATCATACATTTGATTGGCGGGTTATAAATTATGAAAATTACTCATAGGAACTTAACCAAAATTGGATATATGTTATATTCATACTTGTAACTCACCAATCATAAATTATGATTAAAAGCTAGGGAGAGTTTCTTCTAACATGGCAAAAAAAAAAAATCCACATCAAATTCGTTGCAAATGAATTTCTTCTTAATAGTAAGTGGCAATGATGTTGTTGAAAGCAAAGCGAGGTGATGTCACATACTCAAATAATTGTAATTTGGGTTAATACCACGAAAAATTCCAAACTAATATACATGTGATAAATTTACCCCGACTTAATTTTTTGACCATGAAAATCCTAACAAATTGGTATACCTATAACAAATTTTTCCCAAACTACTTTTTTGACCACCAAAAACCTTAAACTTGTACACCTGTGACAATTTTACCCCATGTTAACTTCCGTCAAATTTTTTTGACCGTATTAGTTTGGGATTTTTCGTGATATTAACTCTATGGAATTTAACGTGGACTTGCCACGTCATCATACCATGTCAGCAAAATTAATGGTAAAATTTGATGAAAACTAACAGAGGATAAAATTGTTATAGTTATACCAGTTTGAGATTTTTTATGATTAAAAAAATTAATTTTAAATAAATTTACCACAAATATTTCAGTTTTGGATTTTTCGTGATATTAACTTTCGTATTTTTCACAATCATAGTCAACTCGTCAAAATGGGTCCCACAAATTGATGTATATTTGTCATTCTGTCTGCCTAGCTTGCTTGTAGGCGTCAAGAAAAAAATTAAAGGAATGATTGGTTTACGGAAAAGAAATCGATCGAGCCCACCAATACCGTTCTACCCCAAAATTAGGAAAAGGTAAAGAACTGGCGGGCCATTTCAGTCAATTCCCATAATACCCTCAACCTATTCCATGGTTCACATCTTTTTGTTCCTTCTTCTTCACGGGCTCTTGGCGGACAATTTGTACGGGTAGTCCGCTATAGATGCCAATGGAAATATTTGCAACGTCAATCAAGTTAAAAGGATGTGAACTAGTTTGTTCAGCTCAAAAAAGGACTACAAAATGTTACTGTTGTGAGCGCACAATAAAAGCTCGATACCCTTACTTGAAGAGATCTCTAAAAGGAAGTTTAAATCTGAACTCATCAACACCTTCATACGTGCATTTCAATAACCTCCTCTCATATGTGAGCTCAGTATTAGATTTGCTATCCTTTAATTCAAGTGTATCCTCTCTAAAAAGGAGAGTTCGAGCCTGTTAACATATCAAGCGTGACTCATATTCACTTAAAAGCTTAAGTCAATGAGTTATGGGTCAATTAGGATATATTAATTATTCTACATCACATCAATTCTTCAATGTGAGACTTTTTAATACAACTCACACGTGCATTTCAATAGTTACTGTGTTGGTTACTTTGGAAATAGCATTTGAATAAATAAATACATGTGTGCAAGTTTCAAATACGCTGCTCTTGGGAACATATAATTAATTCATTGTAGAGTAGTTTTTTTTTTTTGGTCGTAAACTAATTAACTTTTATTTAATTTGAAAATGCAGAGCCCATAAACTGGGCTTCCTTACAAAGTAAATCCAACAAGATTTGGGGGAGGGGAAGAAATCCAATCCCTCGACAGAGTTTCATGGTGCTGAGCTTTTGCAGCCCAGTCTGCAATGGAGTTGGCTTCACGATGGCAATGGGTGATACGCAACTGTGAGAAGCTGGAGGACAAATCAAGGCATTGGGAGATAATTGCACGTGCATCCCATGGAATAAGGTCTAAGTTTTCCATAGCTTTAACCAAAGTCAGATTGTCTAACTCTAACTCAAGGGGATAGTGTCTTCGAGGGACTAAGAACTTTAGGGTTTCCAAGAGAGCCACAAATTCCGCTTCAGAGGCTAAGGAGACATGGATTTGTTTTGCAAAGCCATCCACAAGTGTCCCCTCTGAGTTTCGAACGATGCAAGCGATTACGCCTTCCATGGAGCTTTCGATGAAGGATCCATCAGTATTGACCTTTAAAGATCCGCCCTTTAGGGGTTTCCAGATCTCAGAAGGGGTGGGTGCGTCAAGGTCCAATTTTTGCTTTGAATTCCATCTCCTGTAATTTGCTGAGAGAAGTTAGAGCTCCTTGTAGTGCTTGAACTGGGTCCGGGAGTTTCTTTCGAAAGATAAATGTGTTGCGGGAAGTCCAAATAAACCGGAAGATGGTTGCAACAAGTTCCAAAGAAGGTAGGTTTCCTGTACTTTTAAGGAATTGCATTAGCCATGTCTCTATTCTGCTTAACCCTTGGGAAGATACCTGAATGTTTAGGGATGGTTGAGCCCATATTTCTCTTGTCCAAGGACAAAGAAGAAGGAGATGCTCTGTGGATTCCACTTGGTCTTTACACAGTGAGCATAATGGATCCGGTACTATTTTTCGCTTGTGTAAGTTCTCCATTGTGGGTAGACTGTTCTGACATGCATTCCAGAGAAAGAACCTAATTTTAGGGATGGTTTCTATTTTCCAGATCTTATTCCACAAAGCTCAAGGAGCCGAGAAAGATGAGGAGGCCTTTGGAGCTTTTCGGATATTCTCAGTAAGTCTTATGTAGTTGTAGCCACTCTTTACTGAGTAATTTCCTGTTAATGAATATGTCCACACCAGTTTGTCTTGAATGGAGTGAGTGCTTAGAGGAATAGCGAGAATTTCTTTCACTGTTTCCTCTTCGAACATATTTCGGAAGAAGAGGTTCATTCCAGGAATTTTCTTCATTGTTGATAAGCTCTACTACCTTTTGTGGGTCATTTTCATTCGATAGCCCTCCAATTACTCTTCTTTTCAACCATCTGTCCTCTCTGATACTGATTGCTTCTCCTGTTCCCACTGTGCACATTGAAGATTCTGAGATTGAGTCTCTTCCCAATAGTAAGCTTCACCAGCCCCGAGAGGGTCTATGCCCTTTCCCAGCATGCCAGAAACTCTTGTTTAGGAAGTAAATCCCTTTATAAATTTGATCCCATAAAGAGGACGATTGATGCATTAATCTCCATGCTTGCTTTCCTAAGAAAGCCTTGTTAACAGAAAGTAAATCTTTGAATCTCATGCCTCCATTGTCTTTCCTTTTTTTTCAAGAATTCCCTACTCTTCCAATGAATTCCAGAGTGAGATTCTATCACATCCCGATTTTTGGGCCTGGAAAGCCGCAGGTAAATAGTAATATCCTCAATTTCAGTCCCTAGGAAATGGTTATGGGTTAAGTTTGGTGGTCTTCCAATCGGAACTAAATTGTTTTCATTTATTTTGGAAAACCCAGTTTTGGATCCTTTGTACCCCTTCATTTTGTTGTTTTTGGGGAGACTTTTTTTATCCGAATTTCCAAATACTTTCTTCTGGAAAATTGTTCCAGACATCTTGAAGTTTTATATGATTTAATTTCAGAATTTTTGGAGTTGAGATGAGTGGTACGATGGCCTAATTTTCGGACTGTGTGAAACTGCCCGGAATGGATATTTCGGTGATGTTTACACTGTCTTGATTTTTTACAAGTTTTTCTAGGCTGATTTTAGAAAAGTTTCCTTCACGAAAGTTGTTGAGAACTTCCTTTTCTATAATGTATGTAAATTTGGGAATTTTCTGAGATGATTTGGATTCTAAAAGGAGCTTATTTTGGGAAGCAAATATTCTATTCCAGCGAATTGTTTTTAGTTTGTTTTTGAGTGACTGAAAATGATGTTTACAGAGAGATTTAGATTTTGTGTTCTCACGAAAAATGTTTATTAAGGGCTTGTTTATAACATATCCAAATTTGAGAATTTTCGGAGCCCATTTACTATATTTTCAAGTCCAATTTCGTGAACAGTGCAAAACTGTCTGGTTTTGTCGAATTTCAAAGATTCGGGCATTTTCTACATGAGAATGTGGAAATTTCGACTTGATGTCTTCTAATGATTTAAAGTACACGTTCCGAGCTTTCAAATGAGATATTTTATGCTTTGATCAGAGGTCAGACCAGGGGGAAAACGAAAGAGAGAAGTAAGCTTGAAAATGAATGGCCAAGGATGAAGCTTGTTCAAGAAGCCTAATTAAATGATCTTGACTTTGGAGTCCCTATCAGGATGACATGCATTAATTGGCCATTATTATTCTTAACTTTGGTGGCTCTTCATAATGGCTTGCGAGGTAAGCGATGACCTCATTACCCCGATGACACGCGCGCTTACCTCATTACCCCGATGACGCGCGCACTTACTTCATACCCCAAACTTTGGCCCCAAGTTTTGTCTCTATAAATAGAAACAAGGCCACTCGGCCAAGGAAGAGAGAAGGAGAGAGAGAGAGAGAGAGAGTCGCCGTGAGGGAAAGAGAGAGAGAGAGAGAGAGAGAAAGAGAGGACCAAAGTTGACCCTTCATCATTTTAGTTCATTAAGAGCATTTAATGACATTAAATGCATGCTATGATGAGTCTTGACTTTGAGACCTTGTCATGATAGTCATCTATCTTCTTGGGCAAGCTTGGATTAGCAACTTGATGAGCAAGTTTGAAGTTCTATAAATAGAGGAAGCCTCCTCTCTCTCTCACGCCACTTCTTCTCCATTCTCACGCCACTCTCTCCTCATCCTCACGCCAACTTCATCATCCTCCCCCTTTTCTTTTGTTTCTTGGCCCAAGAGATTCACGCTCAAAACAATCCCGAACCGGCCCGTGTCTTCTCTCGTTCCTACCCAAGAGCCATGGTTTGGCCTTCGTAGGCATAGGTTGCTCGGCCAAGCAAGAAGGAAGCAAGGGGAAAGCCCGAAATTTCCCGAGCTCACCCGTCTCGAACTATGTTCTCTTGTTTTATTTGTTGGGTAAGTAAACTTCCTAATATCGGGAAAGAAAGTTGTGATGCGTTGTGACACGATTTGCTTGGATTGTTTTTCAGTCGTTTGGTTGGTCGTAGTTGGTTCATTTCTTGATTTAATCATGTTTCGTGTTTGAAGTTTGTTTTAGAAGTAGAACCGAGACTTGAATGGCAAGGTGCACATGTTATAGCCATGCTTGATGTTCTCTTGTATGAACTTTGCTATTGATCTGCCATTGATGCGGTTCGGTAAGGGCCGACTTGTGCTAACGGCGATCCCCTTGTCCTCGCTTGATATTAGTAGGTTTACTTGCTTAGTCTCCTCGACTCATCCCCCGTTGTTTTTCCCTTTTTCAGGTCTGTAGGGATGGCATCTCCCCCAGCCCGTGTTGGCAATCCTATGAAGCCGAGAGTCGAAGTACTCACCGTGATAGATGTTAGAGAAGATCGCGTCTACCGCAAAATCACGATGCTTGTGATGTTCAATGAGAGCCTAACGGACTTGGTGCCTTAGGGTGGGCCGGCTCCGGGATAAAGCCACGGGTGAGACGTGAGATGGCCAGACGGACGGACCGGGGTGGAGGTGAAGAAGCGAGGAGCGAGAAGCCATAGTGGGTATAGGATAACCCAAGTCGAGATTTGCTATTTAATCGGCTATAAAATATGTGTTGTTTGCATTGACCCGAAGGGCTTGTTAAAAACGTGTCTGTATGCATTGTAAACATAAGGTTTGTTCATGATGCTATTTGTCTTAATCCCGCTGTTGTTTTTAATGTGATTGTCTTGAGATGTGCTTCCGCTTGTGTTTAAAGAAAGATAATAATGAATGGGACGTCACCTGAATAACACCGCGGTAGGGGCATCACAGATTAATTTGGTATCAGAGCAGGTTTTCCTTCTAGTAGGTGCAGTTCGGGGCAGCTTGCAATTGGCCAGTCTAACGAGGGCGGGGAGTAGCACTAGGGCCATACAACTTGATCATTGAGCGACTTCTGACAGAGGTGGCGCCGGGGTAAGAGGCCTGATCATTGAGCGACCTCTAGGCAGAAGTGGCGCCGAGATGAAGAGCATGATCAAATAACGGCTCCTGGCAGGCTTTTAGGATGGTTAAGGGCAAGAATAATCGAACTGTGCACTGAATTGGGAAAACGATTCTGAAATCAAAGCGGGAATAAAGACCTGGAGCGATAAGGTGCGCTGAAGTTGGGGTAGTTAGCTAGGAAACACCCTTATGCATGTGAATGATTGATTATGGTTGAATAGGTGAAGTGTTCTTGTTTGTTTGTGATCACTGACCTATTCTTGTGTTGTAGAAAGTCTTGTTAGACTATTGATAGCAAATTAAGGGCTAAGGACCAAGCTGCGACCGCTGAGGAAAGAGGAAAGTCCCAACAGGATGCCACGACCTCGACAGAGAAATCCAAACAGGTTTCCTTCTTGTAAGTTGCAGTTCGGTATTGAGCCAAGAGAAGGCTATTGAATTTTGACACAACCCGATTCGATGAGGGCGGGAAGTGATCGCCAGGGAAAAACCTGATCAAGGAGTGGCTCTTGGCTAGGAAGTGGGCGCCGGGGCAAGAAGCCTGATCAAAGTGCGGCTTCTAGCAAGAGTGTCGCCGGGGTTGAAGACCTGAACAAGGTGCGACTCCTGACAGGCTTCTAGGATGACGAATAAGAAAAGGAATAAACCGAACTAGATACTAAATTGAAAGTAAGATGGGAACTGTTGGTTGAAATGATCAGTGTGATCTTTGTAATTGTTATAAGTAAGTAAATTGTGTTTGAGGAAGATTTTATCAAAGTAGCGCAGTAGAAGCGTGGTCGAGCTTGCTGCACTCTAGTATGTTGGATTGAGGTCGGGGAAAGAAAGGTCGATGGTCCAGAGCTAGTCCACATAACAGTGGCTGCTGTAAAGGTATTAAGGTAAATTAAGTCTCAGGTATGTAGGATCCTTTGAAATTCTAGAAAGAATAAGGGGCCTATCGGTTGGCGTCGCCATCGAAACTTGCTTAGGTATATGTTGTGATATAGTGAAAGTGTGAGCCCGATCTGGTACGCTTGCTGGAATTTTTCGATGAGGTCGAAGTGGACAGCAGAGTGTCCTATGCTGAGGAGCAGGTGCGGATCGTGAATTGTAAGGAGTAAGTGTTGAGAGGTAAGGCCATTCTCTTAGTTAAGGTCCTATAGTATTACCAGGGCATAAAAGAAGCCACCTGGGAGAGTGAGAAATTGAGGAAAAGTTGATACCTGCATTTATTCGAGGAACTAGGTACGCATTTAAATTTCGAGGACGAAATTTTATTAGAGAGGGAGAATTGTCACATCTCGATTTTTGGGCCTGGGAAGTCGCAGGTAAATGGTAATATCCTCAATTTCAGTCCCTAGGAAATGGCTATGGGTTAAGTTTAGTGGTCTTTCAATCGGAACTAAATTGTTTTCATTTGTTTTGGAAAACCCAGTTTTGAATCCTTTGTATCCCTTCGTTTTGTTATTTTTGGGGAGACTTTTGTTATCCAAATTTCCAAACGCTTTCTTCTGGAAAGTTGTTCCAGACATCTTGAAGTTTTATATGATTTAATTTCAGAATTTTTGGAGTTAAGATGAGTGGTACGATGGCTTGATTTTCGGACTATGTGAAACTGCCCGGAATGGGTATTTCGGTGATGTTTACACTGTCTTGATTTTCTACAAGTTTTTCTGGGTCGATTTTAGAAAAATTTCCTTCATGAAAGTTGTTGAGAACTTCCTTTTCTATAATGTGTGTAAATTTGGGAATTTTCTGAGATGATTTGGATTCTAAAAAGAGATTATTTTTGAAAGCAAATATTCTGTTCCAGCGAACTATTTTTAGTTTGTCTTTGAGTGACTGAAAATGATGTTTACAGAGAGATTTAGATTTTGTGTTCTCACAAAAAATGTTTATTAAGGGATTGTTTATAACAGATCCAAATTTGAGAATTTTCAGAGTCCATTTACTATATTTTCAAGTCCAATTTCGTGAACAGTGCAAAACTATCCGGTTTTGTCAGATTTCAAAGATTCGGCATTTTTCACATGAGAATGTGGAAATTTCGACTTGATGTCTCCTAATGATTTAAAGTACACGTTCCGAGCTTTCAAATGAGATATTATATGCTTTGATCGGAGGTCGGACCAGGGGGAAAACGAAAAAGAGAAATAAGCTTGAAAATGAATGGCCAAGGATGAAGCTTGTTCAAGAAGCCTAATTAAATGATCTTGACTTTGGAGTCCCTATCATGATGACATGCATTAATTGGCCATTATTATTCTTGACTTTGGTGGCTCTTCATGATGGCTTGCGAAGGTGTCATGACCTTATCGCCTGATGACGCTAAGCCACCTCATTGCCCCGACATGACACGCCATGACTTCAGACCCCAAACTTTGGCCCCAAGTTTTGTCTCTATAAATAGAAACAAGGCCATTCGGCCAAGGAAGAGAGAAGGAGAGAGAGAGAGAGAGAGAGAGAGAGAGAGAGAGAGAGAGAGAGAGAGAGAGAGAGAGAGAGAGAGAGAGGTCGTGAGGGAGAGAGAGAGAGAGAGAAAGAGAGGACCAAAGTTGACCCTTCATCATTTTAGTTCATTAAGAGCATTTAATGACATTAAATGCATGCTATGATGAGTCTTGACTTTGAGACCTTGTCATGATGGTCATCTATCTTCTTGGGCAAGCTTGGATTAGCAACTTGATGAGCAAGTTTGAAGTTCTATAAATAGAGGAAGCCTCCCCTCTCTCTCACGCCACTTCTTCTCCATTCTCACGCCACTCTCTCCTCATCCTCATGCCAACTTCATCATCCTCTTCCTTTTCTTTTGTTTCTTGGCCCAAGAGATTCACGCTCAAAATAATCCCGAACCGGCCCGTGTCTCCTCTCTTTCCTACCCAAGAGCCACGGTTTGGCCTTTGTAGGCCTAGGTTGCTCGGCCAAGCAAGAAGGAAATAAGGGGAAAGCCCGAAATTTCTCGAGCTCACCCATCTCGAACCATGTTCTTTTGTTTTATTTGTTGGGTAAGTAAACTTCCTAATATCGGGAAAAGAAGTTGTGATGCGTTGTGACACAGTTTGCTTGGACCGTTTGTCGATCGTTTGGTTGGTCGTAGTTGGTTCATTTCTTGATTTAATCATGTTTTGTGTTTGAAGTTTGTTTTAGAAGTAGAACCGAGACTTGAATGGCAAGGTGCACATGTTATAGCCATACTTGATGTTCTCTGGTATGAACTTTGCTATTAATCTGCCATTGATGCGGTTGCGGTAAGGGCTGATTTGTGCTAACGGCGATCCCCTCGTCCTCGCTTGATATTAGTAGGTTTATTTGCTGAGTCTCCTCGACTCATCCCCCATTGTTTTTCCCTTTTTCAGGTCTGTAGGGATGGCTTCTCCCCCAGCCCGCGTTGGCAATCCTGTGAAGTCGAGAGTCGAAGTACTCACCGTGATAGATGTCAGAGAAGATCGAGTCTACCGCCAAATCACGACGCTTGTGATGTTCAATGAGGGCCTAACGGACTTGGTGCCTCTGGGTGGGCCGGCTCCGAGATAAAGCCACGGGTGGGACGTGAGATGGCTAGGTGAACGGGACCGGGGTGGAGGTGAAGAAGCAAGGAGCGAGAAGCCATAGTGGGTATAGGATAACCCAAGTCGAGATTTGCTATTTAATCGGCTATAAAATATGTGTTGTTTGTCATGAGGGCTTGTTAAAAACATGTCTGTATGTATTGTAAATATAAGGTTTATTCATGATGTTGTTTGTCTTAATCCCGCTGTTGTTTTTAATGTGATTGTCTCGAAATGTGCTTCTGCTTGTGTTTAAAGAAAGATAATAATGAATGGGACGTCACCTGAATAACCCCGAGGTAGAGGCGTCACAGATTCTCTGTTTTTCCACCAAAATGCTGCCATTCTCTTTTCAGTCGCTTTACATATGGAAATAGGAATCTTGAAAATTGACATTGCATATTGAGAAAGAGCCTACACTACTGTTTTTAGAAATATCTCCTTCCCCGCTTTAGAAATTAAAGATTCCTTCCAACCTTCTAGTTTTTTGTTAACTCAACCAAGTATCCAGGCAAACATATTCTTTTTAGACTCTCCCCAATTCAATGGAATTCCAAGGTATTTTCCTATTTTATCCAGTTCAAGGACATGCAGTTCATAAGCCATATTTGCTCTTAAGGTCTGTGGCACCCTGAGCTAAAAAATATTCCTAATTTGTTTAGGTTTATCTCCTGTCCAGTAGCAAAACAATACTAATGCAAAACATCTGATACAGATTGGCATTCTTGAATTCTTCCATCCAAAAAGAAGATGGAGTCATTCGCAAATAGAAGATGTGATATGGTAGGGCAATAGGAGTTAAGTTTAACCTTTATATTGCCATCCTCTACTGCTTTCTTCATCATAAGAGACAAAACATTTGCTACCAATATAAAGAGATAAGAGGATAATGGATCACCTTGCCTAAGTCCTCTAGAAGGCTGGAAGTAAGGGAGTGGATTTCCATTAAATTTAACACTGAATGAGACCGAAGATACATATTGCATAACCCAATGAATCCACTTTTCATCAAAGCCCAGTTTTCTTAAGCATGCCTCCAAGAAATCCCATTCTACTCTGTCATACGTCTTTTTCATATCAATTTTCAAGACCGCTTGAAATTTTTTCCTCCTCTTCTTGACTCTTAGTTGATGCAACACTTCCTGCACTATCATAATATTGTCCTCGATAAGTCTCCCACTTACGAATGCACTTTGCTCTTGAGCTATTAAATTTGATAACCAAGGTTTGAGTCGATTCACCTTTACCTTAGATATGATTTTGTAGGCAAAATTGCACAAACTAATGGGACGTTAATTGATTGAGAGTTTCGGGGTTAGGAACTTTTGGAACTAGTGTAACATGAGTTCTATTTAAATCAAGATTCAATTTTCTTGATATGAAAAAAATTTTAACTGCTGCAAATACTTCAAACTAAAGAGTCTCCCAGTGGAACTAAAAAAATTTCCCATTAAAACCATCTGGTCCAGGGGCACTTAGAGGACTTAGTTGGAAAACAGCATGCTTGACTTCTTCCAAAGTGACCTCAGCGGTTAGTGATGCATTCATATCTTCATGTACCATTGTAGAAATGATGTCTAAAACCGGAACAAAATTTCTGTTATCCACTGAACGATATAGGCTTTTAAAATAATTTGTCGTTTGTTGGTGTAAGAGCCTTTCATTGCGAATCCAAGACCCCCTCTTCTGTTTTGAGTATAGAAATTCTATTCCGTAGTCTCCACTGTATAGTGGTTGCATGGAAGAATTTTATATTTTTGTATCCCCATTTCATCCACTTGATTCTTGAGCGCATTCTCCAATGCATTTCCTCTTGCCTCCATAGAGATTCTATTGTTGGTTTTCTACGGAACATGCATAATTAAAAATATATAAACGCAGCGGAAAAATATAACCACACATGTATCTCCAAAGGCGTTGTTCGTGCGTTTCAATCAAAAATCGGAAAACCATAGGGGGTTAAACGGATTACCTCTTGCAAAGTGTCCAGAACGATTTCAGTTCGGATGTTTGTTGGTTTTCTTTCACCGAGTGCCCAGGACGATTTCGGTTCGAATGTTCTTCAATTCGAGCCCCACAAGTGTCGGACCTCTAGTTCAGACACACCACCAATCGCTGTGAACGGAAGGAAGAACTTGCGGATAATCACCAATAGAATTGTGCTAGCAATCTTGTGGCGACAATTCCCGCACTCTTGATATTTCAGTCACGGCTTCGGAAGAGAGAAAACGTATTTTCTTAACTCTCACGAACGCATCTTGCACTCTTTCTTTTCTGTTTTTCTCTTGTTCTTTTCAGCAACTATTGCTGATCATATTATTTTTATTTTTGTGCGATCAGCAACAGTTGCTGATCGCAAGGGGTTCTCTTCACGATCAGCAACCGTCGCTGATCGTGTGTGCATATAGCACACGACCAGCAACGGTTGCTGGTCGTGGACGAAGCCCACGGTCAGCAATGTTGCTGGTCGTGGACGAAGCCCACGGTCAGCAACAATTGCTGACCGTGGGTGATGCACACGGTCAACTTCTGACCGTGTGCATGCAACCCCATCATCATCATCTTTTTTTTTTTTTTTTAATATTTAAGTAAAAGACACGATCAGCAAGGAGCTGATCGTGTACTGCACACGGTCAACATTTGTTGACTGTGTGCACTTTTAATTAATATAATATTATAAAAATAAGAGTGCAAGATCATTTGGCACATTAATATGTGTCCACTTTAAATTTGTATGTGCATCATATGCACGCACGCTCATGACTGAAAATAAAATGAAATTAAATCACATTTAATTTAATTACAATCTCACTAATCAATTGCTATAATTGCAAACATATTTGCAATATTGCATCCTCCGTACAACGTCATTCTAAATTGGTTATGGTGTGTGACATCCCTAGGTTCATCACTAATCTAGTAGTAGGACTTGCACTAACACGTTAGTACTCCCAAGAGAATTGATTGTCCCGATCAACCTCTAGGTCCTACAAGCCATGATTGACATCTAGCAATATGTCATGGCTACCCGCACAGTGTGAATGTTTTAAGAACATAATGAACCTGTCAGCTTTGGTTACGGTGTAATTCAATCCCTCTGCCTTACTATGTCCCGATCGAACAAAGACCATGGAATATTTGTCAAGTCACCAATTCGATCATATGCACAAATCTAATTGACATGCATTTTATATGAGACATGTACAGTTCATTCTCGGTTACAATCCCGGCCGAGGATTTTAATGCAATGTCAAGATTAGATTGCATAGGACATCATTATAGTACCTTGCATATAACAAGGAGACAGATTCCATTTTGCGCACACGTATAACCTCGTATGTGAACGAACTATGGCCATCAAGTACAGAGACGGATCAATGAACCAGCAATATGTGCACATGTGAACCATAATCATCCAACACACAAGTCAATACTGTGCCTCGGGTCTAAGGATTATTTACACAAGACCAAAGCATAAACGATTAAACATTGACCACGCTAAAAAGCTTCCATGTTGCTAATCGATATATGCGTGTCACGCTCGAGTGAACTTGTCGATACAAACACTGTGTTCTAGCTCGGGTATCATAATACCCAATGACTCGTGACTCGTCATTCCCTTAAATATCCAATACTTAATGATGAAGCTAAGAACACACCGGTCTCAACAGGATTATTGATATCCACTCAATGATCCATCGATCGAGAACAATTTAAAGATTCAGTCTAACTGTGAACCTGTCACACATATTCTTAACGTCTCAAGAATAGGTCCAGTCACAACTAATCTTATGGAATCATTCATATATTTAAATAATTGGACAAATGAATGAATACGTCATTGCCATTAAATAAATAATGAATTTGAAAATACAACTTAAATCCCTAACATGTAACTATTACATGACAACTTTAGGGCATACATCTAACAATCTCCCACTTGCACTAAAGCCAATTTGTTTGGTACCTCAAACCCATCTTGTCAATGTGTCTTTCAAAAGAAGACTGAGGTAAGGCCTTAGTGAAGGGATCTGCCACGTTTTCCGCTGAGGCAATTTTCTGCAAGGTAATATCACCTCTCCCAACAATTTCTCTAATGAGATGGAAGCGTCTCTCAATGTGCTTAGACTTACGTGAGACCTTGGTTCCTTCGCTTGAGCTATTGCCCCATTGTTATCACAAAACAATGTTATTGGTTGTTCAATGGAAGGAATGACTCCAAGTTCAGAAATGAACTTCTTCATCCAAGCGGCTTCCTTTGCTGCTTCAGAAGCGGCTACATACATACTCGCCTCGGTGGTGGAATCAGCAGTTATGCTCTGTTTGGAACTCTTCCAACTAACTGCACCACCATTAAGTGTAAAGACAAACCCAGATGTAGACTTATAATCATTAGGATCCGATTGAAAATCGGAATCAGTATAAGCTTCAACTTTAAACTCCCCTTCTCCATATATCAAGAATAAATCCTTAGTCCTTTGCAAGTACTTAAGGATATTCTTGACTGCTATCCAGTGCTCTTCTCCTGGATCAGACTGATATCTACTAGTAATGCTTACAGCATATGCAATATCGGGTCTCGTACATAACATAGCATACATTATGCTTCCAATAGCAGATGCGTAAGGTATCTTTGCCATCCGCTCTCTTTCTTCAGGAGTGTTGGGACACATCTCCTTGGAAAGATGGATTCCATGCCTAAAAGGCAATAATCCTCTTTTGGAACATTGCATGTTAAAACGTGTTAACACTTTGTCTATGTACGTAGACTGTGAGAGGCCAATTAATTGTCTCGATCTATCTCTATAGATCTTGATACCTAAAATATAGGTTGCCTCTCCTAAATCTTTCATGGAGAATTTCTGTGACAAGAATAGTTTGATCGATGATATCATCGGTACATCGTTCCCGATCAAAAGTATATCATCGACGTACAAAACTAGAAATGCAATTGCACTCCCACTGACCTTCTTGTATACACAAGGTTCATCCGGGTTTTTGATGAAACCAAACGATTTGACTACTTCATCAAAACGGATGTTCCAACTTCTAGAGGCTTGTTTGAGTCCATAAATGGATCTCTTAAGCTTACACACCTTCTGACGTTCACCATTGGATTCAAAACCCCGTGGTTGTTCCATATAGATGTCCTCCTCAAGAAAACCATTTAGAAAAGCCGTTTTGACATCCATTTGGAATATCTCATAATCTAGGTGTGCAACTATAGCCAACATGATCCGAATGGATTTTAGCATGGCTACAGGTGAGAAAGTTTCGTCATAATCGATTCCTTCTTTTTGACGATATCCTTTCGCCACGAGCCGTGCTTTGTAAGTTCCAACTTGACCCTCAGCATTCATCTTCCTCTTGAAGATCCATTTATAGCCAATTGGTACAATACCATTAGGCAGGTCAACTAAGGTCCAAACTTCGTTGGAATACATTGAATCCATTTTAAATTTCATGGCTTCTAGCCATTTACCGAAGTCGATGTCCGACATCGCCTCTTCATAAGTGTTTGGGATCACTAGGTTGATCACCATCATTCACAATGAATAATGGTTCAATATGTTCAACCAAGTGTCTATAACGAGCAGGTGGACGAGATGTTCTCGCACTCCTCCTAAGAGGTTGTGTATCAGAAGCTCCCACTGAATCAGAGATCGGTGTTTGAACTTGGTTATTTGGTACTTCATTGTTATCTTCTTGTAAGACTATTTTCCGCCCAAAGACCACCTTCCCCGGACGAACTAATTCTCCGGAAAAAGAAGCATGCCCTCTGACCCGAAATTCTTAGGTCGGAGTGAAAATAGAAATAGTATCCAAGAGACTCCTTTGGATATCCAATGAAGCGACCTTGTTCAGACCTAGCCTCCAATTTTTCCATTTTCAGCTTCTTGACGAAAGCTGGACAACCCCAAATCTTAATATGGTTAAGACTTGGTTTCTTACTATGCCATATCTCATAAGGCGTAGTTGGAACAGATTTGGATGGCACTTTCAAAGTATATATGCGGGTTGTCTCGGGGGCATATCCCCAAAGGGATATAGGCAAATCGTGTAACTCATCATAGATCGCACCATATCTAATAAAGTGCGATTTCTTCTTTCGAGATACACCATTGTGTTCGGAGTTCCGTGGAGGTGTCCACTGTGATAAAATGCCATTATCCTTAAGATAGTCCAGGAATTCAGTATTAAGGTATTCACCTCCTCGATCAGATCAAGAGCCTTAATACATTTTCTTGTTTGTTTCTCAACTTCAGCCCTGAATTCCTTGAACTTTTCAAAAGATTCGGATTTATACTTCATTAAGTACAAATAACCATACCGTGACTGATCATCGGTGAATGTAATGAAGTAAGAATAGCCACCTCTAGCATTTTCATTTATTGGTCCACATACATCTGTATGTATCAATCCTAGTATGTCAAGAGCTCACAGACTATGTCCTACAAAGGGCGCTTTTGTCATTTTTCCTAGAAGACATGCCTCACAAGTTTAGTATGGCTTAAACATTGATGGATCAATGTACCCATCATTACTCAACTTGTTGATTCTATCTTCTCCAATATGACCTAATCGAAGATGCCAAACATACTTTGGGTTTGGACTATCTCTAGAGCGTTTATTAGTTATGGCATTTATATCATTATTTTGTTGCTTATTGGCATTGGTAATCGCATTACCGGACATTGTAATGGTATAAAGATTATTGGTTAATAAGCCAGAACCAACACATCTCCTATTATGATAAATAGAACATACATCATCAGCAAAAGAAAATTCATAATTCTCTTTACTCAAACGAGGTATAGAGATGATGTTCCTAACAGCATTCTCATAATGCAAGCAATTTTTCAATACCAATACATGTCCAGAAGGCAAACATAAATGAAAAGTCCCTACAGCTAACGCAGCAACTCTTGCTCCATTTGCAAATGTTAGGACAATTTCATTTCGCCCCAGCATCCTGCTTATTTCCAGATTTTGCAAAGACATACAAATATGTGAGGTTGCAGCAGAATCTAGAACCCATAAGTTGGATTCAGCACTAACCATAAGATTAGTTTCAATAAGCATAGACACCATACCTTCACAAGGTTGGTCCTTAGGCTTGACCTTCAAGCTCGCGAGGTACTTCCTGCAGTTCCTCCTCCAGTGCCCTTTGACACCATAGTAGTGACAATTCCCTTTTTCAACCTTGGGCTTTGATTGCACAGCACGTTTCATAGGCCTCTTCCATTTCTTTTTCTTCAAAACAGTCTTACTCTTTGAAGAAGAAGCCTTATAGCCACCACATTGGGCCTCGTGTTGTGCATTTCCTTCTCATAAACTACTAACATGCTATGTAACTTAGCAAGAGTTTTCTCCATCTTATGCATGTGGAAGTTTTGGACAAAGCCAGAGAAGGAATCGGGCAGAGATTGAAGGATCAAATCCACAGCTAACTCATTATCCATAACAAGATTGAGCCTAGCCAACTCTTCGATGTGCCATATCATTTTCAAAGCATGATCATTAACCGATGATCCTTCAGCCATTCTCATACGGTACAATGCTTTAGATATCTCATATCTAGAGGTTCGACCATTCTCATCAAAATATTCTTTTAAGTGCAAGATGATCGACCTAGCATCTTCCATAGTTTCATACTTCTTCTGCAATTCATTGTTCATTGAAGCAAGCATGTATGACCTAACTTTTAGGTCATCATCACGCCACTTATCATAAGTAACGCGCTCCTCTTGGGTCCCACCCTCAGGAAAGGAGTTTGGCATCTTTTGATCAAGCACATATCCGATTTTCTCCAAATTGAGAACAATTCTCAAATTCCTCACCCAATCAAAAATTGGGTCCACCAAACAATTCTTGTCAAGTATAGAAGCGAGTGGGTTTGTGGTCACCATTTTAGAGTAATAATATATCTGTGCAGAAAATAAATTGTTAGCCGTTGTCTTTCAAAATAACCATTTCATTTTGGCCTTTAAATGAAATAGTGCCTCCCACTAAATTTTTCGAATCCCATACTCCTTAAAATGGGAAAACGGTAATCTTTGTTGGGTAAAAATTACTAGTGGGGATTGGAGTCTCACTAGCCCATAGCCCGCCTCACCTGATAGTTATTGGTGTTCTATGAACTTAGTGAGTGAACCAACTTGTTCAACGCATCATATGCGAGTTCCAATCATAACTTCGGCCTCTAGACCATGAAAGTCTCACCTGACAGTTATTGACATCATGATCATAGTTAAGTCTAACCCATCATCTCATGCAAGTATTGAAAACACAAACGATCCCCTCACCTGACAGTTATTGGAAATCATTCGGCTTCAACCCCACAACATCATATGCATAATGGAGTGATCCAATATTATAAATGGCAATTGACCCCTATGTATCCATAGCCGGTCAATCAACTACTATAAAGTTGGACCAAACCACGACGATGGAAGGCCACGAGTCCGAAACCCGTTTCGACTTAATATAATTAATAAGGAGGTTTGGGTCATTATTAATGGTCTCACTTTGCACATTAACCGGTTTAACATGCATAACAAATGAATAAATAAATAGATGTCATATGCATAAAAATCTATCCTACGTGGTGATCATGGAATTATGGTTCAATGGGTCTCGAGCCAATGAGCCCCATTTAGCCATTTTAATGTTTTAAAAATAGAGTCCCGCCCTTCACTTCTTCTTGGATCCTTGAACTCTTCACGGACCGGGCCCATAGAGCTCTCCGGCTTAATGGCTCCTCCTCGTGTAATGTTTACATCAACAATTGATAATACTAAACTATACTAAAAAAAAATATTACATGGAAATAAAAAAAAGGACGCAGCCTCCATTTAATAATTACAACCCCAAAAATACCTGTAATCATCATACATTCATCCATACATCAATCATATTGATTAGGGGTTTTTCCATGATCACCACCCTTCCTTGCAAGCCATAAATTATAAATTTAAAGCTTTGGAAGGCACAAATAAAATTCTGCATTGAATCAAATTCATGGCCGAGCAACGTAAGCCGCGTTAAGAAATCAAAACCGGTGAAACAAATTTCAAGCGCGTGATTTCAAGTGACGGTAACGTTGTCGCCTCTAGATTCATAGTTGCGAATCATTTTGCAGAAGACAAAAATAAAAGAAAATAAGGTACGGATTTTTTATTCAAAATTGATTTAGTTCTGATTTTTGCTCAGTTGATCAAATTTATCATATAAATTAATCAACTTCTATAGGCCATTTAAGAGCAAGCAATTCTCTCAACAAAGTAAATTGGCCATTGAGTCGCAAAAATATATACGAACCAAAATCAATTAAACGCACGAGAATGCCTAAGGATTGGCTCTGATACCATTGTTGGTTTTCTACGGAACATGCATAATTAAAAATATATAAACGCAGCGGAAAGATATAACCACACATGTATCTCCAAAGGCGTTGTTCGTGCGTTTCAATCAAAAATCGGAAAACCATAAGGGGTTAAACGGATTACCTCTTGCAAAGTGTCCAAAACGATTTCAGTTCGGATGTTTGTTGGTTTTCTTTCACCGAAAGTGCCCAGGGGGATTTCGGTTCGAATGTTCTTCAATTCGAGCCCCCAATGTAGGACCTCTAGTTCGACACACCACCAATCGCTGTAAACGGAAGGAAGAACTTGCGGATAATCACCAATAGAATTGTGCTAGCAATCTTGTGGCGACAATTCCCGCACTCTTGATATTTCAATCATGGCTTGAAAGAGAGAAAAACGTATTTTCTTAACTCTCACGAACGCATCTTGCACTCTTTCTTTTCTGTTTTTCTCTTGTTCTTTTTCAGCAACTATTGCTGATCATATTATTTTTTTTTTTTGTGCGATCAGCAACAGTTGCTGATCGCAAGGGGTTCTCTTCACGATCAGCAACCGTCGCTGATCGTGTGTGCATATAGCACACGACCAGCAACGGTTGCTGGTCGTGGACGAAGCCCACGGTCAGCAACAATTGCTGACCGTGGGTGATGCACACGGTCAACTTCTGACCGTGTGCATGCAACCCCATCATCATCATCTTTTTTTTTTTTTTTTAATATTTAAAAAAGACACGATCAGCAAGGAGCTGATCGTGTACTGCACACGGTCAACATTTGTTGACCGTGTGCACTTTTAATTAATATAATATTATAAAAATAAGAGTGCAAGATCATTTGGCACATTAATATGTGTCCACTTTAAATTTGTATGTGCATCATATGCACGCACGCTCATGACTGAAAAAAAAAAAAAATTAAATCACATTTAATTTAATTACAATCTCACTAATCAATTGCTATAATTGCAAACATATTTGCAATATTGCATCCTCCGTACAACGTCATTCTAAATTGGTTATGGTGTGTGACATCCCTAGGTTCATCACTAATCTAGTAGTAGGACTTGCACTAACACGTTAGTACTCCCAAGAGAATTGATTGTCCCGATCAACCTCTAGGTCCTACAAGCCATGATTGACATCTAGCAATATGTCATGGCTACCCAGAACAGTGTGAATGTTTTAAGAACATAATGAACCCGTCAGCTTTGGTTACGGTGTAATTCAATCCCTTTGCCTTACTATGTCCCGATCGAACAAAGACCATGGAATATTTGTCAAGTCACCAATTCGATCATATGCACAAATCTAATTGACATGCATTTTATATGAGACATGAACAGTTCATTCTCGGTTACAACCCGGCCGAGGATTTTAATGCAATGTCAAGATTAGATTGCATAGGACATCATTATAGTACCTTGCGTATAACAAGGAGACAGATTCCATTTTGCGCTCACGTATAACCTCGTATGTGAACGAACTATGGCCATCAAGTACAGAGACGGATCAATGAACCAGCAATATGTGCACATGTGAACCATAATCATCCAACACACAAGTCAATACTGTGCCTCAGGTCTAAGGATTATTTACACAAGACCAAAGCATAAACGATTAAACATTGACCACGCTAAAAGCTTCCATGTTGCTAATCGATATATGCGTGTCACGTTCAGTGAACTTGTCTGATACAAACACCTGTGTTCTAGCTCGGGTATCATAATACCCAATGACTCGTGACTCGTCATTCCCTTAAATATCCAATACTTAATGATGAAGCTAAGAACACACCGGTCTCAACAGGATTATTGATATCCACTCAATGATCCATCGATCGAGAACAATTTAAAGATTCAGTCTAACTAAGAACCTGTCACACATATTCTTAACGTCTCAAGAATAGGTCCAGTCACAACTGATCTTATGGAATCATTCATATATTTAAATAATTGGATAAATGAATGAATACGTCATTGCCATTAAATAAATAATGAATTTGAAAATACAACTTAAATCCCTAACATGTAACTATTACATGACAACTTTAGGGCATACATCTAACATCTATCTCCCGTTTCAATGTTCCTTCTTTGTTTCTATCTGAATGAATTCTAGTAGAGTTGGTTATATCTGTCAGTTCCTTTTTTAAAGCATCAATTCTCCGAGAACAATTTGCAAATCTTTTTCCGCTCCATCTTTTCAGTTTAGCAGATACTACATGAAGTTTTCTTGGAAAGTTTGCTACTTGTTCAAGGATTGAGGACCAGGCTTCATTAACTACATGGACAAAATCATCAACTTTGAACCAGTAATCTCCTACCCTGAATATTCTGTTCTTTTTAACTAAATCTGCTGTTATGGTTAATAGAAGTGGGTTGTGGTCCGAACCAATTACTGGAAAAGCATAGGCTACTACCTCTGGATAGAGGACTCTCCATTCTACATTGCTCATAACCTTGTCTAACTTTTTCTTTACAAAATTGTCCCCTTCTTGTTTATTTGACCAAGTGAAAGCACATCCCTTGCATTCAATGTCCATTAACGCACAGGAATTCAAAAACTCTCTAAAAGCAAACATACGATAATATTAAGCTTTTCTCTTCCCTTCCTTCTCGCAGTGATTAAGAATTTCATTAAAATCTTCCATAGAGACCCAAGGCAAGGTATTAAGGGAGCTTTTCTAGATAAGCTTGATCCAAAGTAAGTTCCTCTCTCGATAATCAGTAGCAGCATGCACTAGTGTAACCCTCATCTGCTATTTGTCTTCCTAAATTCACATATTAAGTCCAGAAACTCAGCTGTAGCCATTCCTATATTATCTTTTACTTGATCTTCCCATAAAATAGCTAACCCTCCTCCAATTCCTTCTGGATTAACAACAAAGTGATTCTGGAAATTGAGACGCTTCTTTACTCGTTTTACTACTACTTCCTGATTCTTAGTTTCCATTGGGAAAACTAAGTTGGGCTTCTCTTTAACCACCATGGCTCTAATATTTTGAACTGTCAAGGGAGTGCCTAGACCTTGACAGTTCCAACTTAGGGATCTTCATTTGTTACCTGGTAGCTTATTAGGCTAGCCACCAAAGCCCATTTTGTTGCTTCCTCAATAGCAAGGATTGGAGTCTCTAGAAGTTGGGACTCATCCAACAATAAAGAGCTGAATTTTCTCTGCCTTTTTGCTATGGGGGTTTTTGGCCCCTTGCCAATCTTTATGCCACTACTATTAGGACCAAGGGACAGCTTTACCTTGGGAGAAATCTGCTTTTGAGTAGGGCCAGTGATCATCTTAATCTCCTTTCTAGTTTCTTTTTTCCTTTTCCCCCTGAGTTGTTTCTTGGTCTACTTCAAATAGCATATTCTCGGGTCTAGCTTCCTCTTCAGCAGCTTCCATTCGAGATGATTAAGCACGTTCCTGAGGAGTAATTTGGCCTTGATGCAATGGGGTTTCAGGAATTATTTCTTCAATAAGATATTCTATTGTCTCCTTCCTATAGAAAACTTTCCAAAAGGGACTGTTCTCCTGGGATTCAGCTCTCAGCCAGATACCAAAGCTACGTCCTAGGTCAGTTGTGAATCTTTCTTCTTCATATGGGATTTCTTCGCAGTAATTTGCATAATGACCTATTTTCCCACACGAATAGCAAAACTAGGGAAGCCTTTCATATTTAAAGTCCAACCAAATTTTCTTGCCCTCAAAGGTAGCAATAGTACCTACAATTAGAGCTTGATGTAAGTTTAACTCCACTTTAACCTTGGCTATTCTTTGGGCTACAGGGCCACGAGCATCTATTCTCACTTCTTTCACCTGGCCTGCTAAGCTAACTAGAGATTCTACTACTTCCGAGGAAAACCATCCGATTGGCAAACCAAGTATTCGAATCCAGAAGGTACATTTCTCAAACTTATAACAGTGGGGAGGAGTATTTGGTTCACAATCATGAAGTAGTAGTAAGTGATTTGAAAAAGAGCAAGGGCCTCCCTCTAGCACCCTAGATTTTTCCAATTCGTTCCTGAAGGTGAAACTGAATATATTATGCCCCCGAGGTGTGATTTCCACATTTTGATTTTTCCATGCTCATTTCATTGCTTTTTGAAAGGCCTGGAAATTGATACTAGGATTTTGGTATAGCTGACCCATTAAGATAGACTGGCATTCCTCTATTTTCTCGGTTGATACAATTCCTGAGATGTCTTTATCTGAGAGTAACGTACCTAGTTTTTTTGCAGAGAAGAGCCAATCAAGCTGAGGCCTCATCTTCATCTTCCATTTCTGAAAGATTGGTACCTTGATAATTGATTTGAACGCAAGTATAGAATGGGGAAGAGGGTAGCGGCTAGGGTTTTTTGGGAAGTGACGTCAAAACCCTAAATGGAAAAAGGGAGGAGAGAAGAAATGAAGCACCAAAAGCTGCATGGGAATTCATGGTGATGATTGAGCAAACCAGTAGGGATTTTGTTAGGGTTTGTAAGTTGAGGGAGCCAATGCTACACAGATGGTAGAGGAGAGCTACACAATTGGTAGAGGAGAGCTGCACAGTCGGTAGATGTAGAGTAGTTCACAGTCACCATGATCCTTTTCTAAGTGCATAGTAATTCGTAGATCAAGGTGGTGAATCAGAACAATTGTGTAATTCAGGTGAGTGACCCAGTGTACTTAGTCCCATGGGCATGAATTTCTTTTACGAGCGTTAAATTTACCTATGTATGTACAATGACCAATCTATTTAACATCTATACTGTAAAGTGTAGTGCAAGAATTTATTCAGGTTATCCCTGAATGAGAGCTAACGCACATGCAATCTCGAATGACCATGTTTTTAATCCTTCATTAATTAACGAAAGCAAAGGCAATTCATCCTTCGAATATGTAGTAATTTGCAGGGCATGCGGTGGCAACTCTTGTCCAAGATGGACTTTCTGTGGACTTTCGGTACCTGTGCCCCTAATTTATTTACACCCCAGCTTTGTAGGCACGAGCTTTAATGTGCCGAGACATGACAGATGCGCATCTGCTCCCAGTGTTCACAACACAAGTTACTCTGTTTCTCTCTCTCTCTCTCTCTCGTTATCGAGGAAGTAGGAAAAGAGATGGAATCTGCAAACTAACTCAAACTCTAACCAACGATCGACTTAAAAAGAACAACAGATTCACGGACAATCGCAAGGAAGAGATCGATGGGCGTACGTACATCATAGTTCGGCTGGTCCTGAGGCAGCTCGAACACGTAGAACAAACCAGAGCAACCTCTCAGTGCGTCGGCGATGCTCTGGCTGTTGAAAGAATTGGAGCGGAAGATCTTCAGCTTCTCCGCATCATGCGACAGCTCCTTCAGCCGATCGATTTCACCTACTCAGTCCAAAATTGGAGGAACAAAACAAACATCAGTGCCATAAAGCCTCGCAACAAAGTCGGAACAGAATCCCTTGACTGTCCTGACCAAAACCAGGAAATTTTTATGTCATCATCAAATGCTATTTTTCTACGCTATTTTCGGACAAATTAATTTCTTCACATATTTCTCTGTGTCTCTCTTGCAAACAATTAGGAGGGATATATTTGCTTCAGCATTTCTGTCCTCGATACATATTTCTTCACCTCTTAACTTTTTTTTTATTTTTCAAACCCAAACACCGACAGTCTGCACGACTCCGGTCATGTGGGAGGCTTCCTCCCATGTCCCAATTGACGAGTCTTCTACGCAATATAAAGTAGCCGTCGGGGCACATTGGTCGTCTCATGGGAGACCCATTTGTGAATTAAGTGCACTTGGAAGAAAAACGCTTCCGCTTTCGTTCCAATTTTATTTCTTTCTTTCTTTCTATTAAATTATGTATCGAGTTTGAGTCGTTTACGTTAACCGATCCAATTAAAGGATTCGTATTTATTCTGATGAAAAGGGTTTGCTCTGAAGAGGAATAAAAAGGGCGTGGGTCTTCTTCAGTGAAGGTGAGCCGTAAAAGAAAAAAAACGCCCGCACCGGGAAGACTTCTTGAAGCCGCACAGTCGACTCTCGTGAAAGGACGCTCGCGAGGAAAGAAGAGACGCACGGCGACGCCCTCGTCGATTTGCATGGAGGAGTCTCGAACGCAGTGATTATCTCGTGTAATGAGTTTATGCCCAATTGAGTTTGTTTATTTGTAACCACTTGAAATTTGAGTATGATCTAAATGTAGGATCTACTCGAGCATATGAGCTAATTGTAACTCTGATTCTCTGATTATAGTAGATTATTAATACTAGCCCTTTCCGTAAATGTAGGTATCGATACTCGGACCGAATTATATAAATCGCCTGTGTGTTTATTGTTCTTCGTTATATCTCTAGTGATTTTTGCATTAACTTAACTTGTAAGATCCCGTCGTTTTCGCGATGGATCGGATTTTTCTGGATTGTGATTTGAGACTTTTGCTTGTCTAATTAAGTCAATGTGAAATCACTGAAGAAATAAATGAGGAACAATAAAGGACACCAAAGACTTACATGGTTCGGTCCGAATATCGGTGTCTACATTCACGAGGAGAGACAGCACTATAATCGAAGAATCATACTTATAATCGTTTACATGTTTGAATATTTTTCACACTTAGATTATACCTAAATCCAAAGCGTATATAAATAAACAATTCAATTAAATACAAAACTCACGGCACAAGATCCTCCGTGTTTAGACCTCCTCCGCGCGCGACCAAAGAGAGAATCACTGCATAGTCCACTTTCTTTCTTGTCCCTACGCGTTTTCTTTTTTTCTTTTTGGTCGAACACGCGTTTTCTTTTGTACGGCCAAAAAAGAGTTCAATCCCTTTTTGTCCGATAGTGGCCAATATCCCTTAGTTGTTGAAGACGTCCACTGTACAATATATAATAATGATAACCATTCTCTTCTATAAATTAATTTCTGACCAAAAATAGATATTTCTGTTTTTATACCATGGACGAGTTTCTGAGCCAAAATATGCATTTGATAACGATATAAAATTTTTATTCCTAAAATAGAAATTCATTTGATAACGGTACAAAATTTCTCACTCCCAAGCGGTCAGCGAGCGCGCAGCGCAAGCGGAGGGCGAAGGTGGCCGGCGTCTAGTTGCGGCGGACGGTGGAAGGTGGCTGACGACGGAGGATGGCGGCGGCGGCGGGAGGTGGTTGGCGTCGGGCGATGGCAGAGGACGGCCAGGAGGAGGGCGGTGGGCGACGTATGGTGGTGAGCAGCGGTAGACGGCAGTGGATGGCTGTGGCTAATGGTGGGAGGCGGCTGATGTCAGGCAGCAATAGGAGGCAGATGTGGGTGGCTGGAGGCGGGTGGTGGGAGGTGGCCGGCAGTGGCAGGAGGTGGGTGGCGGGAGGTGATCGGCGGCGGGGAGGCGAGCAACAGGAGTTGGCCAACAGCAGCAAGAGGTAACCAGCGGCGACGGCGAGTGGGCTGAAATATATAAGAATATATAAATGTGGTAACTTACAAACTACTAACTAGCTGAAATAAATGTATGAAGCTCATATATACAACTGACTGTCAAAGATATAATGTAGTGATCTCTATCGAATCGCTCATCAATTAATTCATTCCACAAAAGTGCGAACTTTATATTCAATTCGTTAACCTAGAAGCAAAGGCGCATTTATAATATTAACTAGTAGACTATAATACCCTCAATACTATGCATTTGTGGAGCTAAATGCTTTAATTGGTAATTCACCTGCTGTATATGTAATAAATTCAATCATTAGACATGAAGACTAACAACTTTCGTATATAACTTAGCATTTCCTAAGCATCAATGCAATAGGTTCATGATTTTTTGTATACTTTTCCCCTAATAAAATATGTGCCAGATTGTGAGAAGCATGCCTAACGAGACTGTGGTTCAACACATATGCAATAAAAACCAATACAGTGAAGGTGATGATTGCTGTTACTGTGTATGCGAACTTTTCTGTGATTTACGTATTGATACGGGATTCTGGATAATTACTGCAGCCATGACAGCAACTTTAGTTATGACTGTTATGGCCATGCGGCTTGCAACGAAGACCATCCAGATTACGATGTATTGGCTGCTTGGAACATGCTCGTGACAAGCTGCTTTTGGAATGTTATGGAATTGTGGCCCAACATCAACTTAAAGATTGTGGAATAAGATATGGCGTACTCATTTCGCGAAAACTAATAAGTTTGGTTTTGGTGACGACTCTTACAATATGGATCTATATCATAAGTTTATTTCCTTTCACAAGCAAGCATTGTGAAAGGAAATAGTTTGGCTATAATATTTGGTTTTAGACGTAATAGGAATTATAGTTTGGCTATAATATTTATTTCCAAAATGCCCTTTGCTCTTTTCATCCTACAGCATTGTCATGGATGAATAAGATTGTTAAAACATTTAAATATTAAATCATGCATTCAGCTATCAGATTGCACTTTTAGAGTAGTTACTAATGGTTCCACGAAATTTCACATAGAATCGGACTAGCAAGTCCTAAATTCAAATCTTCCGAGCCCCTAACTGCTTCCCCAATTTCGAATTCCACGTCTTAGGCTTACACAAACTTTAGCCTAAATATTTAATCATGTTTTCGTTTATCAGCTTAAGCTCAAAATCTCAAATCTCACAAATATTAATTGAAAGTTAAAATTAAAAGTCAATCCAACTAGAAATTGCTTGCTCCTTTAGTACAAAGCCAAAAGGAAACCACCATATTTCTACCTGTTTATTAGGGACTACAAGCGCACTCATTAGACAGTTCATGTAAAACTAAATTGTTCTTCCGGACACAACATACACATAATATCCTTGAGAAGGAAATGAAATCATGTTCATGTGCTTCATCGAGGGTCGACTTCGGTAATCGAAACTTTGTTGACAGATGGAGGTGCAAAGCTGCTCTTAAATTGATCTTGTCCCTTGTCGTTCCCTATGATGTTATTTGGCGGTCCCGTCCAACTTCGGAGGAAAAAGGCAGGTTCTCGTGGCAATGGCAGAGTAAGAGTTTGGCTGCTCAACGCAAGAACTATGTTCGCCATGGTCGGTCTATTAACCGGATCTTCCTGAACACATAGTAAGCCAATATGTATGCATCTGAGCACTTGGCTTCTAGAATAAGATTCTTCCAATGCCGGGTCCAATATTTCCAAAGGCGCATCGTCCCTCCAATGTTTCCAAGCCTAGAGCAGCTCAATTGCACACGAGTGAACCAAGGAACAATATTGTTAATTGAGAGTGCAAAGAACAAATAAATCATATAAAAAACTTACATAGCTCGCGAGATCTTCGCCTCCATCAGATTGGTAGTAGTAATTATTTCTCTTGCCGCAAATGATCTCATGGAGGAGAATGCCGAAGCTGTAAACATCGGACTTTTGAGAGAATTGCCCATGCATCGCATATTCTGGAGACATGTAACCACTGAAAACCACCACCAGAACCATACATGTTGGGATGCGTTTCATCGATACTAATCCCGTTATCAACCAGAAGCTACGCAAAGGTAAACTTTGAAGAATGCAAAACTTACTAGGTTCCTACGATTCTTCTAGTGCTTGCCTTAGTTTGATCGACTCCAAAAATCCTCACCATGCCAAAGTCCGAAATCTTTGGGTTTAGATCATTGTCCAACAAGACGTTGCTGGCTTTTAAATCACGGTGAATGACTCGAAGCCGAGAATCTTCATGAAGATAGAGCATCCCTCGAGCGACGCCCAATATTATCCCATAACGTCTTGGCCAGTCCAATTGTTTGCTTTTCTCGGGGTCTGTACAGTGATTTAAGGATTTGAACTACAGTTAGTACCATCTAGGAAGCCTAGGAGTTACATTCAAAATATCATATCTGATCTAGTATACGAGATATGATTATTCATTCATTCATCGATATCTTACATTAACCTAACTGATTAACTTAAAGCCAGTGAAGTGGAACAAACCGAACACGAAGTAGTCAAGACTTTTGTTGGTCACAAACTCATATACGAGTAGCTTTTCCCCTCCTTCCAAGCAAAATACAAGCAATCTCACTAGATTCCAGTGTTGAAGCTTCGCCACCAACACAATCTCATTCTTAAATTCTTCAACGCCTTGCCTTGAGCTTTGGGATAGTCTCTTCACAGCTATTTCTTGCCCGTTGGGAAGCCTACCCTGAAAAATTTGTGTAAGGTGACAAGGCCTCACGAACTCTTCGCTTTTTTTTGTTGTTGTAATTTTAGGATAATTACTTTCTGAACTTTTAACCGATATTCAATGTTATTGAACTATCTTCTGATTCAATTGCGTATAACATTCACACACAATTATGCCGTCGATACTTTCCAAAATAACAAGTAGATGTTGGCCTCGAGTCATTAACATGGCTAGAGAGACAAAATTATAAACTTTATTCTGACAATTCTTCGAAAAAAAAGAGAGAAATAATACAGCCCATTTAATGTCTATTTCGATTTAAGTGAGCTGATAGTTCATGTATGGGATTGGTTCGATAAAGGTTGCGTTTTTAATGTAGCCAGTAAAAATACACTGCATCTGCCTCTTTTAGCGAAAAGCACCTCTAACAAAATTCAGTTACCTTATTGGATCGAAATAAATTCCAATCACGACATAATGTAACATCATCATTTCAATTTCAAATCCAAAACAAGCCTCAAGCGACTTCTGAAAGCATTCTACGATGTTTATAATCACTGATGTACCTGGTAAACCTCCCCGAATCCACCTTCGCCAAGCTTGTTTTCTTGAGAAAAATTGTTCGTGGCTGCAAGTAAATTATCCCAATCGAATTGCAAGGACTCTAAGGACGTGATCTCGCTCACACCTTCATGAGTGAACAACAAAAGCGTTTAGACTGTACTTGTTTTTCATGTCTTACGGTCATAGCTTCAGAGTATTTCTGTTTCTCAATTGAAAGTTTCAATCTTTTGTTTTTTTTTTTTTTCGAAAACGACAATAATTACCTCTTTCTTCTTCTCCTGCTTCATCTTTCTTCTCTGCAGGCCTCCTCCGAAGGTAACAACAACCGATGAAGAGAAGCATCACAAAAACGGCAATTGAACCGATAATTGCAACCAAGGTACCTGATTAGATAATTGTTTTCTCAGAATATTTGAAACTATTATAATATCTAAATAATGAACCACGCTATCATATGATAGTTTATACTTTTAGAACAGTTGGTCGTGATTTCAAAAACTTCTCACATGATATCGGAGTAAGAGTTCAAATAAAAAAAATAGTCAATTGCAAGATCCTTGAAGGCATTTCAAAGTAAATGCCTAATATGGAACGTTAGGATTTCCAAAGTATTGATTACCTATAAAAAGAGAAAATTAACGTAGGAAAACTTCAAACTTACTTTAAATGGCTTGTCAACAAGATCCTTGAAGGCATTTATTAACAAAATTCATTAGCTATTACTCTACTTAAATAAGTGATGAAGGTTTACATATGCTTTTGAACCTCATACTTAAAATTTCATTTAGGTTCTTTTGCCCTTGCAATGCACATGTTGCGCGTACTGGTACATAAACATAGGACGATTTTACTATTATGTATAAAATGATTTTTCTTCCGTAGTGGTAGATCTCTGAAAAAGTTGGTAAGTGTCAAAAAACCTATTGGTACAAAAAAGAATTACCAATAACCTAATCTTCCGACGACTTATTGATAACTTACCGATACTTTTATGAAATTAGCAAATCTTTTTCACAATTTGTGTATTACCAACTGTTTTTATTTTTTAACAACATTAATTTTTTTATCGTAACTGTTTTATATTCACCAACTCCTATATGAGTGACTTCCAACCTTTTTTCGATTAAATTAGTGACTAGTTTTGGCTTACTAACTTTTATTTGAGTTAATTACCAATTTATTTGGTTTTTCTTTCGTTTATCAACCTTATCATTTACCAGTTTTTATTTGTCTTTCTTATGAGCAATTTAAATTTATCAACTCTTATTGGAATTTACTAACCTTTATTTGTTGACTCCCAATTTTATCCCATTAGATTTCTAATTATTTTTGTTTTACATACCCTCATTTGAGTTACTTTACCAACGTGTATTTATTTTTTAAAAATCTAGCAACCCTTTTACTAAGTGACTAACGATTATGTGCCTTACTTACCAACCCGTTCAAATTACAAACTTGTTTTAGAAATTACCAATCTTAATTAAATCAATTACTAATTTTTCTCCAATACCAACTCTTATTTAAGTTGGCTATCGATGTTTATTCTTTTTTTATATTATGAACTTCTCTTATCTCGCACAAAACAAAAACATCTCTTACATTTTGCAAAAAATTATTTACCGTTCATACCAACTCTTTAAGTAATTTATTCACTATTTTATGAAATTACTAACTTTTATTTAAGTCAACTTACCATCTTTTTTCCATTTGAGTTAGTAATTAATTTTGGATTACCAACTCTTATTGAGTTGCTTGCCATGTTTTTTTTTTTAATTTACTAGCTTTTCTATTGAGTTATCACTTTTATTTGCCTTGGTTACCAACTTTTCAAATGCACCAACTCTTTTCAGAAATTACCAACATCAGATAGAGTATTACTGGCTTTTCGCTAATTAAGTTACCAACTACAATTTTGCATTAGTTACCAATTTCGTTTAGTTTTTTATTTACCAACTTCTCTTATTTTGGATAAAAAGCTTCTCTTGCCATTCAAAACTACTTTTATTTGCCTTTTCTATTAATGGCTTAAATTTTACCATCTTAATTTTATTTGTGCGATTTACTTGTTTTTCCTGATTAAGTTACGGACCAGTTTTGGATTGAAAATTTTCATTGAAGTTGTTTAACATTTTAAATTAACTAACTCTTATTAGAAATTACCGACGTCAATTATAATGATCACCAATTTTTCTCCAATTAAGCTACTAACTATTTTATGTTACCAACTCTTATTTGAGTTAGTTACCAACATTTATTCATTTTTTTTTCAAATTACCAACTCATCTTATATATGACAAAATTAATATTGCCTTAGCTTTTACCAAATTTTATTTACCTTCTTATCAACGCCCCAAATTTACCAACTATTATGGGAAATTACCAATTTTTTGTGTGATTTACCTACTCTTCTATGATTAAGTTATCATTACGCCACAACTATCATTTGAATTGCTAATCAACATTTATTTGATATTTTGAAACCTACCAACTAATCTATTGAGTTACCACTTTTATCTTTCTTGCATGCTGACCCTTTTTCTATGATTGAATTACCAACTAGTTTTGTATTACTATCTCCCATGTGAGTTAGTTAACAACTTTATCTTTTTTAAATTACCAACTTCTCTCATCTCTAATAAAAAAAAAATCTTTTCTCTTTTACCATTAATTATTTAATTTTCTTACCATTGCCCTAAAGTTACCAACTATTCTACGAAATTACTAATCTTTATTTAAGTGACTTACTAACCTTTTTTTTCGATTAGAAAAATCAATAAAAAAAGTCAGTAAATTAACCAAAAATGAAATAAAATTTCTAACTCAAATAGGAGTTGGTAGCTCGGAACTAATTGAAAAATTATCATAGAAGAGTTGATAAATAGTTAAATTGAAGTTAGTAATTTCATATAATAGTTGGTAAACTGAAGATGTAGTTAAGAATGGGTTACAAAAGTTGGTAAAAGATAAGAAAAGTTGGTAATAAAAAAAAAATAAGGTAAGTAACTTAAATGAGAGTAGCTAATCCACAATAAAGACTTTTTTAGTCGGTCAAAATTGGTCAGGTGGACTGAATTGGCACTAATGTAAAATGTTTATGACTCAATTAGCAAAAAAAAAAAAAAAGTTTCGAACGGAATTGACATAAGTGCAATAGATTTAAAATTTTTTTGGTGATGGCGTAGATGGTGTTTGGGTTCTCGCCGATGCTTGTGGCATAGGACCCATCATGTGCAGACACGTTGGAGGAGAGAGAGCTGAGGACAGCGTCGCGGTTCTTTGCGTAGGTGCTGTTAAACGTGAAGTTTCCCATGGTGTTGTTGCAAATTGGTGGGTCGTTTGAGTAGGTTCAGATCGGAACAGTCAGCAAGACGAGGAAATAAAGAGTGAATGATAAGTGAATCATGTTACGGTTGGTGTTTTTTTGCTGCTTTTAAAGGTTTTGCATGATGCAGAGCTGGAGATTCTCAGGCAAAATATTGCAGACGTTTCGGTGCGTGGGGGTGTCGTGTGTGTTGGGCTCATATGCACCGACAACCAAGCCTTTGTTTCGGAATCAGGATGAGAAGAAACGAAGAGGAATTGGTGGGACCATTCAATTCCCAAAACACGTTCAACTTATCCCATAGTTTACTCATCGTTTTTCCTTCCTCTTCACGGGCTCTGATTCCAACTGGAAAAGCAAATGGTAACACTTGCAAGGTCAATCGAGTCGTTCGGGTAGTCGCCGCTCAATGCCAATGAAAGTACTTGCAACGTCAGTCAAGTTAGGGATGTGGACTAGTTTTTTAGGCTCGGAAAAAGGACGTAAAGAGAAATCACAACGCGATTACACCGTGCCATTTACTCCGCAATTAGCATGTAATGGCCGACCACACGCGTGTGATTGTGAAGAAAAAGTTAGGTGCACCTGATTTTCTGCAGTACAATACTCCATTAATTGGTCCGGCAAGGTAGTCCTCCAGGGAGCTAGAAATGACAAACGAAAGAAGGTTGTCCAGGCATCCGAATCACGCCTCCGATTTGTTGTCTGCCCTCTCCGTTTACCCTCTCGAGATGAACGAGGAGGAGACCAAGGCCCTCCGCTCCCACAACAGGGGGAAGAAAAGATGAGGAATTTGTGGGACCGTTCAATTCCCAAACACCCTCAACGTATCCCATAATTTACAAATTGTGGATGATAAGCGAGTCATGTTACGTATTGGTGTTTTTGCTGCTTTCAAAGGTTTTGCATGTTGCAGCGTCGGAGATTCTCAGGATAAATATTGCAGACCTTTCTGACACCGAAGCCTTTGTTTCGGATCCAGCGGGCTCACCAGAATGCTTCAATTCCCAGAACACTCTTAACGTATCCCATAATTTACTCGTCGTTTTACCACCTTCTTCACGGACTCTGATTCCAACTGGAAAAGCAAATAATAACACTTGCAAGGTCAATCAAGTCGTTCGGGTAGTCGCCGCTCAATGCCAATGGAAATACTCGCAACGTCAACCAAGTTAAGGATGCAAACTAGTTTTTGGGCTCGGAAAAGGACGTAAAGAGAAATCATAACACGATCACACCATATCGTTTACTCCGCAATTAGCATGTAATGGCCGACTACACGTTTGTTGTGTGATTGTGAAGAAAATGTTAGGTACCCCTGATTTTCTGCAGTACAACACTCCACTAATTGGTCAGGCAAGGTGGTCGTCCGGTGAGCTTTGTTGAAACAGCTCAAAATCGAGACTAAATCTAACAATAGAGATTGGAGTGTAGATAAGGACCGTAACGAAAAGGAAACGTTAGTCTGCTATGTTGATCTCTTTCAGCACGACTCTTATGGCCCAGGTCAAGGTGCTTTTGCGTGACAAGACTGAACCACGTGCTGGTGTTTTCTTTTTAGAACTTTACCATCCACTGACTAGGGGTGTCAAAACCGAGCCGAGATACGAACCGAACCGAATCGAAAATTTCGTGCATTTCGGTTCGGTTTTGGTTTCGGTTCTGATTATCAAAATAAACTAATTTTTCTTTTCGGTTCGGTTCATTTCGGTTCGGTTCGGTTCGGATTGAACCGAACTAAAATAAACACTTTGGTTTAGGGCTATTTTGCCCTCTCTCTCTCCCCTTCTCTCTGCTCTCTCCTCTCTCTTTATGCTTAATGAACTTGAAACTGAAAACTAATCCGAACCAAACCGAACCAAATCGATTTTTAGGTTCGGTTCCAATTCGGTTCAGTTCAAGGGGCACCCTTAATGGTTCGGTTCGGTTCGATTTTTTTGAAAAACCGAACCGAACCGAACCATTGACATCCCTACCACTCACCAACTGGCTTGGCAGAACAAAGCCAATACAAATGTCAGGATTGAATTTCACTTTTTACTTAATTTCAGTCTTGTCGGGTATGCTCTTTAATTTTTTTTAACACTAAAAACACTAGATATTAACAGAAAATACTCGTCAACATATAGATTCGCTCGTTTATAATCTTTTTATATTTTTTTAATGTTTGGATTTTTAATTTCAATGGGAAAGTACAGAAAACATCTTTGTTAGAGCAATTAAATATTAAATCACGTTTTTATCTAATAGTTTAATAAGTTTTTAGAACAGTAGATAGTGATTTTACAAAATTTTACATGATATCAAAGTTAGAGGTCCTAAGTTTAAATCTTTTCAGGCCTCAATTACCTCTCTAATTAAATATGTCCACGCTTACACCTCTTACCAACAAGTACCATAAGAGGATGATCTTTAGGAAGGTCAATATGTTGCCTGTAAGCTTATATATCTATTCTTTTGGAAAGAATATGTAGGACTATTACATCATTATTGCTGGGAGAAAACCAAAAAGTAAAAGGTGGAAACTTTTTCTGACTTTGACGGATTGACCAAGAGCAAAGAAGCCTAGTGGGTGATGCCAGTGGGAATGGGAGATTACGATATGGTAAAAGATCGATCGCAAAGTCTCTGGGGCAATAATTCAATATAGAATACTTCTGATATGAAAACGAAATAACTTGCAAATTGAATGGATCAACCTTATATTGAACTCCTAAGTGTAACCTTGACCCTAAATTTCGATTTTCAGTTGGCTATTAACCACTAATGATAAAATTTCACTATTGAGTTCTCTACGATACTTTGACAACGATGCCGATGGCGAAAGCTGCAAGATGCATGTCACCTGGGTGGTGGGGGGCGGCAGAGCTGTGAGGAGGGAGAGATTTGTTTTGTGGTTTTTCTCGTTTTGGCTAGAAATTGGTGTATCAGTGTATTTCGTTTTTCATGTTCAAGTTTGATTTTCAAGTTTGCTCTTCATGTTATATTGACACATTGTTAATTACAAGCTTCATGAATGATTGAATGCGGTTAAGCAGCAGCATTAACGCGCATCCCTGGAGAGGGGGTCGGCTCTCCATAAGTCACTAGTGAGGGCCGCCCACCAAAGGCAGGTGGCGGACGCCAACCCTCTGAAATAAGAAAATCAACTATGTTTTCTTAGTCTTGCTATTTCTATACGCTCTTGTAGGGGTGTTCCATGGATTTTCAAATAACGGGCAACCCTCATAAAAATAAACAAGAGTTTCCATTCTATTTTTCACCTTTCCACCACATATTCTCTAGCTAGATTTCTAATAAACTTACCAAGAGTTTAGACCTTTCAAAAGCATAAACTCATCTTAACAGTAGTTCACATCAATCTTACTTCCAAATTTAGCTTCGATCCTTAGGTAATAATATCATCTAGGGTGTGGATCCGTCATGGAAGCCTTGTTTATTGATGTCGGTGATGAGCCATGAACAGATGAAGTCGACATTTCTCCACCACCGGCGTCTGTCAAATATGCAGGCCGTGTTGGCATTGGGATGGTCGTGCTCTGGCTCCCGAGCATTAAAACCACCGAAGCCATGGTAGGCCGTCTCGCTACGTTCTCTTGAACACATAACAATGCAATGTGGATGCATCTTAACATTTCGCTTTTTGAACTGCCGTTTAACACCGGATCTATAAAGCGAAAAGGTGTTTCCTTTGTCCAATTTTTCCATGCCTGCAGTGCACAGTCACGAAAGCAAGTAAATGGGTTTTGTAATTTCACATGCGCAAGTAGAAGTACTATAGATTTTCACTAACTAAATTGTTGGACAAAACTCCACAACTTTATACTCACGTAGCCCAGTAGGTGCTCTGAAGTCCCCGAAATGCTGAAGGTTGAATTCTTCTTGCCACTGATGATCTCCAATACCACTACGCCGAAGCTATACACATCATGTGACAGTCCGGATTTTGACCCAATTTGGGGTTTATAAAACGCGCAATTTGTCAGTGTGCTTATAGTAAAATCTCGCTCGGGAACTGATCACTCCCGGTTATCATTTTAAATTAGAGATTTCGCTAGAATCGCACTCGATCAAATTTGGTCGTTATTTAGACCCTGAACTTGGCAGTCGATTTTCGGGAGTTTCAGGACGAAATAAATTGGACGGTGTCAATATTAATGTGGTCAGTATCGAGATTGTCAGGAATGAAGGAAAAATGGGAGTTTTTGAGTAAGTTAAATTTGGACTAGTAGACCTCCCTCGTTAAAATTTGGTTTCATTAATTTGGCCTTTGTCCCTTTTTGTGTGCGAGGCTATTTTAGAATCGAGGGGCAATTTTCAGTTTTGAATTTGGACCCTCGGTTTGCATTTAAAATAAGAATGAAGTTTAATTTTTTTTCGGAAATCTCTCTTTTTCTCTCTCTTTCTCTCTCTCTCTCTCTCTCTCTCTCCGGTCATTTTCCCCCCCCATGCGTTGACTGACCCTCCCTTGTCAGACTCCTCTCTCTCATCCTTATCTTCTTTTCTTTTTTTTTTTTTTTCTTCTTTTCTTTTCTTTTCCTTTCCTTTTCTCTTCCTTCTTCCTCTCTTCTTCTTCTCCTTCGTGGGTCTTTCCCTTCCTCCCCGACTGGTTCTAGTTCTGCTTTTTTTTCTTTCCTCTGATCGACCGAGCCTGTCACCGCCGATCGCTCTGTCCGCAGCTTGCCCACGCCGGCCTAGCCACCGCCGCCTCGCGCCGTCGCGCCACCCCAGCTCCTCCCCGCCGAGCCGTGACCGACTGTCCCCGGCTTGCCCGCGAGGCGCGCGAGCAACAGCTCACCGCTGCGTCCGCCGCGGTCCGGCGTTGCTCAGCCGTTCGCCGACCTGTCCTCCGCCGTCCAGCTCGCCGCCGTGCCGCCTCGTCGCCGCCGGTCCGCCGCCTCCCCCTCCGTCTCCCCCTCTCTCTCCCTCTCTCTCTCTCTCTCGCTCTCTCTCTCTCTCTTTCTCACCCGGCTGTTCTCTCCTCCCAGCACGTCGCCGCCGCGCCTGGCCGACGTCGCCGCCACTGTGGCCCACCGGAGCAAGCCCAGCCGGCCAACCGACCAGCCACCTGCCCCGCCCGAGCCGCCCCCGTGCCCACGCCCGAGCCTTGAACGAGCCGCGCCCTAGCCGTCACTGTTCATTTCGGGGCACTGTTCACGGGCCCGTCACGTAAACACTGTTCACGCCTTTGTTCACTGCTGCAACTCATCGCTGTTCACGGCCGTTACTGTTCACAGAACACTGTTACGGCCGTTACTGTTCATAAAACACTGTTCATGCCCGTTTACTGTTCATACAGCACTGTTCACGGCCCGGAGTACTGTTCATCCGGCCCGTTTTGAGCCCGTGCGAGTTTTTTCTCCGAGCCAAAACCTAGTAAGTGATATCCTAATCCCTATTTAGTATAATGGGTATTATTTAGACATGCTTAGGAATTTATTTAGTGCAATTTAGTAATTAAATTAGAAATTTGATTAGTCGGTGGGAGTTCGACTAATGCATGAATTATGTGGCGATTGGTAGATCAATTTATGGTGAATATGTGGCTAGTTGTGGTGCGTTGACTGATTTTATTATGGTGGCGTGTGTGGATGAAAATTGATGATGGTATGTGGCTATTTGGGATGTCGAAGGCGGAACCGGGTGTGACGGACTTGTGATGTGACTTGGTTTGGCTTTGACTGGAATTGGTGTGCTGTTGAATTGGCAAATTGAGATGTTGCGAGTATGTCGTGAATTTAGTTGGTTCGACTTGTTGGAATGGCAAAATTGTGCTGTGGTGCATGTGCATGTGAAAAAGCCCGGATCGATCGGAGGGCTGGCCAACCTGAGGCGTGGGTTACGCGGGTGTGGCAAATGAGGCATGACTAGACCTGAGGCGTAGGTTACGCGGGTCATTGGAAAGGAAAAGTGTCCTGAGGCGTGGTTACGCGGGACCGAGCCCGGCTTGATCTAAGGGCTGAGCCTGAGGCGCAGTGGGCGCGGGCCGAGTGAAAGGGACCTGGGAGGTCGTGGAAAGTTGTTCGACCACGCATGCGATTCGAGTGTGACTGAAATTGATTGATTTAACTGATTGATTGACCGATCGAAATGTTGGAATTGATTGGGTGCTATTGTGGCTGGCGTGTGAATGATTGTGGTATGTTATCGATTTATTATTATTATAATACATTTGACTGACGTGTAGAGCTGGCACGTGCTTGATGGCGAAATAAGTACTTTGAGGTGAATTCGGTATATTGGGAATTAGATTGCACGTACTGCTTGTCTGGGTACGCATTGGCCTATATAGGGCTTAGGGTATTGCTTACTGAGACTCGTTCTCACGGTTATTATATAACCACTTTCAGATCCGCGACCGTGAGTGATCCGGGGATGCTGCCAGTACCACGAGGATTGAAGGATAGACCAACTTACCCTGTCTTTTGAATACCCTTGTGTAGAGGAGATAAGCTCGTCAACCACCGCCCCTTTTTGAAAAGCGTGGTTTGAACTTAGTAGCCCAGGTTATTATTTTGTAATAGTGACTACTTTATTATGTTATGTAATTGTTGTTTTGTTTTATCCCTTGGTCACGTTTTTAATGTCTGGGTTGTATTATATGCTTCCGCTTGCGTATTTCATTCGGGTCGGCGACGCGTCCTGGGACGTCGCGTTAAATAATCGACCGTGGACGGGATGTCGCGGACTCGGAGGGGTCCGGGGCGTGACATCCCTGTTGATTTGGTATCAGAGCAAGGACAGCTCGATACTAATTGGTCGAAGCCTGGAGTGATAAGGAGCGATGACCTTGGGGTAGACAATTAGGGGGACTCGTGTGCCATGCGTACCCCAGACTGTTTGATTGTGATTGCTGAGTGACGTTCATGTAATAAAATGTGAGATGCAGGTGCGTCAGGACTTGAGGTAAGTGCACGAACTTAGTTGGTTGTGACCGGGTATTGTTTGAAATTGGCTGCCTGCTTAATGAATTATTGTCGTGATTTGTCTCCTAGGGCTTTAAACTTGGATAGTTGACCTAGGTTTCTAATTCCTGTGTGGGATTATAGCAGGTGAGCTTTTGTGAGAATTAATAAGATGAGTGGTCGAGGTAGAGGTCGAGGTAGAGGTCGAGGTCGAGGTCGAGGTCGCGTAGTCCCGCTAGCTGAACTAATGGGGGATCCCAGAGTGGATGAAATGTGGAGGGCGCTAGAGGATGCGGGAATATTATCGGGTAGTCAGAGGGGGGAACGAAGTGTTGATGTTGCCGCTGCAGCTGCCAGTGAGATTGTTGGGGATAATGGAGGCCAGGGGAATAATGTGATTGGTGGAAATCCTGGTCCAGTACAAGTAAATGCGATTAGGCCGATGTCCAAACTGGTAGAGCAGTTTCTGAGATTGAAACCCCTGAAGTTTGATGGGAAAGGCGATCCTGAGGCTGCCCCAAGGTGGGTGGAAGAGCTAGAAAAGGCTTTTGAGGTGCTAGGATGCACTGAGGAAGAAAAGGTAACACTAGCAGTCTACCAGCTTCAGAACAACGCAAGCGATTGGTGGAGGGCCACCAGAGGTCAAGTATTCCCCACGGGTACTGCTCTGAACTGGGCTATCTTCACTGAGACCTTCAATGGCAAGTACTTTTCGGAAAGCGCCCGAGAGCAGAAACTAGCGGAATTTATGAGACTTCGCCAGGGGTCAAATGTCGGTGGATCAGTATGAAGCCGAGTTCGCAAGGTTGTCCAAATTTGCCCCCAGAATGGTGGAAGACCCAACGGACAAAGCTAGGAGGTTCCGAGATGGGCTGAAGCCGGACCTTCGCAGCCAAATGATTTCACTGAACTTGAGGGGCTATAATGAGATTTATGAACGGGCTCAGGCGATTGAGCGAGATCAAACGGACCGGGCTGCCGCTTCGGGATCGCGGTATGCCCCGATTAAGGACTACCGTCAACTTGGGAAAAGACCCATGATGGGAAATAGTCGTTTTGTCCCTCCTGCTAGGAGGAATATCGGGAAACCAAACCGTTATCCGAACATCCCGTGTAGACTATGTGGAGGAAGGCACGGGAATGGACCTTGCCCGAATAGGGGTGGAGCATGTTTTACATGTGGCGGAAGGGGCCACCAGATGAGGGATTGTCCTAACAACAGGCAGGCTAGGTCACCTGCCCTACTACCACTGCCACCTCGGAATGGAAATCAAATTGGAGCCACTCAGCCGGCCAGTCAGAATAGGCCGCCGGCCCAAGGACGGGTGTATGCAATGGCAAGGAGGGAAGCTGAGGACGCGCCTGGCGTGGTCACAGGTACGGTCTCTCTCTGTGATCATGCTGCATATGCCTTATTTGATCCGGGGGCGTCGCATTCGTTTATATCTGATCAGTTCGTTAAATTAACTGGGATTGAATCAAAACCACTTGACGTTATACTGTGTGTGACTACCCCATTGAATGATAAAGTGCTAATTACATTGGGATGCCCTGATTGTAAGATAGTGATTGGCGATAGAGAAGGGAGAATAGATTTGGCAGTTCTAATTATGCATGACTTTGATGTGATTGTCGGGATGGACTGGTTAGTCCAACAGAGAGCTGTTATGGACTGTGGTAGCAGGGTGATCCAATTTAATCCGGTTGGACATCCTAGATTTGAGTTTGTGGGAAACCGAGGAGGAACTTCGATTCCTTGGATTTCGTCACTCGAGGTAACAAAATTGCTGGACGAAGGGTGTCAAGGATTTCTAGCAAATGTAGTTGATTCGACGGCTAGAGAGCCGAGGCTAGAAGACATAGCCGTGGTGTGCAACTTTCCCGATGTTTTCCTCAGGAATTGCCGGACTGCCACCGATAGAGAAGTGGAGTTTGTGATTGAGTTGGCCCCAGGAACAGAACCGATTTCAAAAGCGCCCTATAGGATGTCACTGTCTGAATTAAAGGAATTGAAGGTCCAAATGCAGGAGTTGCTAGATAAAGGCTTTATCCGCCCGAAAAAGGCCCCCATGGGGAGCACCGTGTTATTCGTGAGGAAGAAAGATGGGTCCTTGAGGTTGTGCATAGACTACAGACAGTTAAATCGGTGACCATTAAGAATAAGTACCCCCTACCAAGGATTGATGATCTGTTTGACCAATTGCAAGGAGCATCGATATTTTCAAAGATCGACTTGAGAACGGGTACCATCAATTGAGGATTAAGAAGGAGGATATACCAAAAACGGCATTCAGGACAAGATATGGGCACTACGAGTTTACGGTAATGCCGTTCGGATTGACGAATGCCCCGGCAGCCTTTATGGATTTGATGAATAGGGTGTTTAAGGAATTTCGGACCAGTTTGTAATCGTGTTCATAGACGATATTCTAGTATATTCAAAGAGTTCCGCCGAGCACGAGTTACATTTGGAAAAAGTTTTGCAGACCCTAAGGGAACATGCACTCTATGCTAAGTTCAGCAAGTGTGAATTCTGGCTTCATCGAGTGGCATTTTTAGGACATGTGGTATCCGGAGAAGGAATTGCAGTGGATCCGGTAAAGATTGAAGCCGTCGTGAATTGGCCAAGGCCGACAACAGTTAATGAGGTTCGGAGCTTCTTGGGTTTAGCAGGTTATTACAGACGCTTCGTTGAAGGGTTTTCGCATTAGCGATGCCATTGACGCGGTTACTAAAGAAAGAGACGAGGTTTGAATGGATGATAAGTGCGAAAGGAGTTTTCGTGGAGTTAAAGCAGAGGTTGACAACCGCGCCGGTGTTGACAATCCCGTCAGGTTCGGGAGGATATGAGATTTATAGTGATGCATCGCTAAGAGGATTGGGATGTGTGTTGATGCAACACGGAAGAGTAGTGGCATATGCATCACGACAATTGAGACCGCATGAGCAAAATTATCCGACTCACGATTTGGAATTGGCCGCTATTATTTTCGCCCTTAAGATTTGGAGACACTACCTGTGTGGGGAGAAATTTCAGATTTATACTGACCATCAAAGTTTAAAGTATTTGTTCTCCCAAAAGGAATTAAATATGAGACAACGTCGTTGGATGGAACTCCTTAAAGACTACGACTGCGAGATAATGTACCATCCCGGAAAGGCTAATAGGGTAGCGGATGCACTGAGCCGGAAATCGAGCATCGCGCATATGATGGTCAAGGAATGGACTTTATTGGAGGAAATTCGGGATTCGAAATTTAAGTTTGAGGTGAGTCGGATCTCAAGTTTGCTTGCCACATTGAGGATTGAGCCGGAAATCCAGACTAAGATCAAGGCCTTACAATCGACGGACCCAGAGATTCAAAAGATTCTGAGTATGGATGTTACAAAGAGGAAGTCGACTTTCGGTATCCGGGATGGGATTACGAAGTTCCGCGGACGGTTGTGTGTACCCAGTGATGCAGAACTCAAGGAGGAGATTTTATCCGAAGCACACCGTAGTAATTACAGTATTCACCCGGGTAGTACAAAAATGTATCAGAACTTGCGACAACATTATTGGTGGAACGGTATGAAAGTGGAGATAGCCAAACACGTGGCCAAGTGTTTGACATGTCAACAAGTGAAGGCACAACATTGTAAACCTGGTGGAATGTTGCAGCCGTTGGAAATCCCAGAATGGAAATGGGAACACATCACAATGGATTTTGTAACGGGACTGCCAAGAAGCCAGAGAGGACACGACTCTATTTGGGTAATAGTAGATGATTGACCAAGTCGGTAGACTTCTGGCGGTGCGAAAATGATTTCGAGCTAGAAAGGCTGGCGTAATTATATGTGCGTCGATAATTGCCTTCATGGGGTACCGGTATCAATCACTTGGATCGTGATCCCCGGTTTCATCGCGAACTTTTGGAAAAGTCTGCAATCAGCCATGGGAACTAAGTTGCAATTCAAGATGCGGCCTATCATCCAGACGGATGGCGATCTGAAAGGACTATTCAGACTTTGGAGGATATGCTGAGAGCGTGTGTGTACTAGATTTTCAGGGCAAGTGGGAAGAACAGTTGCATTTGGTGGAATTTGCCTACAATAACAGCTTTTTCAACAGAGTATCGGAATGGCACCATTTGAAGCATTATATGGCAGGGCTTGCAGAACACCGTTGTGTTGGGATGAGGTAGGAGAAAAAAGTATAACAGGTCCAGAGTTGGTTCAACAGTCGGTGGAGACGGTAAAGATTATTCGAGAAAGGTTGAGAACAGCTCAGAGCCGTCAAAAGAATTATGCGGACCGGAGGCGTAGGCCGTTGGAATTTCAAGTGGGGGACCACGTCTTCCTCAAAGTGTCACCAATGAGAGGATTGTCACGGTTTGGCAAGAAGGGAAAATTGAGCCCGAGGTACGTAGGTCCTTTCGAAGTCTTAGAGAGAATTGGTACTTTGGCCTATCGTCTCGCGCTACCACCAAATTTATCTCACGTCCATAATGTATTCCACGTGTCTATGCTAAGAAAGTATGAACCGGACCCGACCCACGTACTGAATTACGAGGAAATAGACGTGGACGACAGAGTGTCGTATGTGGAGAGGCCAATCAGGATTGATGACAGAATGGAACGAGTGTTGCGGAACAAAACAATCCCGATGGTCAAGGTGATTTGGGAGCACCATGGGACTGAAGGTGCGACGTGGGAAAGTGAAGAATCGATGCGACACCAATACCCCTTTTTGTTTGAATGATTGGGTAGGGTTGTAAATTTCGAGGACGAAATTTTTGTAAGGGGGGAAGAATTGTGACAGTCCGGATTTTGACCCAATTTGGGGTTTATAAAACGCGCAATTTGTCAGTGTGCTTATAGTAAAATCTCGCTTCGGGAACTGATCACTCCCGGTTATCATTTTAAATTAGAGATTTCGCTAGAATCGCACTCGATCAAATTTGGTCGTTATTTAGACCCTGAACTTGGCAGTCGATTTTCGGGAGTTTCAGGACGAAATAAATTGGACGGTGTCGATAGTAATGTGGTCAGTATCGAGATTGTCAGGAATGAAGGAAAAATGGGAGTTTTTGAGTAAGTTAAATTTGGACTAGTAGACCTCCCTCGTTAAAATTTGGTTTCATTAATTTGGCCTTTGTCCTTTTTTGTGTGCGAGGCTATTTTAGAATCGAGGGGCAATTTTCAGTTTTGAATTTGGACCCTCGGTTTGCATTTAATATAAGAATGAAGTTTAATTTTTTTTTTAAAATCTCTCTTTTTCTCTTTCTTTCTCTCTCTCTCTCTCTCTCCCCCCCTTTCTCTCTCTGGCTTGCCCCCCCTCTTCCCGACCCGACACACCCCCTCCCTCTCTCTCATCCTTATCTCCTTTTTCTTTTTTTTTTTTTCTTCTTCTTTTCTTTTCCTTTCCTTTTCTCTTCCTTCTTCCTCTCTTCTTCTTCTTCTTCTTCGTGGGTCTTTTCCTTCCTCCCCTTCGAGTTCTGCTTTTTTTCTTTCCTCTGATCACCGAGCCTGTCACCGCCGATCGCGCTCTGTCCGCGGCTTGCCACGCCGGCCTAGCCACCGCCGCCCTCGCGCCGTCGCGCCTACCCCCAGCTCTCCCCCGACGCTGAGCCGTGACCGACTGTTCCCAGCTTGCCCGCGAGGCGCGCGAGCACGCCTCACCGCTGCGTCCGCCGCGGTCCGGCGTTGCTCAGCTGTTCGCCGACCTGTCCTCCGCCGTCCAGCTCGCCGCCGTGCCGCTTCGTCGCCGCCGGTTTGCCGTCTCCCCCTCTCTCTCCCTCTCTCTCCCTCTCGCTCTCTGTCTCTCTCTCTTTCTCACCCGGCTGTTCTCTCCTCCCAGCACGTCGCCGCCGCGCGCCTGGCCGACGCCGCCACTGTGGCCCACCGGAGCAAAGCCCAGCCGCCCGGACCAGCCACCTGCCCCGCCCAAGCCGCCCCGTGCCCACGCCCGAGCCTTTGAACGAGCCGCCCCTTGCCCCGCCATCGTTCATTTTCGGTAACACGTTCATCCGCCCCATCGCTCACGTAACACCGCTTCACGCCCGCATCGCTCACGCGAACATTGTTCACGCCCGTACTATTCACGAACACATTTCACGGCCGCGTCTCGCTTCACGTAACAATCGCTCACGGCCCGTTATCGTTCATAAAACACTGTTCATGGCCCGTTTACTGTTCATACAACACCGCTTCACGCCCCGAGTACTCGCTTCATCCGCCCCGTTTGAGCCCGTGCGAGTTTTTCTCCGAGCCAAAACCTAGTAAGTGATATCCTAATCCCTATTTAGTATAATGGGTATTATTTAGACATGCTTAGGAATTTATTTAGTGCAATTTAGTAATTAAATTAGAAATTTGATTAGTCGGTGGGAGTTCGACTAATGCATGAATTATGTGGCGATTGGTAGATCAATTTATGGTGAATATGTGGCTAGTTGTGGTGCGTTGACTGATTTTATTATGGTGGCGTGTGTGGATGAAAATTGATGATGGTATGTGGCTATTTGGGATGTCGAAGGCGGAACCGGGTGTGACGGACTTGTGATGTGACTTGGTTTGGCTTTGACTGGAATTGGTGTGCTGTTGAATTGGCAAATTGAGATGTTGCGAGTATGTCGTGAATTTAGTTGGTTCGACTTGTTGGAATGGCAAAATTGTGCCGTGGTGCATGTGCATGTGAAAAGCCCGGATCGACGGAGGGTCGCCAACCCGAGGCGAGGTTACGCGGGTGTGGCAAATGAGGCATGACTAGACCTGAGGCGTAGGTTACGCGGGTCATTGGAAAGGAAAAGTGTCCTGAGGCGTGGTTACGCGGGACCGAGCCCGGCTTGATCTAAGGGCTGAGCGAGGCGAGGCACAAATGGGGCGGGGCCGAGTGAAAAGGACCCGGGAGGTCGTGGAAAGCTGTTCGACCACGCATGCGATTCGAGTGTGACCGAAATTGATTGATTTGACTGATTGATTGACCGATCGAAATGTTGGAATTGATTGGGTGCTATTGTGGCTGGCGTGTGAATGATTGTGGTATGTTATCGATTTATTATTATTATAATACATTTGACTGACGTGTAGAGCTGGCACGTGCTTGATGGCGAAGTAAGTACTTTGAGGTGAATTCGGTATATTGGGAATTAGATTGCATGTACTGCTTGTCTGGGTACGCATTGGCCTATATAGGGCTTAGGGTATTGCTTACTGAGACTCGTTCTCACGGTTATTATATAACCACTTTCAGATCCGCGACCGTGAGTGATCCGGGGATGCTGCCAGAGTACCACAGGGATTGAAGGATAGACCAACTTACCCTGTCTTTTGAATACCCTTGTGTAGAGGAGATAAGCTCGTCAACCACCGCCCCTTTTTGAAAAGCGTGGTTTGAACTTAGTAGCCCAGGTTATTATTTTGTAATAGTGACTACTTTATTATGTTATGTAATTGTTGTTTTGTTTTATCTCTTGGTCACGTTTTTAATGTCTGGGTTGTATTATATGCTTCCGCTTGCGTATTTCATTCGGGTCGGCGACGCGTCCTGGGACGTCGCGTTAAATAATCGACCGTGGACGGGATGTCGCGGGCTCGGAGGGGTCCGGGGCGTGACACATCAGTCTTCACAGAGATCTCTCCATGTCTTACATATTCAGGAGCCATATAGCCACTGTTACACGTTAAATAAATGGATCCAAGAATGATCAATGGGGAGACTGAAATTGGTGCTTGTTTTAATTGTATATTTTCCTAGAAAGGTTGCAACAGACGGAGCTTTAGTTAAGTTTATTTGAAACTTACAAAGTTCCTGCTACTAGTGCGGTATTTGCTCTAGTTTGGTCCAAAACAAATAGCCTTGCCGTGCCAAAATCAGTTATCTTGGGATTCATGTTCTCATCCAGCAGAACATTGCCAGGCTTCAGATCACGGTGTATGATCCTAAGGCGTGAATCCTCGTGCAGATAAAGAAGTCCTCGAGCGATTCCACTTATTATACCGAAACGCTTCTCCCAAGTTAACAACATACGTTTGATTGAATCTGCAAAATAGACATCATTTAGGATATTAATTGTTCTACGTGTAATGCAAGGTACTACCAAATGGTTTGATGCAAAAATCTGTCCAATCAGTACATTAACTATCATTGAAATGGAAGCGATAAATCTGAACGTCCAAATTCGTACCAGAAATGAATCCTTCAAGGCTTGAATTGGGTGCGAACTCAAGAATAAGCAGTCTTTCCCCTTCTTCCAAGCAATAGCCAAGGAGCTTAATCAGATTTTTGTGCTGAAGTCCGACCAACAAAGTGACCTCATTCTTGAACTGTTGCTGACCTTGATTAGAACACCCCTCAAGCCTCTTCACAGCAATGTCTTGTCCATTTTCAAGTTTGCCCTGCAGTCAAATTTTCATTTGCAAGAAACAACGTTTATCTCCATGTAGTGATGTAATTCCCAAATAAACATTGACAAATTGTTTTTTTCCAGCTACCCGATACACTTTTCCGAATCCCCCTTCTCCAAGTTTATTGCCTTCTGAAAAGGAATTTGTGGCAGCCCTGATCTCGCTTATTTTGAACCGTAAGCTTTCAGCAGTTTGGACCTCGTCTTTTACTGAAGAAAATGCAGAGCAATCAACATGAGATCTCCAGAATCTAATCACAAAAAAAAAATCAAAATTTTCTTGTTCTTACCATGCCATTTGGGCTCTCTTAATTATTTAAAAAAAATCTAGAATTGGTTTTAGATTCTACACCATCTCTTAGAAGGGGAGGATAAACCAAAATCACGCCGTTCGCCCTCGCACACTACAATGTGTAGCTTGACAAGAAGTCATCCAATGCCAACTACAATGCAAAACGCAAAACTACCGATAAATCCACTAACCAGATGTGACCTTCCATGGATTATGTCTTCTCCTTCTAATAAAGCAACACACGGAGACAATAACCATCACGAAGACAACTGCCGAACCTACCATAGCAACCACGATGCGTAATGGCTTCGAGATATTACCTGCCAACATGAAGCAATGCGTTTAATCCAATTTGAAATTGAAACTCATGATTGTTAGCATTTCAGATTAAAATGATTCTTTCTATAGCATGGACATCCAAACATTGGGCCCTACTAATCCCCGTTGATACATGGACAGGCAATTTCATGTGTATCGGATAAGACTTTATCCCACATAGCAGGCGCAGACTCTGAATGGTAGTTGTGATTCATTAAATTTAAAATCAACGGTAACCTTAAAATCGAACCAACCATTGGTGACTTGGGCATTTGCAGGTGGAGGAGCAGCAGGGTCGACCTTGGGGACTGCAGTTGGTGGTGGCGGAGATGGCGGTGGATTGCCGGGATCGGAGTTGAAAAACGGGTACAATTCCCATCGGAAAATGCAGCTCGGCTTGTGAACAAAGCCGCCTTGTTTTCCATGGCAACATCTTTGATAATCATTTATGCAATCCGACAAGCAACTCTGGCAATCAATCTGAGACAAATCGGGGCTGCACTGCAATAGCGAGTACAAGGTCTGGAAGTTCGGCAACACCTTGCTCCCTGCCGCAAACTTGAGCTCTGATGTCCCCATCGAAGCCCTTGCTGCCAGCTCCTCCGTCAAGTTCCTCCATATCCCATCGAACTGATCCTGATCCATGTGGAGGTCAGCGGTGTTATTATAGGGTATCGTCGGAAATGTCTGCTTTACGCCGTACATTGGACCATCATTGTAACGGATGATGCACGGAGGATTTTCCCCCAGGAGCACGCAGCTTTCTGGGTCGGACAATTGCTAATCAAATCTTCAGAAGCAGAGGTTATGCACTTGATGCAAGTATCGTTCGACGAGTCGCCTCTGCAGAAACTGAGCACGTAAACAACGTCCGAGCCGTTCCCTACGTTCCCGGAGTAGAACCCGCCATTCGAAGTCACTTTGCTATGCAGAGAAGAGAGGACGAGCTCCCGGTTCTTGGCGTAGTCGCTGGTGGCCGTGAAGAAGGTGCCCGTGTTGTAGCAGTATTGAGCGTCCGAGAGGTCGAGCATTAGGATGCGAAGACTGAGAAGGACAGAAGGAAGATGGCAAAGAAGAAAAGGAGGGATTGAAGGAGGCTGTGCAGACATGGTGGTCGCTGCTGGCTGCTTCAGCTCCATTGTTGAAGATGAGACGTATGAGCCTGGATCAAAAATGGGGCTGATAAAGATTGAAGGAGCCGGGGACAACAGAGGGAGAAGACCATTACAAGACCTTCATCTAGTTGGTCCCCGTCAAAGCGCGTTTGCGTGACAAAGAATTACTTTTTTTTTTTGCGTCAGAATCAATCAAGGAATTATTCACCGGCTACAATTCCACAAATTACGGAGGCTAAGGTTCGTTTGTTTCGGAAAACTTAATGATAAAAAGAAAATATTTTTGAGAAAAATAATTTTCAGGAAAATGTTTAGTTTTTTTTTTATTTTGTGATACACAATGAAAATCGTTTTCTAATGTTTGGATTTCATTGGAAAATAATTTCAATCACATGACTTTATTTCAGGCAAAAAAATTATTTTTATTTTTTTAAACTTGAAATTTTAATTATTTTTAATTTCTCTTTTTTATTTTTTCTGATCTTTTATTGAAAAAATTGGAATTTTTTTATTATTTATTATTTTTCTTTTATTTTTCTTTTCTTTTATTTTCTTTTTCCACCTTCCTGCACTAAGATCGGCCGGCAATGGCCATCGGCAAGCTTGAGGCTCGTCTGGCGATGACCACAGGCGAGCTCGAGCTCGCCAGCCTCGCCTGAGTTGTGAGCTCGCTTGGATTGGCCGAGCTTGGGCTCGCCTAGATTGAGCGAGCAGCCAGCTCACCGGCCTCATCGGAGCCCAGACTCGCCTGCTTTGGATTGGTCGAGTCTCGAGCTCGCCACCAAAGGCCGCAACCTCGCTGGCCTAGGGCGAGCTCGAGGCTTGCCACCATGGGCCACCACAAGCTCGCCAACCATCGTCGTGGTTGGCGAACGGCCTGAGGAAGAAGAAAAAGAAAAAGGAAGAAAAAAGTAAATAAATAATAAATAATTCGATTTTTTTAAAAAATATAATAAATGATTTTTTTTAAAAAATAAAAATTCGATTTTTTAATTAAATATTTTTATAAAAACAATCGTTTCATTAATTAAGGACAAGAGCTTGAGTGCCGAGGACTTGCACATGGCCTTTATGGATTTGGGCCAGAGAGTCGGGACTGGAGCTTGAGTATTGGCGACTTGAGCGCAGCCTTTATGGACCCGAGTTCGGGTGTTGGATCATTGGGTATAGGCACCAGGGGTTCAGGCTCAGCCTTGATGGACCAGAGCATGGGTGCTGGGGGCCAGGCCCTAGACATTGAGGTCTTGAGCCCGGCTGCCAAGACCTTGTCCTCAATGTTAGGACTCGAGAACCAACGTTGGGGTTTTCGTGCTCAAGCGTAGAGTTTTGGGTCCAAGTGTCGATAGCTAATCATATTTCAAAAAAAGTCTTCCAGTTTTTTCAAAGGGGAAATCATTTTCCTAAATTTAAGTTTTGGTAATGAAACATTTTTGTTGATTAGGAAGATATTTTCTGTCGACTTATTTTTCTAAAAAAATTCCGCGAAACAAATGCACCCTAAGGCAATAAAATTTCTATTTTGTAGTATGTCGAATGTTTGTATTTAATGACAACCACCATTCATTCTTCAGACGACGAAGTCAATTATATTTGTATGACTATATTAGAAAATATAACTACGAAAACTTACAACCTGTTAGCTAGCTAAAAGATATTTACGAAGCGCATATATATATAAATATAAATATAACCGAATTTCATGGATATAATATAGAGAACTCCATCAAATTGATTGTTAGTTAATTTATTCCACAAAAGTGCCTACCTTATATTCAATTTGTTAATCTAGAATCAAGGGCTCGTTTAGAATATCATTTATGCAATACCCTCATTACCATGCATTTGTCGAATTAAATATGGTAACTCGCTTGTTTTATATGTAATAAATTTAATCTTACACATCAAGACTGACAACTTTCAAATATAACTTAACAATTCTTGTACACATGCGATTACATATTAAAATGTGATACCGTTTTTTCTCATGCTCAAAGAAATTCTTTATCACCAATCCAACCAAAGGCAACTGAATTATTAGTGCAATTAAGTTCTAAAACTTGTCACAAAAGTGTAATCAAGTCTTAAAAATTTTAAAAAAGTGTAATCAAGTTCTAAAACTTGTCAAATTGATCCAATCAAGTCTTTCTGTTAATTGCATTTTTAGAAAGTTTTAGGACTCGATTGCACTTTCATGACAAGTTTTAGGACTTGATTGCAGTTTTTGAAAGTTTTAGCATTTAATTATACTTTCGTGACAAGTTTTAGAACTTGATTACACTTTTTTAAAGTTTTATGACTCAATTGTACTTTCGTGACAAGTTTTATGACTTTCAATGTACTTATCCCTATTTATTTTTATAAGTGACATGAGTTATTTTCCATGAAACTAATGAAGCCTAAGTCCTACCGTAAGATTCTAAAATGGCATGAACTAAGCAAGGCAATAATTCTTCGAAAGCTAAAGGATAAGCGGTAATTATTAGGTGAAAGAAACAAACATAAATTAAAGGATATAACTAATGTCGGATAGAAGCTAAGCATTTTTAAAGTGCTTGGACATCCCTGTACATGAATATGACCTAGATTGTTCAATAAAACAACGAAGACATATTAATAGAGAGAAACAAAGGTAGAGACTAACTATGGCTGATTTTCAGAGAATTGGAGCTACCGGTGTTGGGCTATACTGCACGTGCCATATCGTGAGAGGCATGCCCAACATGACTCTGGTGCAACAAATATGCAATAAAAACCAATACAGTGAAGGACGTGATTGCTATTACTGTGCATGCGACCTCTCCGAGATTTACGTAACGAAATGGCGGATTCTAGGTAACTACTATAGCCATGACAGTGTCTTCAGTTATAACTGTAACGGCCATGCGGCTTGCAATGGAGACCATCCAGATTCCGACGTACTAGCTGCTTGGAACATGCTTGTGACGAGCTGCTTTCAGAATGTTAATGGAATTGGGGCCCAACCTCATCTTAAAGATTGCAAAACGAGACATGAGGCCAACTCATTTCGTCCGAACTAATGAGTTTGGTTCAGTGGTGACTATTACATTATAGATCTTTGTTATATGTTTATTGCTATTTACAGTGTTTGCTTCCACCAATGTAATAGTCGTAATAGGTATTATAGTTTGGCTGTAATGGCTATTTTCAAAATGCCCCTTGCTCTTTTCTCCCTGCCACTTTGTCGATGTTGGATGATATTAATTAAAAGTAAAAATTTAGAAGTCAATCCGGCTAGAAATAGCTGGCTCCTTTAGTACAAAGAGAAAAGGAAGCAACCGCATTACTACCAGCTTATTTGTGACTGCAAGCGCACTCAACAAACAGTTCATGTGAAACTAAATAGTACTTCTGGACACAACATCCACATAATTAGCTTGAGAAGCAAATGAAATCATGCCGTGAATAGATGTTTATGTGCTTCATCGAGGGTAGAGTTCGGTGATTGACACTCCGTTGACCGACAAAGGCGCAGAGCCGCTGGTATTTTGATCTTGTCCCTGGTCATTTGCTATGATGTTATTCGGCTGTTCTGTCCAGCTTCGGAGGAAAAAGGCGGATTCTCGTGGCACTGGCAGACTAAGAGTTTGGCTGCTCAGCATAAGAACTATGTTCGCCATGGTCGGTCTATTAGCTGGATCTTCCTGAACACATAGAAAGCCAATATGTATGCATTTGAGCACTTGGCTTCTGGAATAAGATTTTTCCAGTGCCGGGTCCAATATTTCAGAAGGCGTATCGTCTCTCCAATGTTTCCACGCCTAGAGCAGTTTGATTGGACACAAGTGAACCACGGAACAATATTGTTGCTTGAGAGTGCGGAACAATTTAATCATAAGAAAACTTACATAGCTGGCAAGAGTTTCACCTCCATCAGATTGGTAGTAGTAGTCATTCCTCTTGCCGCAAATGATCTCAAGGAGGAGGACACCAAAGCTGTAAACATCAGACTTTTGAGAGAATTGCCCATGCATCGCATATTCCGGGGACATGTAACCGCTGAAAACCACCATCAGAAACATACGTGTTAGGATGCCTGTCATCTATACTGATACCCTTATCAATTCTTAACTAGAAGCTACATAATAGTATAATTTGAAAAATGCAAAACTTACTAGGTTCCTACGATTCTTCTAGTGTTTCCCTTAGTTTGATCGACTCCAAAAATCCTCGCCATGCCAAAATCCTAAATCTTTGGGTTCATATCATTGTCCAGTAACACGTTGCTAGCTTTTAAATCACGGTGAATGATTCGAAGCCGAGAATCTTCATAAAGATAGAGCATCCCTCGAGCGATGCCTGATATTATGTTGAAACGTCTTGGCCAGTCCAATTGTTTGCTTTTCTCGGGGAGCTATGTAGTGATTTAAGTATATGAATGAGAGTAAGTATAATCTAGGAAGTCTAGGAAATAGATTCGAAAGTTCATATATGTTGACACCTAAATTTTGGTGATCCATTTAGGTACGTATTGCATAGGAAAATTAGGAGTCGGTCCCGACACCTAACAAAAAAATATTCGTTAAATTCCATATAGATATTAGGAGCATTCCATTAATGGTTAATTAGGCCCATATAGTTTGCATATCTATCGGACTGACGGCATATGGACTCGAGCAAATGGTTCTGAGCTTAAATGAAATTAATTGAACCAAGCCCATGACGAAAATTCACATGTGTTACACGTGTGATAATTCAAGCGAAGATTTTCTGTCACAAAGCAATGTCTCGTACATATATTCTCAGCCAAATTTGATATAGTTGATTTTTTCTATAAGACAGGACATTTTGCAAAGTGATTGGGGCCATATATTGCGAAGATATCTGCAGTGGGGTGATAAAGGCTTATTCTGAGCCATATTCAAAGCAACGTTATATTCATTTACATTAAAATAAGCAATAAAACATTGCAGGGAAGAGGAGGATTCGGTGGATTGTGCACGAAAAGGAGAGGAAAGAATAAAACAGAAATTCCAAAAGTGCACATAATAGGAAATAAGGTCTGGCCTCTTTCCTAGATAGCCTTCGTCTCCTCACCTATAAAAGGGTGTTCGTGGACAGAGGCGAGGGGGGGAATTCAAAAAATAAAAGAGCAACATACACAAGAGACGAGAGAAGGAGATTCATGGGTGAGAGACACACGTGAAAGAGACAAAAGAGAGTAAAAGAGGGAAACGAGAGGGTCCAAGGCCAAGCTCAACTGGGTCCCGTCTTGCTCATGCACCTCGCCTTGCAGCACTGCACCAGCAAGCCTCGCATCGTCGTTGTTCCTTTTGCTGCCCCTCACCATCGTCTGCACCCTGGCCGCAACAACTCCAGCCTAGCCGCAAAGATTTCTAACGATCTGTTGCTGCTTCCCAAGTCCTGACTGCGACAACACCCTGCTGCACCGAGCTTCGATCAGCAACCAAGATTGCGAGCACCACTGTGAGTCATCCAGCAACTTCCACGCCAGACTTGTGGCTGTGAGCTCCTTTGCCGTGAGCCACCCCCGACGACTTGCCGTACGCCATTGACTTTGACGCGTTGCTGCTACCCGAGCTTGAACCCGTAGACCGCTGCTCGACGTCGTTAAGCCAAGCGTCCCCGCCGCCAAGCATCACCGTTGGCCGTTCCATCCCGTGATCCGCAAGTCCGATCTCGAGACGATTTAAATTTGGAAGATATCCGCAAATTAGGTAAGATCATTATCAGAATATTTTTCGAAGTATTTAATTTCCTAAGTTTTCGGGTGTTTGAATATTTCGTGGATATTCTTTGGTGGATTGCTAAATCTTAGGATAATATTTGCGATATCCGCAATATTTGAAACACTTAAAATTAGGAATTTTGCCTAATTTAGCAACGTATCTGGACGACTATCCGACCTTATCCCTAAGGTACGATACGCGGCGATACGGAAAATTGTTATCTTGTCCATAATCACTTGGACACGATAATAGATTTTATCTGCTTTCCAAATTTGATCAATCAACTTTCCGTCAATATCTATAACCCTATAGATATGACCGTTAGTTTGATTCCTTTGCCTCGTTTAAATTTAATAAGGAAAATTTTGCGGATCGTGTGGATATTGATTTGATGGTGGTGTTTATTTCTTATTTGATTTTGTTTCTTTAAAAGAAAAGCCAAAAAGATTAGATGCAATTTGAATTAATTTATTAGAGGATAATGATGCATATTTAGGATAGGTTTAGAATAACTTGCTTTGAATAAGTCGATAGGATAACTTTTTAATTTAAATTAGGAATTAGAGTAATTTATTTCCTAGTTTAATTTTGATATTATCCTGATTTCGATGGTTCATTTTAGGGTAATTTTTAATTTCGAATTTTAACAAAAAATATCAAAAAAAAAAAAAGAAGTTGTTAGATTGCATGTTATTTTAGACATTTTTTATTCGGAATTTCATTTAAAAATACCAAAAAATAAATCATTTGTCGGTCATTAGAATTAGGTCACGTCGTCGCATGATATATAGTTTGCATGTTAGGCTGCATTAATCCCATGTTAATTTTTGCACGTCATTACATATAGGTTAGCTTTCATTCAAAAAAAGTGAAAATCCAAAAAATATTAAGTGAATTGTTTGTTAATTAGAAATCATATTAGGATTGTTGATGTGATTTTCTAGCTAATAATGCAGATGCTTACGTTGTTTCAAGGTAAATAATTCCCCCAATTTCCCAATTTATTTAATGTTTTGATTATTGGGTGTTACTTTGGTAGTTTGCGCACCCGCATGAACACCTCACATGTTAGTGATTAGACAATAAAATGGATCAAGACTACATGCATAAATGTTTTTTTGAAAAGAAAAGGTACCGGAAGGGCGTTAGACTAGATCTAGTGTAATCAAGTCCCCGAGCTTAGAATCTCTGATTCGCAGGAATAAAACATATCTCCCTATATTTTATTTAGGTTTCTAATCAACCTACCACAAATAGATTAGTGACGACTTCAAGCATGAAAACTTTTGCATGTTAAAAACTTAAACCCTAAGTTGCAAATTGGTAGGGCTTGGGAGGGCCCGAGTTAAGCCTAGTCTTAATAATCCATTAGCCTGAGAGAAAATTTTAGGTCGCGACAATATATGATAGAGTGAACAAGTATTCGCTCAATCATTTATATCGGACATTAACCTAAGAGATGAACATAACGTCAGTGAAGCAGAACTAACTAAACACGACGTAGTCGAGACTTTTGTTGGGTACGAACTCATATACGAGTAGCTTTTCCTCTCCTTCCAAGCAAAATCCGAGCAATCTCACTAGATTCCTGTGTTGAAGCTTCGGCACCACCACAATCTCACTCTTAAAATCTTGGACGCCTTGCCCTGAGCTTTGGGATAGCCTCTTCACAGCTATTTCTTGCCCGTTGGCAAGCCTACCCTGAAAAAAATTTGTGCAAGGTGACAAGATCTCGTGAACTCTCCACTTCTTTTTTGTTTATAAAATTGTTTGGTTACGTTGTTCACACAATAGGGCCGCGGACTCTTTTTATGCTAAAAATAAGTGGGCGCCAACCACAGTCACTCTTAGAGACAAAATTGGAAACTTTGTTCTAAAATTCATGAGAAAAAGAGAATGACATAGCCCATTTAACGTCCATTTCCGTTTAAGTGAGCTGAAAGTTCATGACATGGGATTTGTTAAAAAATGGTTGACTTGTCAATGTACACAGTAAAAATACACTAATCTACCTCTATATAGCGAAGAAGCACTTTCAAAAAAATTTCAGATACCCTACTGAACCAAAATAAAATTCAAGGATGACATTATATATCGTTGTCATTTCAACTTCAAATCCAAACCGAGCATCGAAAGACTTCTGAATGCATTTCACGACTTCCATAATCACTAATGTACCTAGTAAACCTCTCCAAATCCACCTCGGCCAAGCTTGTTTTCTTGAGAAAAGCTGCTCGTGGCGGCAAGTAATGTATCCCAATCGAATTGCAAGGACTTCAAGGATGTGATCTCGCTTACACCTTCAAGAGTGAACAACAAAGTCGTTTAGACTCGTGCTTGTTTTTTTGCGTCTTACGGTCATAGCTTCACAAACTTTTTAGTTTCTCAATTGAAAGTTTCATTCTCGTGTTTATTTTTTTAAAGGACAATCGTCACCGCTTCCTTCTTGCACCGCTTCATATTTCTTCTTTGCTGGCCTCCTCCGAAGGTAACAACAACCGATGAAGAGAAGCACAGCAAGAACGGCGGCTGAGACGGTAATTGCAGCCAAGGTACCTGACAAGATAATTGTTTTTTTCAGCATATTTGGAACCATCCATTAAGTGCAACCCTAAAAGAGTGAGTGCCCAGCACCCCTAATAGGGATGATTATGATTTCCAAAAAATGTTGATCACAGATAAAAAGATAAAAATAATGTATGGTAAACTTCATAGTTACTTCAAATGGCTGGTTAACAAGTGCCTCGAAGGCATTCTTTATCAAAATCCATTAGCTATTACTCCACTCAAATAAACTGATGAAGGGGTTTACATACACTTTTGACCTTGATACTTAATAATTTCATTTAGGGTCTCATACTTTTTTCCCTTGCAATGCACAAATTTCCCGTATTAGCACTTAAACATAGGATGATTCTACTATTCTTTATAAAAAAAAAAGGGGGACTTTTCTTCAGTGCCAGTAGATTTTAAAGGAGTTGTTAAGTATCACAAAACTGTCAGTACAAAAAAAAATCACCGATCACGAGATCTTCCTATGACTTATTGGTAACTTACGAATACTTTTATGAAGTTACCCACTCTTTTTCACAGTTTGCAAATTAGTAGTTGTGTTTATCTTTATTTTTCTTTGTTAGAATGTCTAAAACTTACCAATCTTATATGAGCGACTTACCAACTTTTGTAACAGCCCGAATTTCGATGTAATTCCAGGATCAATAAAATTGACAATTATCTCGCATTTCATTTTAGTAAGTCTCATTCATAGCTGATCACTCTCGGGATACTAACCAATAGGATATGGCTAATTAGGAAACGGTACGTGAACCAGGGACCTGATCGCAAAGCGGATACCGATCACGAGAAATGATGAGAGAATATTTTGAACCAATGTGGACCGATCTTTGGAAAAGCGATGGATTGGGTTTGGCCAAGGCCAACGATGTACAATTGGATCACAGGTGATTCTGCAAGACCGAAAGTACACGTGGCCAAACGATCCTGAACTTGAATCGAACGATCGTAACTTCTGGGACTAGTAATAATTTTTCGTTCTCTCAATGATCGAGACTGTCGTGACTCGGATAACCCCAGATCGATACGCGTAACCTCTAAACAACTTTTCGTTAGTCAAAGACCCTGACATTGGAAACCGAGCGAGTTTTGATCACGAAATTGAGCCCGGATTTCGATTTCGATTTTCGACGGTTTAAGGGACTATTTTTGGAAATCTAACGTCATATTATGCTGGCCACGCACATTTTGAGTAAGTATGGTTGAAAATTGGAATTTCGGTTCGGAGGGTGAAAAATTACGATTTTGCCCCTCGGACACTGACTTGAATTTTGAGGCCGTATGAGGTTATTTTTCTAGGCTGATTTCATTTTAGGGTGGCCACGCACATTTGAAGTTGTTTTGGTTAAAAATTGAAATTTTGGCTTGGAAGTGAAAAATAATATTATTTTATTCCCAGAACTTCGCAGTCGATTTTTAAGGGCTTAAGAAGCTATTTTCGCGATTCCAACGTCATATTATGTTGGCCACACACATTTGGGGTTAGTATAGCCAAAAATTAGAATTTCGACCCGAGACCGGAAAAATGACCGTTTTGCCTCTAGGTTATTTTTGGATTCCGAATTTTGAAAATTTTTTGAGATAATTATTGAGGATTTATCAGCTTAATTATTGGGCCTAAAGACCTTTTTGCCGATCCATTATTGGATAGGATTAAATTAGGACCGTAGGATTAGGGGCATTTTGGTCAAACCGTCGAATCGACGACACGTGGCGCCCTCTAGCCCCTTATATTTGACTGGTCTAACCAGCCTCTCTCTCTCTCCTCCCCCTCATTTGGCCAACCCACAGAATAGCCCCTCCTCCTTCGTTTTCCCTCTCCCTTGGTCGTTCTTGCCGGAGCTCGCCGAAGCCACGCCGGCCGCCACCCGCCGGTGCCGCTGCCACTGCTGCTTCGTCCGACCACCATCACCCACCAGCATCACCACCCTCACCCCGTCCCTCTCTCTCTCTCTCTCTCTCTCTCTCTCTCTCTCTCTCTCTCTCTCTCTCTCTTTTCCGTCCGACTAAAGGATCGCCAGAGCAAGCCACTGCCACGTCGGAGCCCGATCGGCCGAGCCGCTGCCGCCATGACCTGCCAGACATTCATACATCGCTATACGTCACTATTCCGTACAGTGTCCACACGGGGTGCCGTACGCCGTCCGTACGGTGTCCGCTGGGAACACCGCCGCCGGGTCCGCCGTTCATCGGTGATCGGCCGCCGTTTCTCGTCGTCGTGGGTCTAGAATTAAGTGAGTATACCTCCTAAACCTAGATTAAGACTAATAGTACGTATTCTGGACTGGTTTAGGTAATATCGATGTAATCTGGACTGGCTTAGATAGTATCGATATATATTTAGGACTTGATTGAGAACCGAGTGGTGGAAATAAAATTTCGAGGAATTTAGTAGGATTATTATAGATAATTATTGGATCCAGATTGAGGAATTAGTGGCTGTCCGTATTTTGAGAAATGTACCATATTTTTAATGGATAGTAAGAATTGTTAGCTGAATGGCCGGGATTACCTAGAGTAATTGGCTGTTAATTGATTTGGTGATCAATTGTGCTTATTTGTGAAATGCCATGTTGCGTGCTCATGTGACTAAATCGTTTCGGAGTGTGATTGGCCAAATGAGTATGCTATTTGTGAACTGGGCACCGTATGGTGGTTTGATTTGATTGAGTGCATGTGATATACTGATGCTCATGTCGCATTTTACATGGACACGCATTGCGTATGCTGAGTATGAGGCATGAATTGAAATTGTGCGAGAATGGGTGTCTGCCATGAGCATGTGATCACCTAATATATCCTGATGCGTTTTACGCGGAGTTTAGATAATAACTGGCAATGTGTGTACGTGTGATCACAATTCGCCCTGATGCGTATTACGCAGGGTGTGCCGTCCTCATGCACTTTGAAGCAAGACGATGCCCGATTCATCTGGAAGACGATCATCCTGATGCGTTTTATGCAAGCTTTAGTTCGTGAGGAGATCAGTGTTGCGCTTCATGCACTTTGAAGCAAGCTAGAGACACTAGGCCAAATCAGTGTTGCGCCTCATGCATTTTGAAGTAGGCTAGACGCACCGGGCCGGAAATTGTGTCGACTCAAGTCGTAATAAATAATTGAGACAGTGTGCAGAGTGAACCGAAATGAGAGCATAGCATGACATTAACATTGCATGCATAGAATGCATGACCCGGCATGCGAGATGAACATTGTGAATATGAACATTGTGCGGCACACGTGTGATTAGCGTATTTACGTATGTGCCTTGAGAAATTTAATGAACTGCCTAATTTGCAGGGTAATTCTGATGCTCTATTTGGGTCGAAGGCCAAGTCGTTATTGTGTATTATGTTGTTTTGCCTGTCGGGAGAATACATGTTAGCCTAGCCTAGGTTTGGGGGTTTACTCACTGAGACGTGTTCTCATGGTTGTATAACCCAAACATTTCAGGCCCCCGACCCTGACCATGCTAAAGATACACACACTTTTTGGGATTCCGACGCAGATTTAGCAGTCAACTAGTGTTTTTCTTTCTGGCAATGGGAAGGCGTATGTACGGTATCGATCTGTGGTTTTCATTGATGTTGGGGAGTATTTCTATCAAACTCAGGAATATGTAGCGTGGTGTCCGTTAGTGGTCTGCCCTAGGAATCAATCAATGTTGATACTCTAATATTAGTTGTGGATTAAGTTGTGTCGAAAAAATCGACCTTCACTATATTTAGGTAGTCATAATGTCTTGCTAGAGACCGCTTATGACTTGTGGGCCAAAAGGGTTTTAAGCATACTACTAATGTTTAATGAACCTACAGGGTTGCACACAATAGCGAACGGACTTAATATTTTCTATGCGCCTTGTATCTACTTAAGAAGTAGATTTTAATTTATTCTCTTATTTAAATTATCTATGCGGTCGTGCGCATTATGAAATAATGATTAAACGTGGGCCCAAATTGCCCGGCCTACTTCTTTTAATTCCGCTAGATAATGAGGCTGTATAAATAGATAGAGAATCGTTTTTTGTCTAGGGTTTTTTCGACAGAGTATTGAAAATAAAAAGGCGTTCAAGAAAAAGGAACTTCAAGATCTTTCGCTAGCACGTGGATCGTTGGAGAATTCCATTCGTGTATATGAATACCGGTAGAGGTGCAACACTTGGGCGCTAATCCAGACACAATTAGTTATCGATTTATCCTCGATCTGCAAAAGGTACGTTTCGAAATTTCCTTTCAATTTCAATATACACATGGATCTTGTCTTCGAGATGCGAATGGGAACATGGGTTGACCCCTAAAAACCTTCGATGCCCCACTAGATGCGAATGGCTTGATGGAGCCCATACATGCGGATGGTGAGATAATAAACCCGCAGGACGTTTATGAGGTAGATGGCGTTGATGAGCCCATGGATGGGGAGCCGTAGGATCCACAAGTGATAGTGGAAGACCCAGACCAAATTGATGACGAAGCAGATGAACTCTAAGAGATGGATTTGGACTTTGATGAAGATCATGGAGAAGTCGCAGAGTTAGGCTCAGACCAAGAAATAAAACCCAATGAAGAGTTAGGGTTGTACCTGCACCCAGAACTAGAATTGGATTCTGAAGATGAATAGGCTAGAGCTCAAGATATGGACTCAAATGAGTCTGAGTCATCTGAGAATAGCGAAGGAGAATCGTCGGATGGTTCTTCGGAATCATCAGACCCTAACTGGGAGCCTTAGGATAGTCCTAGTCTTAATAGGGAAGCTCGTTCATTTTTGTTAGTAACTTCCCTATAGTTAGCCTAACCTTCCCCTAGCCACTTACCTTTTTGATTTAGTGGCTGTTGACTGCTGATGTTGTTTCCTTTTGGTTGTATAAATGAATCTTGTAATCAAAGGCTTTTTATGGTTATGCAAAATGTATATTCTTGTTGATGGTTGTTTTATCTGTGGTCTCATGTGTTTATCTGTACAGGTGTATATATATATATATACACGTGGTTTTCGCTTGTGTTTGATCTCTGATTGGATTTGGGTCGGCGACCCATCCTGGGAGCATTGCACCATAACCGGCCAAGGTAGGGATGTTGCGCTTCGTGGGGTACAGGGCGTGATAACTTTTTCCTGATTATTGACTAGTTTTGACTTACCAACTTTTATTTGAGTTACTTAATAAGTTTATTTGGTTGTGCTTTGATTTATCAACTTTTTTTTTTTTATATTTGTCAATTTTGTATGTGTTTCTTACAAACACTTTAAATTTATCAAATCTTTTAAGAATTTACTGACATTTGTTTATGTGGCCTACCAAGTTTTATTCCATTAGGTCACAAATCAGTTTTATTTTATGAACTCTCATTTGAGTTGCTTGCCAACATGTATCTTTTTAAAGAAAAATCTAACAATTTTTCTATTGAGTTATTTACTTTTATTTGCTTACCAAATATAGTCTTGCATTACCAACTCTTATTTAAGTTAGTTATCAAAATTTATTGAGTTTTTTTAATACTAACTTCTCTTACCTTAGATTAAAGAAAAACTTCTCTTATCGTTTGTAACTACTTTTATTAAATTTTTTTTATCACTTGCTTAAATTTACCAACTGACCTTTATATGTGTGATTTACTTATTTGTCCATAATTAATTTACCGACTAGTATTTGATTAGAAACTCTCATTTAAGTTGTTTGTTTTCTTAGTTATCAGCTTTTTAAATTCATTAACTTTTTGACTAGAAATTACCAACCTCAATTAGAATAAAATCAATTTTTCTCCAATTAAGTTACCAACTCTTATTTGAGTTAGTCACTAATGTTTATTTAGTTTTTTTTTTTTGAAGTACCAATTCTCTTATCTTTGACAAGATAAAAATTGTCTTATCGGTTACTAACTTTCATTTATATTTCTTACCGACGACCTAAATTTACCAACCTTTTGTGTGACTTACCAACATTTGTTTATTAAGTTATGAGCTAATTTTTCTTTATATAAATAAACATATAAAGTAGATATCTTTAAGTTTTCATAACAGCCACGGCTATGTACTCAAAATTAACAAGCACAATCATTCCGGTATTCTTTTGATGCAATATCGCTTTGTCAATGGCGCGGTCCAACACAATAGAGACAAAAGAAGAGGAGTAGCCATGGCCGCAAGCTTATCTATGTCAGGCTGTCAGCAAAATAAAATAAAAATTCACGTCCTTAGTATTTTAACGTCGTTAAGCCCACATCAGCAAAGTCCATCATCGACCGAGAGAAGAATGAATGGTATAACCTTCCAGTACAAGAAAGGCTTTGGACAAATGAATATGTGGAGAAAAAATTTTGAATTTCGAATAAAAGTAGAGAGATCATTAGTATCCGTATTCCTTTAATAGTATCAATCCCTATTTCGATATATACCATCTACCTTTTAAATATATAATTTGCACCTTGAACTTGAGTTTGAGTACGGGTCATTAAATACCACATGCCATACTTAATATGATGGCTTTAGTTGGTGAAGTTTGTTTCTTGCTTTCTCTTTTATTGCAAGACTCAAATTTTGATTTTTGTTTTCTCTTATTTCAAATATCTGTACATTTTCAGAATTTAGAATTGTTGACATGTACAGTATTGTAAAAAATTTATATTTAAAAGTGTACGCTTTGTTCTAAAAAACTTGGATCCGAGCAAAACATGCTTGAGAAAGATGGATCGACCCTTTGTTCCACCTTTTCCCCCCTTCCTTTAAGCATGTCTTTTTCTGCATCCGAAGTACTCTACTCACCGTTGCTTTTCGTTTTTTTTTTTTTTTTTTACCTTTTCTGATTAGCATAGCTGGTTGGGGGTGTTGGAGAACTCCGATTAGAAATGGGAGATCACCCAATGGCATGCAAACTGTTCCAAATCAGGGACACTTGCATAAATTAAGAGCTGATTTATGAAATTTACAATTTATTTCATGGATTTTCGGGTAATCAGACCACTAATTCTTCCTGTATTGCTTTAAGTTTGTGGTTTTTCAATCCATTATATTGATTGACATCAAAAGCCACACGACAAATTAAATTTTTTTAGAGTATTAAATATAAGGGATATGCCTTAGCATGGTAGGAACAACCATTGCCGGTGCCCTTCTCTCTCTCCCGGCCCTTACCCAATAACCCTTTGCATGTTTTTCTTTTTCTTCTTACGGAATTACAAGGGTATTTCTTTATATAAATTTATTTTGATTTTTTTAATAAAAATCAGCGACATCAACACCCTACATCCACCCGATGTACCATGTGTATCTACTCTTGAACCCCTCAAAGTTCGACAAGTGTCACTGGATAAGGGAATAAAAAATATAAAAATTGAAAAAAAACCACAAGAAGTAACTCTTGTCGATGGTCTATGGTTGTAACTCGTCGGAACTCTCTCATTGAAGGTCTAACTCTCGTCAACTATGGTAACTTGTCGACGTTTTCGTCAACAGATGTACTTGTCAAGATTTAGTTCTCTTGACGAGATAATAAGCTCATGAGGTTTCGCTTTTACAAGATTAAGTTCACTTGTCACTATGAATGGATGCAATATTTTCTCCTCCAGCTATTGTTGAGAAATTGACACCATGTCATGTTTGAACGAATTATGAGGTTCGGAAATTTTTATGAGATTTCAAAGTTTGGGATAAAATTCAAAACCGCTCCCATTTTAGGCTTTTTTCTAATGAAATTAACTCAAAAATTAGTAAGTATAAAATCTACGGTCCAATTTCAAGAACCAAAATTTGAAAAGCCAGCTACTCTAGAACTTTTACTTCAGAAGACAAAAACTCTTAGTCTCCGTCGTACCAAGCGATATTACTTTTTCCACGAGATTAAACGCCGCACCTTTGGCGATATTTGTAACAGCCCGAATTTTGATGTAATTTCCGGGATCAATAAAATTGATATTAATTCGCATTTCATTTTAGCCAGTCTCGCCCAGAGCTGATCACTCTCGGGATACTAACCAATGAGGGTATGGCTAACTAGAAAATAGTACGTGGACCGGGGACCCTATCGTGAAACGGACACCGATCACGAGAGACGCTGAGGGAATATTTTGGGCCAACGTGGGCCGATCATAGGAAAGGGTAATGGATTGGGTTTGGCCAAGGCCAACGATGTATAATAGGGACGCAGTGATTACGCAAAAACCGAAAGTACACGTGGCCAATCAGTCCTGAACCTGAACCTAACGATCGTGACCTTTGGAACTAGTGATAATTCCTCATTCTCTCAATGATTGAGACCATTACGACGCGGATAGCCCTAGGTCGATACGCGTAACTTCTAAACAGCCGCCTGTTAGTGAGAGACCAAACTGAAAGTTTAGCGTGTTTTGTTCACGATATTGGGCCCGGATTTCGATGTCAAGTTTCGAAGGCTTAAGAGACCATTTTTGGAAATCTGACGTCATATTACGCTGGCCACAGACATTTGGGGTTAGTACGAGTAAAAATTGGAATTTCGGTCCGGGGTTGAAAAATTACGGTTTTGCCCCTATGGGTGTCGGTATTTAATTCGAGGCCGTTTGAGGTTATTTTTCGAGGCCGACACCATTTTTGAGTGGCCACGCATACCGAGTCATTTCGACAAAAAGTGGAATTTCGACAAAAAAAATGGAAAAATAATATTATTTTATTCCCGAACTTCACAATCGATTTTCGAGGGCTTAGAAAGTGAATTTTTCGATTCCGACGCCATATTATGTTGGCCACGCATATATGGAACGCGTATGTGCAAAAATTAGAATTTCGGTTCGGGATCGAAAAATTACGAAAATGCCCCTAGGCCATTTTTAATTAATTCCGAAATTTGGATTAATTTTTGGGATTAACCAAGGTTAGTTAAGGCTAACCCAGGTCTGGTCAGCCCATGGTTAAGGGCAAATGACCAAAATGCCCCTAAATTATTGGATTAGATCAATTTTGGGCCTTTGGATTAGGGGTAAAATTGTCCAAAAGCCAAGATTTTGACACTTGGCACCCCTAGTCTACTAAGTTTGACCAAGATAAACTCTCTCTCTCTCTCTCCCACGCAGAACATCAGCAGCAAAATTTTTTCTTCCTTTTTCTTCCCATTTTCTCTCCGTTTCTGCACTGTTTTTGTGCAATTCTGCACTGTTCGGTACTGTTCACGCCGAATGAAGTACCGGACCGTGAAATGCCCCTCGCAAAGCCAGCATCTTCAGCAACTCCTTCCACCTCTGTCCAGCCTCAACAGCCCAGGTTTTTGTCCCAAAACAGCACTGTTTTCACTGTTTTTACTGTTTTTCTCATTTTTTCTGGTTTGCAATAGTGCCGCCCGGAGCTTCGCCGGACCTCCGATCGCCGAACCGTCGACACCCGGGCCACCAGCATCCTCATACGTCGCCGGGCACCCCGTCCGTAAGGTGTCCGTACGGAAGTTACCGTTCACCCGTACGGATTTACCGCTCACCGCCGAAAAATCGTCTCGCCGTCACGGGTGAGTCGTCGCCACCTTTTCCACCCATTTCAGCCGCACGTCCCAGCCAAAGTACCGCTACAGCATTTTACCGGTTCGTCACGGTTACTCGTTCACGGTACTGTTCATGCATCGCTATTCATCCACGTCCGTCACAGGTGCTATTCACGCCAGTTGTTGTCCGGAATTCCGCCGCCGCCGATTACCTTTGCTTAGCGTTGATTGGCCGCCATTCCTCGTCGCCGTGACCCTTGATTAGGTGAGTAAAATTCCTAAACCCGGATTAGGACTAGTCGTGCGTTTTCCGGACCTGGTTTAGGTACTATCGATATTTTAGACTGGCTTGGATAGTGTCAGTACGTGTTTGAGACTGGATTGGGAATTGACTGGTAGAATCTATTATCGGGAAATTTGTGGTAAATAATTGAGATTTTATTGGGAAGCGAAAATGAATAAATTGATTAATATGGGAACCCGTTAGAAAATTACCGGGTATGTCCGGACTGATTGATGGTACGTACATTGTGCTTGGTTGTAATTGAATTTCATTGGTGATCATGGTGCATTGCATTGCATAACATGGACACGCATTATGTATGCCTAGAGTGCGGCATGTGGTGAATTTGTGCAAGAATGTGTGTGCACGCCATAAGTGTGTGATCACCTAAATTACCCTAAAGCGCTATACGGGGTCCGATAATAATGAATTGTGTGATCACCGAGGACCTACGGGTCGTGACCTTGGGTCGATACCGGCCCTCATGCACTTTGAAGCAGGACGATGCCCGGTATGTCCCCGAAGGCGACCATCCTCATGCACTTTGGAGCAGGCTCGTTCGCAGGAGAACAAAGATTGCGCCTCATGCACTTTGAAGCAGCTAGAGACACCGGGCAGATCGTTGCTGCGCCTCATGCACTTTGAAGCAGCTAGACGACCGGCCGTGAAATACTAAGGACTCGAGTCAGACATTAATAATAAATTGGGCAAGCAGTGCGGTGTGCCAGCAGGGGCCAAAGGGCCGAAATTGCACGTGTCAAGTCCATGACATTTGCATTCATGAACATACATAGACCGGCATGCGAGAATGTGAAAATCGTGCATAAGCATGTGATTGGCATATATGTGAATATGAGTGCCGCTTATGTACCGTGGTTGTTATATATCGAACTGCCTAACCCGCAGGTCTAATAATGATGTGGTTATTATTGCTTGGTGATTTAAATATTTATTTCCGGTCGAGATTGCATGTTAGCCTAGCTTAGGTTTAGGGGTTAAATTCATCGAGATTCGCCTCACGGTTGTTGTAAACCGAAACATTTCAGACCCCGGCCGTGAGGATGGAGTGGCCACCGCCTTTTTGGGATCCCTCCGAGATCCGGACGATACTACCACCTACCCATCGTGAAATGGGAGGCTTTTGTGAGACATCGGTCCCGTAGTAATTGTGGATATAGGTGCGGATTATTATCAGAAGCAGGAATATGTGGCGTGGTGTCATCGAGATGCCCATGGGATTGAGGGAGATCCCCTTAGGACTTTTGATATCCCCATCGATGATGATGAGTTGATGCAACCAATCATAGCCGCTGGTGAGGTGATAGATCCTGAGGTCGCACCTGAGGAGATGATGCAGGACGAGGAGGTGCATGAGGAGCCCGATGTGATGGCAGAGGACCCTGAGCCGATGGAGGAGGACCAGAATGGCGAACTCGAGGCCATGGAACAGGGACGCAGAAGATCATGGACAGATAGCTGAAGTAGGTGAAGATGTAGAGTTTGGCGAGGACGAGGATTTAGGTTGGTACTTAGATCCTGATTTGGAGTTGGATTCCGAAGAAGAGCGGATGGCAGCCCAGCCGATGGAATATGAGGAACCAGAATCGAGCGATGACATTTCAGAGGAAAGTTCAGAGGATCCTACTGAGTCCTCGGATCCAGACTGGGAACCTTAGCCTAGGTTCTAGGTCCTAACCATAGGGATAGGGAAGCACGTACCTTTTTGTCTGTAGCCTTCCCTGTAGATGACCCACTTACCCCAGCCACTCGACCCTTTTTGACCAGTGGCAGATGACTGCGTGACCTACCATGTTGCTTGTTTTGGTTTGGCTTGTAATGGTACTATGTAAAAAGGTTTTCTATGGCATGGTAAATATTTATATTTTCAGAATTGTTTAATTGCTGGTTGTTCTACCTTGGTCTCATGTATTATATTGTACGGGTGTATATATTTAATTATATACGTTACTTCCGCTTGTGCTTGATCTCTGTTTGGGTGTTGGGTCGGCAATGCTTCCTGGGAGCGTTGCACCATAATCGACCATGACGGGATGTTGCGTTCCAGTGGGGTACGGGGCGTGACAATATTTCCTCCGGGAGACGGCGGAGCAGCTGGATGTGGCGGAGAAGATGACCATGGACTGAGGTTCGACTCAAAAAACTTGTGCAATTCCCATCGGAACATACAGCTCGGCTTGTAAACATAGCCGCCTTGCCATCCGCGGCAGCACTAATAATAATCATCAATGGCTTCGTTCAAGCAACTCCCGCAATCATTCGGCAACAAGTCGGGACTACACTGTAACAGGGAGTAGATCTTCTCGTTGTCCAGCAAGTCGGCCTGCCCCCGTCACGTACTTGAGCCTCGAAGAGCCGTCCGCAGCTTTGCTCGCTAGTCTTTTCGTCAAGTTCACCCAAACTGCATCGAACTGGTCTTGGTTCATGGCGATGTGGCTGGCGACGTTGGCCATCTTATAGGTAGGACTCGTTTGCAGTATCCCGTAGATCGGAGTGTCCGAGTATTGGATAAAGCACGGCGGATCTCCAATTCCCCAGGAGAAAGCCGCCTTCTGGTTACGGCACTTCACGACCAATTCGTGGACCGCGGAGCTCACGCAGCTCTCGCAGATATCTGCTGACGAATCCCCTCGGCAGAAAGTGATGGCGTAGATGGTGTTTGGGTTCTTGCCCGTGCATGTGGCGTAGAACCCATCATGTGCAGCCACGTTGGAGGCGAGAGAGCCGAGGACAGCATCGCGGTTCTTTGCGTAGGGGCTGTTCGACGTGAAGTTTCCGGTGGTGTTGTAGCAGATTTGCGCATGGGATGGGAAGGTTCGGATCAGAACAGTCAGCGAAATGAGGAAATAAAGGGTGGATGATGAGCGAGCCATATTACGGCTTTGGTGTTTTTGGTGCTTTGGATGGTTTTGCTTGATGCAGAGTCGGAGATTGTCAGGCTATATATTGCAGAGGCTGTGGTTCGTCTTTGTGGAGTATAATTCACTTGCAAGTGAATATGGGGAGCATAAAAAAAATGGAGAGAGGAAAGTACAATATGTCGGCAAGTCAAAACCTTAAACGAACGAGCTAGATTTACTAAAACTACTTTACAAAACGGATTTACGAAGAGATATGTTAGATTGTCGGCGACCCTTAACATAATAATTTGGCCATGTTTAAAAGTCAATAACAGCTCGACATGGTTTATTAAACAAATCGGTCATAATAAGTTTTGATCAGAACAAAAACCCGTGATGTTGGCTTAATGATTTAGAATTTTCGTTTGGCCATGTGCATTAGATGTATGGAACAAATTTGATTCCCCGCATGGATTATTATTCATGTAAGTAAAATGGACTTTTCCTCCTAAGCAAGAGGTTAAACTGGTTTATCAAAGACCTCATTCAGACTTTAGCTTCGCTTTGACGTTAAACATACATAAGGTATTCCCTCCTCCTAGGAAAGACAAAAATAAGGAGCGATTTGAGGGATAGAATATGCGGGTACCGCAGGTTAAAATAAAGAACACGTCCATTGAGTCAATTGTCACTATGGCGTTGCATTGATCACTAGAAAAGGAAAATATCAGGAAAAAATTCCTTTGGTCATTAGAAAAGGAAAATATCACAACAGAAGGAATGGTACCAGGATCAAAAGGTGTGGCGTGCTGTTGCGGGGAAGCCAGATCCTGTCGTGTTGCATTTGATCATCACTTGACTCAGTCAAGAAGAATGCAAGAATGCTCTCGCCGCCGTGCCCGCCAAGTGAGGGCAAGGGCTGTCTAGGGTTTGGACCGTGGGATCGGGTATAATAGTCACCCGCCAAGCGAGGGCAAGGGCTGTTTCTGATGTTCATGGCTGCCAGCACTGGCGAGGGACATTGTCGGATCACATCAACTTGCACAACTAATGTACTGCGTAATGCGTTTTACTTGTACGTAAGCGATTCATACGAAATAGCTACCGGAAAATTGGTACGCTTAAGCATCTCTCGATGCCGTTGGAAATAAAAGCAATGTCGGTGGAGTTAAGTGTGTGAACTAGTGTGTTCGGCTTGGGAAAGGACGTGACGAGAAATTACTGCAGATGTTGCTATGTCGTGCGGGTCGTCGTATTCCAATACTAGTTATCTTCTCTTGCTCCAGGGCAAATACAAGTGTTTTCTATTCCTCTCGATTTCTTCCTCTTTTCAAATAAATCAATTCTCAACTTTTTTCACTCTTTTTTTTCACCTCTTACTATTTTATTTTTGGGTTAATACCTCGAAAAACTCTAAACTGGTACATATATAATAAATTTACCCAAACTAATTTTTTGATTATCAAAAATTCCAAACCGGTACACCTATGACAAAAGAAAGCCTTCGTGAACTCAATCAAAAGAGCAATTCAAGAGACAAGCTTCTCGTTCTCCTGCTCGGAGAATGGGTGCAGAATTGGTTGAGGAAAGGGTTTGCCCTACTGAAATCCTTTGTTAGTTTCTATTTATCATCAAATTACTGAGTTGAATGGCATGCAACAATTGCCAAGTATATTAGTTTGGGATTTTACCCTTCCGTTTGTCACGGATTTACCAATTTATGATTGTTCGTGGTATTAATCTAATTTAACGTAAGGTAAATTTATCGTAGATATACCAGTTTGAGATTTTTGATAATTAAAAAATTAATTTGAGATAAATTTATTATATATAGTAATTTAAAATTTTTTTATGATATTAAAAAATTAATTTGAGGTAAATTAGTTTGGGAGTAGGCAAGCCGAGGTCTCGCGGAAGACTTCTCTCCTACGTGCATGCGGGGTACTCCCAGCCTAGGTCTTGTGGAAGACTTCTCTCCCACGTGCATGTGGGGTCCCTTCGCTGCCTTTGAGGCCACCTGGAAGCTCGCGTCTCCACTTCGTTGACTCGAGTAATATCTGCCCCTTTTCCCCGTTGACTTGAAAGTTGCTTTGCAATTCACATTTCAATTACAGTTTACTTCATTTAAAAATTGCACAATTCTAACGGGATTGAGATTGAAAATATAAGGAAATCAAGTTGCGTAAAATGCACGCCCGCTCTTCATGATCGCTTTGACTCAAGGTGGCCAAAACGTTGCCTTGTTTAAAATGACGTTAGCATAGGAATGAGGGGGGGCCGCTCCTTAATTTATATTTAGCCGGCAAAATAGGGGAAAGAATCAAAATAAACATTGAAGTATTGAGATAAAAATTATATTTAAGGAGTTGATTTACTAAGGAATTAGTAATTTTAAATCATCATAAGATAAAACCGAACTCCAATTCAAATTTAAAAAAGTGTAAGAGATTTAGGAAATTGCATTCGTATTCTTTAAACTACGTCAAATTACGATTTTATCCATCATTAGTATTGTGTGATTATGATCCGTCTTACAAATTCATAAATGCATTAGTACGAGTTATTATTGAGAAGTGCTAAGGATTCAACCTCCTTTTGAATCCTCTTATATAATAAAAAGATTATAAGATAACTATTCATGTACATCATTTTCTTGAATATTTATGTGTGTCTACTGTCTATATATATATATATTTTATGTTTGATATTTAACTATTCTTTTGTACTTTGCAAGACTTTTCTTAGGAAGTAATTTGTGAAAAAAGCTGCAGCTCCTAGGAAATACACAATGCAAGAAATAACTTATGTTAAGGATGTTTCAAGACATTTTTGTTAGAAAGTTCCGAGTTATGTTGTTATTTGACAATAAGTCACAAAAAATCCCAAAGTAATACACCCGTTATAATTTTACAGTCCGTTAGCTTTCGTTAAATTTTATCATCAAATTTCTGAGTTAGATGACATGTGATTGTTGACAGGTGTATCAGTTTAGAGTTTTATCCTCCATTTGTTATAGGTGTAATAGTTTGCAGTTTTTCGTGATATTAATTAAATTTAACGGAGAGTAAATTTGTCACAAATGTAGCAGTTTGGGATTTTTAGTGGTCAAAAAATTAGTTTGGGATAATTTTTTAACAGATTTGCCGGTTTAGGGTTTGTCGTAGTATTGACCCTAGATTAAAATAAAGACAGAGAAATGATTTGATTATTTCCACTATTAGAAAATGATTTGCTCACCCGAGCCTAAGTTTTCTAATTGTAGATTCGTAAGCAGCTTGGTTTTTTGGAAAGGTCTTCACCTGGTAATTGAAAATGGTGTCCGTGAATGTCATTTTAGCCTATGTATACACTTGCTAAGTACAGAGAGGCTACTCATGGAAAGAAAAAAAAAAAAAGTGCACAGAAGATAGCAAAAGAAATCATCAAATAAAAAAAATTGCACAACTCTGACGAAATTAATATTGAAAATTAAAGGGAAAAACGTGGTGTAAAATACACACTTTTCATGATCGCAGAAGTACTTGTACAAGGAATCACTTCCCAATGTCAATGGAAATACTAGCAATGTTGATTGAGTTAAGGATGTGAACTAGTCGTTCGACTCGGAAAACGACCTAATGAGAAAATACTACCAATGTTACTAAGTTGTTCAGGTAGTCACATCTCAATACTAATATCCTAATCCATACAAATGAATTATTTCGTCTCAATTTCTTCCTCTTTTCAAATAAATCAATTTTTAATTATTTTCCACATTTTTTTGTCACCTCTTACTGTTTTATTTTATACTATCACTGGGAGTATGCAAGAATACATCAGTTCACTGGGATGTCTGCGTCTGCCTTCGCTGACTCGAGTAACATCAGCTCCTTTTCCCTGTTGACTTGACTTCAAGATGCTTAGAAGAGAGGAATAACAATGTATCTTTTCTAGCAAATGGAGAATTAAAAGGATGGAACTTATCAGAAGAATAATTTTATCTCGTGTTCCGTAATGTAGATTATTATTCTTGCCAATTTTTTGTTTTAAATTTCGAGAATTAGGGCCTATGATGTTGGTCTTAAAACCATTGCAAACAATGCCATATTATATTTCCCACACAATATAATTAATTGTCAATTTACATTTACAATGAATAGTTGAGGTGTTAGAATTGTATTTCGAATTTGCGTCATCAAACAAAATCCAATCCGTAGAAGAGAAGTACAAAATGGACTTTGGTACATGTTTTTTGTAAAAGTAAATACAGATGTTGATGAAGTTGTATACTAATCGGGATTGGATTCCTAGTTTGAGTTGGCTAAAATAGGTATATATGTATAAAAATCCGGTTTTTGTCGTCTGAAGGCCGTGATTTTGCAGAGTGCTGTCTCGAGGGCTTTGTAATTTTACACCAAGTGTGAGAAGCTTGCAGTGGTGTGCAATTTTTTTGGCATCTGTCTTCGTTAAGTGTTTGTAGCAGTAAAAATATTGTGGTACTATTTTTGGTATTTATATGTGAGAGTGAGTGATTGTGTCTAAAGCATTCTAAGGAATAAGCACATTGTGAGATTACTCGGTATAATTGAGAGTTGTGAAACTGTTTAAGTAACTCGAGTGTGATTATAATAATCTATTGCTTGATATATAGTGGAATTACATGCTGCTTTTCCCGTACGATAAGTTGTGACATCCCGAATTTCGGCTCATTTTTGGAATTTATAAAACGTGTAATTCGTCAGTACGCTTATAATAAAAACTCGCCCGGGAATTGATCACTCTCGGATTCTTTTTTTTTTTTTAAATAGAGATTTCGCTAGAATCGCACTTGATCGAATTTGGCCATTATTTAGACCCCGAACTTAGTAGTCGATTTTCGGGATTTTAGGGAAATTGTCGTGGCCAATATCGAGATTGTCAGGAATAGTAGAAAAGTGAATTTTCGATCGGATACGAATTTGGACTAGTAGACCTCCTTCGCTATAGTTTGATTTAATTAATTTGGCCTTTGTCCCTTATTATATTCGAGATTTAGTTTGGATCGATAGATCATTTTTGATTTTAAATTTGGGCCGTCAGATCGCAATAATTATTTGATTAAATAATTATTTCCTCTTTTCTCTCTCTCTCTCTCTCTCTCTCTCTCTCCTTCTCACGCCCCCCACACGTTCCCCCCATTCCCATGCGTCTCGTCCACCCGCCCATTCGGACCTACTCTACCCCCCCTTCTCTCCTTTTTCCTTCTTTTTTTTTTTCTTTCTTCTTTCTTTTTTCTCTCCTTCTTCTTCTTCTTCCTCTCTCCTTCTTCCCCATTGGTTCACCTTTCCCCTACATTTCGCCAAACCGCCGATCAAAGCTCGCTTATCCTCCCGTCGTCGTCACCCCTACGGGCCGAAGCCGCCATCCTTATCGTAACCACCCGCGCCGCACTGCATCGCCACCCAAACTCGCCCGTCAACCGCCTTATCCTGATCCGGCGCCCGACGAGCTCGGCTTTATCCTCCCCTCGCCCGACCACGGTGAAGTCGCCGCGCCGTCTTGCGACATCTCCCTTTCCCTCTATCTCGCTTGTACCTTCCTCTCTTCCCTCCCCTCTCTTTCTCTTGTTTTGGCCACGGGAGCACCTACATGGGAGAGTCATCATCGCCCGGTGCCACCGCCGGGGCTCCCAGCGGGTCCCTCTCCCCTCCTCCCTCCCATCATCCATGCTTTGACCGGCCGCTCCCCGGACCGGCGGCCGGGTGCCCTCAGCTGCAGATCACCTTGTAGGGAGGTCACGAAATCCATTTCTTTGTTGCCTACGCTAGCTGCCCGGCCTCCTGTGGCGTGTTTGGCCTTGTTTCAAGCTTAGGACATCCGGTTAGTGAGTTTGACCCTAAACCCTAATTAGGCTAAATTGCATTTTTAAACGGATTTTAGAGGTTGATTAGGGTAAATTAGGGGTTATATGGTGAAGCATATTAGGGGCTGATGTTGTGGTTGATTTGGTGGTTTAGTGTGGCTATTTTGAGGAGATTTAGCGGCTATGAATGCGTTGTGGATTGGCTAGAACTTGTCGGATCGGAACGGCCCAAGTTCGGGGAAGTTCGGGTTTGAAATGTGGAATACATTGCGTGCCCTATTTGGCTATTTTGGTGGCTGATTAGATGGACATTTGGGGAGCATAATGGAGCATTTTGAAAATAATTATTGGCCTAGAATTTGTGGTATAGTGGTTGGCCACGACGGAATTTGATTTAGACGAGGCGCGATCAATTTGGGGTTTAATTGTGCAATTATAGGGAATGATCGCATTAATCAATTGACTAGCTAAATGAGACTTGTTGGTGATCGATTTTATGATGCCATGTTGCATGTTCAGCAGGACTAGGAATGGAATAGCTTGGCGGGTCTCGAATGCGCGAGTTCTTGTCGACCCGATTGCGTGAATTGGTGCGTGAATGGTGTGTCAAGTTGATGCCATGGCTTATTTGGATTAATTATCCGATTGGGTATGTGGTTTCACGAAATTGAATATGCGTGGTGCTAGCGCGCGTGTTGTATCGTGGTGCAAGTGAATGCTCAAATGTGAACATTGTAGCCATGGGTATGCGTCATGAGCATCAGCACGACATGTGCATTTACAAGTGTGCCCGAGTGACATGTGCATTGTGATCACCTAAAATGCCCTGATGCGTCTTACGCAGGGTTCAGATAAAAATTGATGCCCGTGAATGTGTCATCACAATAAACCTTGATGTGTTTTACGTGAGGTAGTGAACCCGTCATGAGGCGTGTTACGCGGGACGATGCCCAATTTATCGGAAGATGACCAACTTGAGGCGTTTTATGCAGGTAATGTGTCATGAGCTTGATGCGTATTACGCAGGCCAGAGATCGATCTTGAAGTGTTGGGCTTGATGCGTTTAACGGGGGTCGAAGGAGAAATTGATAAATGGCTAAATGCTAATATGCAAGTGTGCGTTAATGCATTGATGAGGCATGAACATGAGTGCGAACATGAGCATGTGCATTACATACGTCGGGACTGAGTGATATGTGTATATGTGCCGTGATCTAATTTTCTATGGTACAGTTGTGATTATATATATATAGAATGCCTAACCTGCAGGGTCAAGTAAAAATTTAGATTTAGGCCCGAGGGCCTGAGTTAACTTATGTCTTGAATTATGCGTTATTTAGTACTCGTCAAGAGGTGCACGTTAACCTAGTTTAGGTTTCAGGAATTACTCACTGAGATTATTCTCATTGTTGTTTAAACCACATTTTTCAGACTCCCAGCCTTGAGGATGGCAGGCGTACCGATGTGTTTTGGGAGAAGCCCCGGCTAGTTGTAGTGCTCGACCGTTGAGTCGCGTGTTCCCCATTTTGACGTTAGTGGTTGTGAATCGCTTTTGATTTTTGAGCGTGGGCTGTATATGAATATTGTATGTGATTTCCCATAGTAATGCAAGTGTTTATTTTGTAATCATGTTCTCTTTTTTGTGGCTATCCTTGGTTTGGTGTTATAGTCCTGTACGGGTGTTTGATTTGCTTCCGCATGTGCTTTAAGTCTCTGTGTTGGGCGTTGGGTCAGCGACGCATCCTGGGACGTCGCACATGAATCGACCTTTGCAAGGGAGGTGGCGCGCCAAAAAGTGCGGGGCGTGACATCCCCGTTTGATTTAGTATCAGAGCAAGATCAGCTCGATCCAATTAGGTCGAAGCATGGAGTGATAAGGAGTGATGACCTTGGGTAGCCCATAAGTTGACCTCGTGTGCTATGTGTACCTCTTGACTGCTTGTATTTGATTGAGTGCTTCTTTTAGTTGAACCGTAAAGTGCAGGTGCGGCAGGACTCGAGGTCAGTACACGTATTCTTGTGATTGAAGTCTCGTGCTATTTATGCTTAATCGCATGCTGAGTGATTGATTGCTATAGCGTTAAGTCCCCTGCCTAGGACCTTAGACCGATTTAGCTTGGATTAGGTCTCTAATCCCGATGTGGGAACTATAGCAGGAGGATGGACATGCAAGTTGAGAAGACGAGTAACCAAGGAAGAGGTAGAGGTCGAGGCCGTAGAAGAGGTAAAGGTAAAGGTAGAGGTCGAGGTCATGAGCTGGATCGTGTAGAACCACAAGTGAGAGTTGCCGAGGATCCGAGAGTAGATGGAATTCTAAGAGCCTTTGAGGAAGCTAGGATTTTAGGAGGTAGACTAGCGTAGGAAAGAAATGCCACTATCGCCGCTGCTGTTGAGGCCGCCATCGCTGCAGCTAATGGGGCCAATGGGAATAATGGAAACAATGGAAATGATGGGAATCAGGGAAATGTAGAGAATCCAATCCCGGGACCAGTGAATGTGATCAGACCGATGTCCAAACTGGTAGAGCAATTCTTGAAATTGAAGCCGCCAAAGTTCAATGGCAAGGGTGATCTCGAGACCGCACCCCGTTGGGTTGAGAAACTGGAAAAAGCATTCAAAGTGCTAGAGTGCATTGAGGTCGAAAAGGTAACATTAGTCGTGGTACCAACCGGCAGATAACGCTAATGACCGTGGAAGGCCACCAAAGGAAGGGGTGTTTCCGAGGAACCGCCGACGCCGGGCCGATTTTTCTGAGAGCTTTTTGGGAAAATTCTTTTCTAAGAGTGCCAAGGAAAGGAAATTGGCAGAATTCATAAGGCTCCGCCAAGGATCGATGATAATTGATCAGTACGAAGAAGAATTCATAAGATTGTTAAGATTCGTGCCAAGGATGGTAGAACACCCTGAGGACAAGGCATGGAGATTCTAGGATGGACTGAAACTGGATCCGAGAAGTCAGATGATATCACTGAACATCAAGGAATTACAGTGAGATGTATGAGCGAGCACAGGCTATAGAGCGGGATCAAACTGATAGGGTAGCCGCTTCTGGATCACGGTTAGCCACGGTTGGGGACAACCATCATCTAGGGAAGAAACCGATGGCGAAAGACAGGCGATTTGTCCCACCGATCAAGAAGAACATTGGGAAGCCGAGTCATCAGCAGAACAGAATTGGGGCCTGTTCAAGTGCGGGAGTTTGGACCATCAAATTAGGAACTGCCCCCAACAACGCCTTGCGGGACCCCCGATACAACAACCACCTCGATTTGAGAATCAGCCTGAAAATCCCCTGTCGGCCATGATGAACAGGCCACCGGCACAAGGACGTGTGTATGCCATGGCGCGAAGGGAAGTGGAGAATGCACCAGGGGTGGTCACAGGTATGGTTTCTCTATGCAAGCATGTCGCGTATGCGTTATTTGACCCGGGAGCATTACATTCGTTTATGTATGCTCAGTTTGCTGAATTGTCTGGATTAAAGCCTGTTGTGTTAGAAGTACAATTGTGTGTGACCACACCGTTGAAGGATAAGATAGGTATATCACTAGGATGCCCGAATTGTGAGATAGTGATTGATGGTGTAGAAAGCAGGATAGACCTAGCTGTGTTGCCGATGTATGATTTTGATTTAATTGTGGACATGGACTGGTTAGTTAAGCAGAACGCTGTAATGGACTGTAGTAGCAGGATGATCCAGTTTAGCCTGGCTGAACACCCTAGATTTGAGTTTGTAGGGAGTCGAGGAGGAACTTCGATCCCTTGGGTTTCGTCTGTGGAAGCAACTAAATTGTTGAACGAGGCTGCTCATGGAAAAAAAAAGTGCACAGAAGATAGCAAAAGAAATCATCAAATAAACACAATTGCACAAATCTGACGAAATTAATATTGAAAATTAAAGGGAAAAATGTGGCTTAAAATACACACTTTTCATGATTGCAGAAGAACTTGTATAGGGAATCACTTCCCGATGTCAATGGAAATACTAGCAATGTCGATTGAGTTAAGGATGTGAACTAGTTCGTTCAGCTAGGAAAACGACCTAATGAGAAATTACTACCAGTGTTACTATGCTGTGCGGGTAGTCACGTCGCAATACTAATATCCTGATCCATACAAATAAATTCTTTCCTCTCAATTTCTTCCTCTTTTCAAATAAATCAATTTTTAATTATTTTCCGCATTTTTTTGTCACCTCTTACTGTTTTTATTTTATACTGTCACTGGGAGTATGCAAGAATACATCAGTTCACTTGGATGTCTGTGTCGCCCTTCGCTGACTCGAGTAACATCAGCTACTTTTCCCCGTTGACTTGACCTCGAGATGCTTAGAAGAGAGGAATTAAGATGCATTTTTTCTAGCAATGGAAAATTAAAAGGATGGAACTTACCAGAAGAATAATTTTATCTCGCGATCCGTAATGTAGAGTATTATTCTTGCCAATTTTTTTTTTAAATTTCGAGAATTAGGGCCTATGATGTTGGTCTTAAAACCATTGCAAACAATGCCATATTATATTTCCCACACAATATAATTAATTGTCAATTTGCATTACAATGAACAGTTGAGGTGTTTAAATTGTATTTCGAATTTGCGTCATCAAACAAAATCCAATCCGCAGAAGAGAAGTACAAAATGGACTTTGGTACATGTTTTTGGTAAAAGTAAATACAGATGTTGATGAAGTTGTATAATGATCGGGATTGGATTCCTAGTTTGAGTTGGCTAAAATAGGTATATATGTATAAAAATCCGGTTTTTGGCGTCTGCAGGCCGTGATTTTGCAGAGTGCTGTCTCGAGGGTTTTGTAATTTTACACCAAGTGGAGAAGCTTGTAGTGGTATGCAATTTTTTTGCCATCTTTCTTCATTAAGTGTTTGTAGCAGTAAAAATATTGTGGTACTATTTTTGGTATTTATATGTGAGAGTGAGTGATTGTGTCTAGAGGATTACGAGGAATAAGCACATTGTGAGATTACTTGGTATAATTGGGGGTTGTGAAAATATTTGAGTAACTCAAGTATGATTATAATCGTTTATTGCTTGATCTATAGTGGAATCTCATGCTGCCTTTCTCATGTGATAAGTCACCTTGATCAAATTACGTAATTCTAGTGTTCGATGTGACATCCCGAATTTTGGCCCATTTTTGGAATTTATAAAACGTGTAATTCGTCAGTGCCCTTATAATAGAATCTCGGTCGGAAACTAATCACTCTCGGATTCTTGTTTTTAAAATAGAGATTTCGGTAGAATCGCACTCGATCAAATTTGGCAGTTATTTAGATCCCGAACTTGGCAGTTGATTTTCGAGAGTTTATGGACGAAATAAATTGGACGGTGTCTATATTGTTGTGACCAGTGTCAAGATTACCAGGAATAGTGAAAAAAGCGAATTTTCGACCGGGTATGAATTTAGATTAGTAGACCTCCCTCGTTATGGTTCGATTTAATTAATTTGGCATTTGTCCCTTATTATATTTGAGATTTAATTTGGATCGGTAGATCGTTTTCGATTTTGAATTTGGGCCATCGGATCGCAATAATTATTTGATTGAATAATTATTTGCCTCTCTTTTCCTTTTTTTCTCTCTCTCTCTCTCTCTATCTCTCTCTCCCTCTGCGCGCACGCCCCCTGCATGCGTCCCATCCGCCCACACCATGCAGATCTGCCCCTCTGCTACTCTCTCTCTCCACTTTCCTTCTTTTCTTTTTCCTTTTCTTCTTCTTCTTCTTCTTCTTCTTCTTCTTCTTCTTCCTCTCTCCTTCCTCCCCTAATTGGCCTGGCAACCATCCGGCTTGCCGACCCCGATCAAGCTCGCCCCCGCCTCGTCGCCCGTCGCCCGGCCAAGTGCCACGCCCTTTGTCGATCCCCCCGATGTCGCCCGTTGCCGGCCTGCCAGCGGGCTATGACGAACAACTAAATCGGCCCATGTTTGCCGCGATCGATCTTTATTGTAGCCGTAGCGGCTTTGTCTCTGTCGCCTGGCCACCCGTGAAGTCACTGTGCCACCTTCGGCTACCACGAGGCTAGTTTTCCTCTCCCCCTGTCTCTCTCTTCCCCGGCCTCTCCCTTGTTTCAGTCCCGACAAGCCCAGCCATCCCGTCATTCATTATCCCGCCGACCAGCTCGCCCGCCGCAGCTCGTTTGGCGATCCAACTTACGCGATCCATAACCTCCCTCAGCCTCTATCTCCCTCTCCCTCTCCCTCTCGCCACATCTTCCTCTCTTCCGCTCCCCTTCTCTTTCTCTTGTTTTGGCCGTGGGGAGCACCTCGCCGGAGGAGCCGCCGTCGCTGCCGCCGGTGCCGCCACCGAGAACCACCACCCCACGCCTCACCACCCTCACCAGTCCGTCCTCTTCCTCCTCCCTTTTCCCCCAACCGCTTGAAGATCGGCTTCCCCCATCTAGGCCGCCATCGCACGCATGCCGGGAGGTCGCCGCCGCCACCTCACCGCTGCCCAACCTCCCTCGTCGCGTGTTCGGCTTCAGTTCAAGCTTAGGACACTAGGTGAGTTTGACCATAAACCCTAATTAGGCTAAATTGCATTTTTAGATGGGTTTTTAGGGATTAATTAGGGTATTTTATGGGTTAAATTGTAGAGGCCATTAAGAGCTGGTTTTGTGGCGTTTTGGTGATCAAGAATGATTATTTAGTCGAGGTTTAGCGGCTCGTATAGTGCTGTGACGTGGCGAAGCGTAGGTACCAAGATTCGGACAAAATGGCGAACTTAGTGGATGAAATTGATAGACCTGCTGGTGGCTATTGTGATGGTTGATTAGATAGACGTTTGGGGAGCATAATGGAGCATTTTGAAGATAATTATTGGCTTAGAATTTGTGGTATAGTGGCTGGCCATGACGGGATTTGATTTAGGCGAGGCACAATCAATTTGGGGTTTAATTGTGCAATTATAGGAAATGATCACATTGATCAATTGACTAGCTAAATGAGCCTTGTTCGTGATCGATTTTATGATGCCATGCCGTATATCTAGCGGGACTAGGAATGAATAGCTTGGCGCGCCTTGAATACGCGAATCCTTGTTAATCCGGCCGTGTGAATTTGTACATCGATTGTGTGTCAAGTTGATGCCATCGCTTACTTGGATTGATCGCCTCATTGGGTATGTGGTTTCATGAAATTGAATATGCATGGTACTAGTGTGCATGTTGTATCGTGGTGCAAGTGAATGCTCAAATGTGAACGTTATAGCCATGGGTATGCATCACGAGCATAGCACGATATGTGCATTTATAAGTGTGCCCGAGTGACATGTGCATTGTGATCACCTAAGATGCCATGATGCATATTACGCGGGGTTTAGATGAAAATTGATGGCTGTGAATGTGTGATCACAATAAACCCTAATGCGTTTTACGTGGGGTAGTGAACTCGTCCTGAGGCGTGTTACAAGGGACAATGCCCAGTTTATCGGAAGATGACCAACCTGAGGCATTTTATGTGGGTAATGTGTCATGAGCTTGATGCGTATTACGCAGGCTAGAGATCTATCTCGAAGTGGTGAACCTGATGCGTTTAACGCGGGTCGGAGGAGAAGTGGATAAATGGCAAGAGTGCTAGCATGCAAGTGTGCGATAATGCATTGATGAGGCATGAGCATGAGTGCGGGCATGAGCATATGCAGGACATGCGTCGTGACGTTGTGATACCTGCTTATGTGCCGTGATTGCAATTACTTATTAAACGCCTAACTTGTAGGGTCAAGCTAATTTAAATTTAGGCCCGAGGGCCTGAGTTAGTTTTGTTTGAATTATGTGTTGTTTAGTACTCGTTAGGAGGTGCACATTAACCTAGTTTAGGTTTAGGGAATTACTCACTGAAATTATTCTCACTGTTGTTGAAAATCAATTTTCAGACCCCCGGCCTTGAGATGTCGACCGTACTGGTTCGTTTTGGGATTCCTTACCGGATAGACCGGGAGGAGCCGTTGTACCCCGCAGGGAACGGGGATTTTTGGGTTAGATAACTTACTGCAGTTCAGATCGATACGGGTGAGGAGGTGGACCGGGTCCATAAGTATACAGCGTGGTGTATCAGGGTTCATTAGGGGACCTACGGGCCTTTTCGGACTTTTGAGGTTCCGCTTACTGATGCCGGGGTGTGGACCCTCAGTGTCCCGATGGAGAATTGGCGAGCCCTGACCACCTGGGCCATTTACCCCTTTTTGATAGTAGTGGTCATCGACCCGCTTTTGATTTTTTGAGGTTCATGCTATATATGAATATTGTAAAGGTTCTCCCTGGCACTGCAAGTGTGTATTTGTTTATATTGATGGTTGTGCGGCCATCCTTGGTTATGTGAATTATTGTTCAGGTGTTTGTTATTTCCATTGTGCTTTGTTATCTGTCGTTTGGGCGTTGGGTCGGCAACGCGTCTTGGGACGTCGCATCGAATCGACCTTTGCGAGGGATGTGGCGCGCCGTGGGGTTCGGGGCGTGACATCCCCGTTTGATTTGGTATTAGAGCGAGGTAAGCTCGATCCAATTAGGTCGAAGCTTGGAGTGACAAGGAGCGATGATCTTGGGTAGCCAGTAGGGTGACCTCATGTGCTATGTATACCTCCTGACTGCTTGTGTTTGATTGAGTGCTTGTTTTAGTTGACTCGTAAGGTGCAGGTGCGACAGGACTCGAGGTCAGTACACGTATTCTTGTGATTGAAGTCTCGTGCTAATTATGCTTAATCGCATGTTGAGTGATTGATTGCTATAGCATTAAGTCCCCTGCCTAGGACCTTAGACAGGTTTAGCTTAGGTTAGGTCTCTAATCCTGATGTGGGAATTATAGCAGGAGGATGGACATGCAAGTTGGGAAGACGAGTAACCAAGGAAGAGGTACAGGTCGAGGCCGTAGAAGAGGTAGAGATAGAGGTTGAGGTCATGAGCCGGATCGTGTAGAACCACAAGTGAGAGTTACCGAGGATCCGAAAGTAGATGGAATTCTAAGGGCCTTTGAGGAAGCTGGGATTTTGGGAGGTAGACTAGCATAGGAAAGAAATGCCACTATCACCGCTGCTGTTGAGGCTGCTATCGCTGCTACTAATGGGGCCAATGGGAATAATGGAAACAATGGAATTGGTGGGAATCAGGGAAATGTGGAGAATCCAATCCTGGGACCAATGAATGTGATCAGACTGATGTCCAAACTAGTAGAGCAATTCTTGAAATTGAAGTCGCCAAAGTTCAATGGCAAGGGTGATCCCGAGATCGCACCCAGTTGGGTTGAGGAACTGAAAAAGGCATTTGAAGTGCTAGGGTGCACTGAGGTTGAAAATGTAACATTAGCGGTATACCAACTGCAGGACAACGCCAATGATTGGTGAAAGGCCACCAAAGGAAGGGTGCTTCCTGAGGGAACTGCTTAGACGTGGACCATATTTTTTGAAAACTTTTTGGGAAAGTTCTTCTCTGAGAGTGCTATTGAAAGAAAGTTAGCGAAATTCATGAGGCTCCTCCAAGGATCGATGATAGTGGATCAGTACGGAGCAGAATTCACAACATTGTCAAGGTTCACGCCAAGGATGGTAGAACACCCCGAGGATAAGGTATGGAGATTCCGGGATGGACTGAAACCAAATTTAAGAAGTCAGATGATATCGCTGAACATCAAGGACTACAGTGAGATGTATGAGCGGGCTCAAGCTATAGAGCAGATCGTATCGATAGGGCACCCGCTTTGATCGCGGTTTGCGCCGCTTGATGATCGCGGGGTTTGCCCCAAATTTAGATAACCGCCGTCTGGGAAGAAACCGATGGCGAAATGTTTTACTTGTCCTACCGATCAAGAAGAATAACAGAAGCCGAAATATCAAAGGTAATGTAATTGGGGCCTGCTTTCGCGCGGAGTTTGGACCATCGATTAGGGAATTGCCCCCAACAATGCCCTGCAGACTTCGATACAACAACCACCTCGATTTTGGGAATCACCGGAAATTCTCACGGCTAATATGAACAGGGCACCGGTACAAGAACGGGTGTACACTATGGCCCAAGGAGATTGAGAACATGCCAAAGGGTCATAGGTATGGTTTCTCCGCGCATCATATAGCCGTGATGCTGCTTATTTAACCTCGAGCATTACATTCATTTATATTTGCTCAGTTTGTTGAATTGTCTGGATTAAAGCCTGTCGTGTTAGAAGTACAATTGTGTGTGACCACGCCATTTAAGGATAAGATATGCATATCACTAGGATGCTTGAATTGTGAGATAGTGATTGGTGGTGTAGAAAGCAGGATAGATCTAGCTGTGTTGCCGATGTATGATTTTGATTTGATTGTGGGCATGGACTGGTTAGTTAAGCAGAACGCCGTAATGAACTCTAGTAGCAAGGTGATCCAGTTTAGCCCGGCTGGATACCCTAAATTTGAGTTTGTAGGGAGTCGAGGGGGAACCTCGATCCCTTGGGTTTCATCTGTGGAAGTAACTAAACTATTGAGCGAGGGTTGTCAAGGTTATTTAGCCAGTGTGGTTGATCCGACGGCAGGTGAAATGCAGCTTGAGGATATATCAGTGGTGTGCAAATTTCCTGATGTCTTTCCTCAGGAATTGCCGCGATTGCCACCGGAAAGAGAGGTAGAGTTCATTATTGAGTTGGCCCCTGGAACTGAGTCAATCTCGAAGCCGCCTTATAGGATGTCATTGTCAAAATTGAAGGAATTAAAGGTCCAGATGCAGGAACTACTAGATAAAGGCTTTATCCGACTGAGTGCGTCTCTATGAGGAGCGCCGATTTTATTCGTAAGGAAGAAGGATAGATCGCTAAGGTTGTGCATCGACTACCGTCAGCTGAATCAAGTGACGATCAAGAATAAGTATCCCCTCTCAAGGATTGACGACCTGTTCAATCAGTTGCAAAGAGCCTCGGTATTTTCTAAGATTGACCTGAGGACGGGGTATCACCAGTTAAGGATCCAAAAAGAGGACATTCCAAAGACAGCGTTTAGGACTAGATATGGGCACTATGAGTTCACAGTGATGCCGTTTGGACTAACTAATACCCCTACTGTTTTCATGGACTTAATGAACTGGGTATTCAAGGAATTCTTAAACCAGTTCGTCATTGTCTTCATCGACGATATTTTAGTGTATTCGAAGAGTTCCGAGGAACACGAGGTGCATTTGGAAAAGGTCCTACAGACGTTAAGGGAGCACGCACTGTATGCTAAGTTTAGCAAGTGTGAGTTTTGGCTGAGCCTAGTGGCGTATCTTGGGCATATAATTTTCGGAGAAAGAATTTCTGTGGAACCGCCAAAAATTGAAGCAATAATGGATTGCCCAAGGCCGACGACAGTTACTGAGGTTTGAAGCTTTCTAGGACTGGCAGGTTATTATCAAAGATTTGTGAAACGATTCTCAGCGATAGCCACTCCATTGACGAGGTTGCTTAAAACGGAGAATAAGTTTGAATGGACCGAAAAGTGCGAAGAAAGTTTTTAGGAGCTGAAGCAGAGGTTGACGACGGTGCCAGTGTTGACGATTCCTTCAGGACCGGTGGGTATGAGATTTATAGTGATGCTTCGCTTAGAGGATTGTGATGCTTGCTAATGCAACATGGAAGAGTGGTTGCTTATGCATTGCGGCAATTAAGACCTCATGAAATGAACTACCCGACCCACGACTTAGAACTAACAGCAATTATTTTCGTGCTTAAAATTTGGAGGCATTATTTATGTGGAGAAAGGTTCCAGATCTACACGGACCATCAAAGCCTCAATTACTTGTTTTTGCAGAACGAACTGAATACGAGGCAGAGGCATTGGATGGAATTGTTGAAGGACTATAACTGCGACATATTGTATCACCCCGGAAAGGCCAACGGGGTAGCAGATGCCTTAAGTCAGAAATCGAGTATTGCGCATTTATTGGTTAAAGAGTGGACTTTATCAGAAGGAGCGCAGGACTCAAAATTTAAGTTTGAGGTAGGACACCTCTCTAGTCTGATAGCGACATTAAGGATTGAACCGGAAGTGCAAGCCAAGATCAAGGCGTTGCAGTCTACGGACCCTGAGATTCAGAAAATTTTGAGTATGGATGACTCTATGACAAAACTAGACTTTCAGGTATCAAAGGATGGAATCCTTAAGTTTCGAGGATGATTGTGCGTGCCCGATAATTTGGAACTCAAGGAAGAGATTTTGTCGAAAGCTCATAGGAGCCACTACGGTATTTACCCGAGCAGCACTAAGATGTATCAGAATCTCCGACAACACTATTGGTGGAACGGAATGAAAGCAAATGTGGCCAGGCTTGTGGCTAAGTGTTTGACGTACCAACAAGTGAAGGCACAACATTGTAAACTTGGCAGAATATTGCAGCCATTGGAAATCCCATAATGGAAATAGGAGCACATTATAATGGATTTTGTAACGGAATTGCCAAGAGGCCAGAGAGGACACGACTCTATTTGGGTGATAGTAGATAGATTGACCAAGTTAGCGCACTTCCTGGCAGTGCGAAAAGACTCCGAGCTAGAAAGGTTGGTAGAGTTATACGTACGGCAAATTGTTCGTCTTCATGGAGTGTCGGTATCGATCACTTCGGACCGTGATCCCCGGTTTACTGCAAATTTTTGGAAAAGTCTGCAATTGGCCATGGGAACTAAGTTGCGATTCAGTACGGCTTATCATCCTCAGACGGACGACCAGTCTGAGAGGACTATTTAGACATTAGAGGATATGCTGAGAGCCCGCGTATTAGATTTTCAGGGCAAGTGGGAAGAACAGTTGCACCTTGTTGAATTTGCCTACAATAACAATTTTCAGCAAAGCATCGGGATGGCACCTTTTGAGGCACTATATGGCAGGGCGTGCAGAACACCGTTGTGCTAGGATGAAGTGGGGGAAAGAAGTATAACAAGTCCAGAGTTAGTTCAATAGTCGGTGGAAATAGTAAAGGTTATTTGGGAAAGGTTAAGAATAGCTCAGAGTCATTAGAAGAGCTACGCAGATTGGAGGCGTAGGCCGTTAGAGTTTCAGGTTGGCGATCATGTATTTCTCAAGATCTCGCCAATGAGAGGATTGTCTCGGTTTGACAAGAAAGGAAAGCTGAGTCCAAGGTACATAGGCCCGTTTAAGATTTTGGAAAAGATTGGAACGTTGGCCTATCGCCTAACTTTGCCGCCGAATTTGTCATAAGTTCATAACATCTTCCACATGTCGATGATGAGGAAATACGAACTGGATCCGACCCATGTGCTGAATCATGAAGTAATAGACGTGGACGACAGGGTGTCATACGTGAAAAAGTTAGTGCGAATCGAGGACAGGAAGGAGCAAGTGTTGAGAACCAAGACGATCTCGTTGGTCAAAGTTATTTGGGAATATCACGGGACAAAAGGCGCCACATGGGAAAGCGAGGAAGTGATGCGACACCAATACCCCCATTTGTTTGAGTAGTCAGATTTGGATTGTAAATTTCAAGGATGAAATTTTTGTAAAGAGGGAAGAGTTGTGATGTCCCGAATTTCGGCCCATTTTTTGGATTTATAAAACGTGTAATTTGTCAGTGCGCTTATAATAGAATCTCACCCAGAAACTGATAACTCTCAGGTTCTTGTTTTTAAAATAGAGATTTCGCTAGAATAGCACTCGATCGAATTTGGCCGTTATTTAGACCTCGAACTTGGCAGTCAATTTTTGGGAGTTTTGAGACGAAATAAATTGGACGGTGTCGATATTATTGTGGCCAACGTCGAAATTATCAAGAATAGCGGAAAAGTGAATTTTCGACCGGGTACGAATTTGGACTAGTAGACCTCTCTCGTTATGGTTCGATTTAATTAATTTGGCCTTTGTCCCTTATTATATTCAAGGTTTAATTTAGACCAATAGATCGTTTTCGATTTTGAATTTGAGCCGTCGGATCGCAATAATTATTTGATTGAATAATTATTTTCCTCTCTTTTTCCTTCTCTCTCTCTCTCTCTCTCTCTCTCTCTCTCCTCCTCTGCGTGCACGCCCCCTGTATGCATCCCATCCGCCCACGCCATGCAGACCTGCCCCTCTGCTACTCTCTCTCTCCTCTTTCCTTCTTTTCTTTTTCTTTTTCTTCTTCTTCCTCTCTCCTTCCTCCCCCGACTGGTCCTGCTTTGCTTCTGTCTAGCTCGCTGACCGCTGATCAAGCTTGCCCCCAGCCTCGCCGCCGTTGCCCCGATCGAGCCACGCCGCCATCGATCAATCGGGCTACCGCTGTCGCCGCCTGCCCACGGTGAGCCGCTGACAAGATTTGCCACGCGACCGCCGCGATCCGGACCGCCTACCGCCCAATCCACCTATCCTCCGCCACCGCCACCGTGAAGTCGCTTATGCCGCCGGGCCGCCACGACCGCCTCTCCCCGCCTCTTGTCCCCGCCTCCCTTGTTTCCCTCGGGTCCCGACGAGCCCAGCCCATCCTCGCTGCCGGGCCGCCGGGCCGGGTTAGCTCACCCATCGCTGGCTCGTCTGGCCAGCCACCGCCACCACTCCCCTCACCTCCATCTCTCCCTCTCGCCAAGATCTTCCTCTTCCGCCCCCTTTTCTCTCTTGTTTTGCCATATGGAGAGCACTCACGTGAGGAGCCAAGTGGCCGCCAGCCGCCGAGAACTACCACTCCCACGCCACCATCCTCACTCACCAGTCTTCCTCCTCCTTTTCCCCCCAACCGCATGAAGATCAGCTTCCCCCGTCTAGGCCACCATCACACGCACGCCGAGAGGTCGCCATCGCCGCCCATGCCATCGAATCACCATCCAGCCTCACCACCCTCACCAGTTCGTCCTCTTCCTCCTCCCTTTTCCCCCAGCCGCGTGAAGATCGGCTTCCCTCGTCTAGGCCACCATCACACACACGCCGGGAGGTCGCCGTTGCCACCGCCGCCTCGCCGCTTTCCAGCCTCCCTCGTCGCGTGTTCGGCTTCATTTCAAGCTTAGGACACCCGGTGAGTTTGACTCTGAACCTTAATTAGGCTAAATTGCATTTTTAGATGGGTTTTAGGGGTTAATTAGGGTATTTTAGGGGTTAAATTGTAGAGGCCGTTAAGAGCTGGTTTTGTGGAGTTTCGGTGACCAAGGATGATTATTTAGTAGAGGTTTAGCGGGCCCCAGTGCTGTGACGTGGGACTGGATAGGTTTGAAGATTCGGACAAAATGGCGGACTTAGTGGATGAAATTGATAGACCGGGTGGTGGCTGTTGTGGTGGCTGATTAGATAGACATTTGGGGAGCATAATGGAGCATTTTGAAGATAATTATTGGCCTAGAATTTGTGGTATAGTGGCTGGCCACGACGGGATTTGATTTAGGCGAGACGCGATCAATTTGGGGTTTAATTGTGCAATTATAGGGAATGGTCGCATTGATCAATTAACTAGCTAAATGAGCTTTGTTGGTGATCGATTCTATGATGCCATGCCGTATGTCTAGCGGGACTAGGAATGAATAGCTTGGCGGGCCTTGAATACGCGAATCCTTGTTAATCCGGCCGTGTGAATTTATGCGTCGATTGTGTGTCAAGTTGATGCCATGGCTTACTTGGATTGATCGTCTGATTGGGTATGTGGTTTCATGAAATTGAATATGTATGGTACTAGTGCGCATGTTGTATCGTGGTGCAAGTGAATGCTCAAATGTGAACATTATAGCCATGGGTATGCGTCACGAGCATTAGCACGACATGTGCATTTACAAGTGTACCTGAGTGACATGTGCATTGTGATCACCTAAGATGCCTTGATGCGTATTACGCGAGGTTCAGATAAAAATTGATGCCTGTGAATGTGTGATCACAATAAACCCTGATGCATTTTACGCGGGGTAGTGAACCCGTCCTGAGGCGTGTTACGTGAGACGATGCCCGATTTACTGGAAGATGACAAACTTGAGGCGTTTTACGTGGATAATGTGTCATGAGCCTGATGCGTATTACGTGGGCTAGAGATCGATCTCAAAGTGGTGAACCTGATGCGTGTAATGCGGGTCGGAGGAGAAGTGGATAAATGGCAAGAGTGCTAGCATGCAAGTGTGCGATAATGCATTGATAAGGTATGAGTATGAGTGCAGGCATGAGCATATGCATGACATGCGTCGTGACGTTGTGATACCTGCTTATGTGCCGTGATTGAGTTCTGTATCGTGATTGCAATGACTTATTAAACGCCTAACTTGCAGGGTCAAGCTAATTTAGATTTAGGCCCGAAGGCCCGAGTCAGTTTTGTTTGAATTATGTATTGTTTAGTACTCCTCAGGAGGTACATGTTAACCTAGTTTAGGTTTAGGGAATTGCTCACTGAGATTATTCTCACTGTTGTTGAAAATCAATTTTTCAGACCCCGACCTTGAGATGTCGATCGTACCGGTTCGTTTTGGGATTCCTTACCGGATAGACCGGGAGGAGTCGGTGTACCCCGTAGGGAACGGGGATTTTTGGTTAGATACCTTACTGCAGTTCAGATCGATGTGGGTGAGGAGGTGGACCAGGTCCATAAGTATATAGTGTGGTGTATCAGGGTTCATTAGGGGACCCACGGGCCTTTTCGGACTTTTGAGGTTCCGCTTACCGATGCCGGGGTGTGGACCCTCAATGTCCCGATGGAGAATTGGCGAGTCTTGACCACCCGGCCACTTACCCCTTTTGATAGTAGTGGCCATCGACCCGCTTTTGATTTTTTGAGGTTCATGCTGTATATGAATATTGTAAAGGTTCTCCCTAGCAATGCAAGTGTGTATTTGTTTATATTGATGGTTGTGCGGCTATCCTTAGTTATGTGAATTATTGTTCGGGTGTTTGTTATTTTCACTGTGCTTTGTTCTCTGTCGTTTGGGTGTTGGGTCGGCAACGTGTCCTGAGACATCGCATCGAATAGACCTTTGCGAGGGATGTGGCGCGCCGTGGGGTTCGGAGCGTGACGTTCGATTATTTTTTTGTTCTCTTTATTATTGTGTTTGATCCACTTGTTCCCATAACATGAGTTATTTATTTGAAAAGATTTTTTTGTTATTCTTGTAAACATCGACTTTTTATTTATCAAGGTTAAACAACAAAAAGTAAAAGGTCAAAACAAACACCCATACATCAAAATAGATATTACTATCTTAGGGTTTTGTTCTTTTCTCTCTCT